>VZZY01001526.1:0-50462 GCA_013400335.1 Eurystomus gularis
TTTTAAATAACAGCTACTGAAAAATATTATCTGGAAAAGAATTATTTTGTTTTCAGCAACACCACTTCTTATCTTCACCCATCTAAGGATGTTAACATTACTGAAATACTTTCCTAGATTTCTTGGAGTACTCTCCTTGCTCAAAAGGAAAAAGTTGTCCTAATTTTTCTTGAGGAAAATGGTGGAGTTTTAATGAGGCCAGTTCCAAACAGAAATGCTCATACACCACATTTGAATAGCAACATACGAGAAGCTTACAGACGTAGAATCATTTACGTTGGAAAAGACCTTTAAGATCATCCAGCCCAACCATAACCCTACTCTACCGGGTCCACTGCTAAACCATGTCACTCAGCACCACATCTACACGGCTTTTAAATGCATCCAGGGATGATGATTCAATCGCTTCCCTGGGCAGCCTGTCCTGGTGCATGACAATGCTTTCAGTGAAAAGGATTGTCCTAATGTCCAACCTAAACCCACCCTGGTGCAACATGAGGCCTTTTCCTCTTTTCCTAACACATGGCAGTAGATATGTGTAAAATGATGAAAAAATCAATATGGATTTAATTTAAAAGTTTTTGTTTTCTTTTTCTCTCTAAGGAAAGTGGTTTCTTAGCTGGAAATCATATGGGAATTTAATTAGCTAAAGTCTTATTAAATGTCTTTTTTTAGCCCAGTCACTTCAACAAATACTAATTATGAAAAATGGAAAGACATATAGAAAATATTTTACAAAGAACATAATGGAAAAAATGTAAACGTTTGTGGGTTTTGGGCTTTCTTTTGGAGTTTGTTTTTCTTTTGTGCATGTGTGTGTGTGCTTGCAATAATACAGAACACAATGAAGCTGCTTTGCATTGTACATTGAGATTATAATTGTGTGTTTTGAAACAAAATATATCATGGGATATGCTCCAACAAATTTTAGGCAAACAAAATGTTTGACGACTCTGGCAGAATACTGTAACTCCTAAGAGAAAGTCCATTCCACTAGAAATACTGATAATAAGCATGGTGTTGGGAAAACCTGTAAGGTGAAAAAAACATTTTACCAAACTTTGTTTACACATCCTCTAGGACAGCTAAAATACCAGTCCATTCCAGTCCAAACTTTTCTGTATTCTGCTTATTGAAAGCTCTTTACGCCATTCATTACAAGATTTCACAATGACCCTGGAAAGTAGGGGAAAGCAGTCATCTCTCTTTTACAAACAGAGTATGGAAATCCAGATAGACCAGTGAAGTGAAGGTCACATAGGACGTCTCTGGTTATTTAATCCAAGACCCTAAAATTCAAAAGTAATAACTTCAGTCTCTCAATAATTCATTTTTCTTCTGCTAGGAACAATTTATGAAGAAAATAAACTTTAAAAAAAAATAGATTTAAAAAATTTATCTGAGTATATCATAAACACAATGAATAATAATCCTATCTTACTCTTTATTAAGAACTGAGTATTATCCAGTACTACTAACCAGTGTGATGTTCAGACGACCACTAGCTGACCACTTAATCAGTTAACCAGTTTGGGGACCTAAATTTCAGAAAGTGACTGTGAATGCACATATTTTCATGTATCACTTCATCTCTAGAGAAGCCTGAAATAGGTCAATTGCCTCTATTTCAGGCTACAGTGTTCCACAGGTGCCTGTGCAAGCATAGCTCCTCTATATACGGAGCACCCAGACCTGAAGAAGTGGGCAGAATTTAGGCACCTGAGGATCACTTCAATTTTGAAATTAGCAAGGAGACATCAAAAGGCCACCTAAACCTTTGTCAGGTGTGTTCTAAGAATACACAATTTACTTGCTCAGCTTGATATTTCCTCCAGAGCTAGTTGTCAGTGGCAACAGGAGTGGTGTCATGCATGTTTGGAAAACTTAGAACAGATATTCTTGACCTTATGAGCTGAATATCAGCCTCAAGACACGTACCGTGAATATGCCATGGTGGGGGCGGCTTTGTAAGTGATTCAGGGTAGTGAATGGAGCATCTCCACAAGGCCCTAGTTTTCCATTGCTGGATAGGGCTGGACAGCATATGTAGGATGGTCTCAAGACCATTGAGACAACTTCCTTGTGCCTTGCTGGCTTGTTTCTTTCTTTGGCATTGGTTTTGGACTAATCAACACCCTTGTCCCAGGCCAGTGCCCCTACCTGTACAGACACACACAGACTTCTTACAAACCACATGTAATTCAGGAGCTATAAACTAGTCAGTGTCAAAGACCCCTTGAGAAGGACTCTGGAAACCTGGGTGTCTGTATACTTCTCATCCCAAAAGAAGTAATCTTGGCTTTTCAAGAGTGTGCTATAGTTGCTGCTCAGTGGTCAGATTTTGGACTTTCAAATTGTCCCTGGATTATTAGCTTTTTAATACAGTAATCATCCACAGTAAAATGAGTCCCTCTACCTTCTTTCCCCAGGACTAATTACAGCAGGAACACTTGGAGCAGAAAATGAACTGGAGGGAAAACTCCCAAAAACTGACAGTAAGCAGACTTTCTCTTCCACTTAGAAGAGTATTCTAGTTGCCTCCACTTGAAGTCAAGATCCTACTTGGGTTCAGTTGTTTCTAACATAATAGCTTTTTCCTGATGCTTCAGCAGCAGAGGAGGAAGGTGTTCCTTCATACAACATCTATTGTTGAGCACCTACCCACAATGGATTATCAACATCCACTTTCTTGCACCTGACACCCACAGAGATATTTCCATTGTTAGATGTCAAAAGTGAACTGAAATTTAGGCTGTAACTAAGGGAAATGCTGATTTCAGAAGTCTAGAAATGTTTGTAAAGATCACTAAATCATTCAGCCATATGAGAACCAATTCCAGCATGTATGAAGCAACTAACAGTAACATAGCCTGCAAATATCTGTTGCAATCAGGTTTATCTCTCTGCACGACTCTACATCCATTTTTCTTGTGTCCTGATTGATATTCAGACAGCAGATAGCTTTGTTAGAGATATCAAAGCACAGAGTTTGGATTTCTAAAGATAGGCTAGGATTTGGTTCAACCAGCTTAAAAACAAAGCCCCTTCTCCTGTGCTGTAGGTGCAATTTTTCAAGTATTATATATGCTATGAGGAACTTTGAAGTTAATAAATATTATTGTGTCAAATAAAATAAAATAAAGCCTTCTCAGTAAGACAAAGATCAACTTCAGCACTATATAATATATGGCTTTAGCCCCTGGCAGTGACTTCTGGGAGTTACAGCAGTTGAAAGAAATTTGAGAGCACAGCAGTGGGTTTGGATTACAGAGTATCTAAGCTACAAGAGAAAATTATCTTTCCAAAAAAAGGGTTTTATGAGGTGAAAGAGTTATGTAAATGGTCTTTTAAAAACAATTTTTCTCCTTTTTTAAAAAGGAGAAAAAGTTTTTGTGCATCAAAACTCTTGGAAGAACAGAAGGGTAATTTTTTGATGTACTTTACATGTATAACAAGAATTTTTTTTTTCTGTCCGCTAAAGCATATGAAACATGGAAGAGCTCTAATTCTTAATTACATGTGATGAGTTTCCATCTAGTTTGTAAATCCTCTTTTACTGCCTATTTCTATGAGAGGGAAAGCTGGCAACCTCTGCTTCCACACCATAACCTTGCTCAAGGTGTGAAAGGAGTGTTCTTAAGGAAAACACAGCTGCTTTGGAAATATCCTGTGAAGCAACAGCTAAAAAAAGCAACACATTTGAGCATCATCAGGAAGGACACTGAGAACAGAAAAGAAGATACCATTTGCAAGTGCATAAAACCCTGGCTACCATGCATATATCATCTCTGCAGAGCACGAGTGACATGGGAGTATAAGGAAGTACAGAGCAGAGCTACTAAAATGACAAAAGGGTGCCAAGAACTGCTTTGTATAGAGACAAGACATGAAGTCTTAGTTTAATAAAAAGTTGAAAGCTGAGGGAGATATGTTCAAGCTTTACAGACTGAAGGTGGTATGTAAAATGAACGCAGAACCATTAACTGGCAGACAGTGGCATAGTATAGTTGAGAGTTAAGATGTCTTCTTGAGTTTATGCAAAGATTAAAACCAGTGGATCTTTAATTGTCCAGATCCAGCATGGATCTTTAAAGATAAAGAGTGAATTTAAAGATTCAGTTTAAACATTTCAGGAATAACGACATTTATTCTGAAAAAGTATTCTGAATATTCCAAAACCAAATTTTTCAGTCATACAAAGCTATGAAATGTTATTAAAATAGAAAAAGGCCCCACAATTCATTGACACTGTAAACTGTTCAAATAACTGTTTCACTTGTGATGGCAATAATTTCTACATTTGCAAATAAGGGACTAATTACTAATTTGTTAATTTTTTTTTCCCCTACAATATTTAGGTCACTATATGCCTCCTCAAAAGGATCTATCAAATCACAATTCAAGTCTATTGAGAGGCATTCAATATTATTTTAAGGTGAACACCACAAATGAAATATGAACCAAATTAATTGGGTTCAGCAGAGCCCATCCTGCATTTCTGATTCCCTTCAAGAAGCATATGAGTCATTGAAACCCACCTCCTTTAAGGATTGCAAAAATGTGAAACACACGTCTGAGCCCTCTAAATAGGCATTAGAGATTAATCATATTTGATACAAAGTAGGAGACTCTTTGACATAGAAAAGGCAGAATCTCCTCCACTCCCTATGCTATATCTTTCACATCTGAGCAATTAAACTGGCCAGGAATATTTCTGAAATGGCTTTTACAAAGCACTGGCTGATATATTTTATATTAAATTATTTTATATTGATTTGAGGATCAGCAGATTTATGTCTAGCTAAGGTCTGTTTTGAGCACAAATATTTTTTCTTGTCTTCAAGAATTAAACTGTTACTAACTTCTCCAAATTCACTTTGTAATTACAAAAGAATTGCTCTAGTCTAACAGAGGAAGGGAAACAAAAAGATTTAATTGAGTAGTTGCTACATATCAGTGTTATTTGAGTTTTGAGCAAGTATCAAACATTGCCAAAGGGCATTCATAAACAATATTTTAACCCTTTCAGCTAGTGTTAATATAAAATCTTAAAAATAGATAAACCATGCATAATATAAATTACAGGCTCTTCTCCAACAAAATTTGTGGCCTCTGTTTTGTTGCTTAAGAAATCCTTGTATCCTGTCAATACAATGTGCCTTAGCAGTGTATGAGACAAGGGAAATAATGAATCATATTAAATGGAAGATATATATAGTAACTGCTCTTGAAATAGATATCCAGTCTATCATTTTAAATATCTTATTCAGTAACAGTGGATGCTACAAGGTTAGTGCCCTATTTTCAGCGTGTGTCATTAGGCATCTACCCTTTCCTGCACAGGTACTGACTATTTAATTTTAAAAAAGGTTGGAAAAACGTCCACCTACTCATGAAACCATTTCAGAAATAACCTGTGATTGTATACCTTTATGAAAACATTTTTTTAACTGGGTACAGAGAGAAATAAAACAGGGCCATGTTACATCAGTCTCTGCTCCACAAGTAAATCACAGTCGGAAACAATGAATTTGGCTGGATGCTGTCTAGCAGCAGATGAACAAAAATAAAAAAGGCAAGCAAAATTTTTTAAAGGCATTAATTGAGAGAGATCTCTTTCTGAAATTAATTCAATTGTAATTTCAAACATGACAATAATAACATAAACATCTATAGAGTCTACAGCGGTCTAGACTATACACTCTGAGATTTAGCTAATTTACAAGAAGAGGGTCCATGGATTCTTCTTATTTCATCCTGTTTTCTGTTTTGTCATGCTTATTAGCATGTGAGAAAGCTTTGATTTCTTTAACAATTCCTTACCTTCAAATATTCATGCTGAATTTTGAAGTATTTCCTGACAATTAAACACTATAACAATTCTGTTTGGTCCTGTAAAAATTTTACATCAACATCAAATAAGTGGAAGAATCAGTAAGAAATTGTAGACTCCAACTTCCAGTTCTGCCTCTAGTCAGAAAACACTTTTCTTTAAAGAATAATAGTAATAACAACTTAATAACTAACATTTGTGTATTAAGAAAATATCGCTAACCGGTTTTGCAAACCAATTCATGATAGAGTAGTGTCAGTTCCCTATTATTCAGGAATTTATGGCTAAACTATAGGGGAATCAGCACCATACTTTGCTGAATAACAAAAAACATGTTGCTTGAAATTTAAAACTGATACTGTCAGAGAGACAAGCTTTTCCAAGAGCTGCAATGTTGGCTGTCAAGAAACAGACATACTTCATCCAAAGTTTAAAACACAAGTTCCTTCCAGACTGCGTTATATAACCAACCATATTGGTCAATTACTAGATGGATAAAATAGAATAATTACTGACAATAAAGAAGGACAGACATTTTTCACTAAATATGTCAATATTGGAAAGGGAAGTTAATAATGTAGCCATAAAATGTAAAGTGAGTTAAGCACTATTAACTGCAACTGTAACTAATGGTAATATTTAGCAAGAATTACTAAACCTGAGGATTTTAAGATAAGCAAATCCAGATAATACTCATCTAAGAACGTATATGGTTAAAAAATTCTTGGATCACAAATATCAGCTTTCCAATATATTCTGGAGATATGGAGATAGTCCAGAATAGGGACATGCTTTGAAAATATGTAAGATTTATTTTTTTTTTGTAGGGAAAGCTATAGCTCTGCTGATACAATAGCAGCTCAGACAAAATCATAGAATGGTTAATGTAAAACTAAATCAGTAAGAATTAAAATAATGCAGTACCATTAATGTTATTCTACATTTGTAGAAAAATAAAGTTATTGGCAACATTTTGCTGTTTACAACTTTGTGTGATGAAAACAATGATGTTTCTGCAATAAATTTCTATAGTACACTTGACATGAGAACACATGACATCTTGAGTGATAAAGCTTGAACAATTCACTTATTAAATGGATTAAAAACTTGTTAAATAATAAGACCCAGAACACAATTCTGAATCAGAATCATTGTCAAACAGCTGCATTCAACTAGAAACCTACAGAGATTTTTTAGTTCTTTTTGGCTCTCTATATCTTAGTCTTTTTACCAATAGCTTAGGAGTAGAGAAATACATAATAAAACCACATATACAAAGCCACTAATTTTGTTGAAGACCAAATGCCTATGGAGCAGTAAATAAAGGAGGAGGACAGGTCATCCTTATGGCCTGTAAGCAAACCATATGTGTTTCAAATCTAAAACCATGAATCAATAACAAGAATATAAGACACGGTAATGCAATGGTAAATTCTGCCTTGAAAGTTGTGATTTTGAAATGGTCTTAGAATGACAAAGGGTAATAAACTCAGTGTAACTTCCTAGCACAGCTTTGTAACCAAAAGGGCTAATATAACCATAGGGTTATAGACATGGAAATATACTGCAGGATTAGGAAAAACAAACCCTAGGTTTGTCAAAGTTATAACTGCTGCTGTAATGCTGGCCACAGTTGCAGTCTCCATATGTTCAGAAGGGTACTAACACCCTTGGAAAGGATTCAGAAAAGAACCACTGAATGACTGATGAACTGGAAAATATGCAAAATAGTGAAAAAAATTAATTCGATCAATCCATTCAGTTTATCATACAGACCGCAAGGGAGAGACTCAATCACACGCCACACGCATCTATAAGAGAAACAAAACTTTGACAATAGATCTTCAGTGTAAAAGGCAAAAACTTTGACAATAGATCTTCAGTGTAAAAGGCAAATATAATAAAAAAGGTCACTTGTAAAATAGATACATTCAGAATAGAAATCAAGGCCAATATTGCCATAGATGATGGATGTTATTGTCATTAAAACCAATTACAACTGCAGTGATTATTCAGTGATTTTTTAATACAAAGCATTGCTGGCATTGCATCTGGAGAGATGGAGACTGTTACTGTTAAGAGCAACCTGTACCTGGAAAATGAGCTTCTCATAATAGCTTAACTTCCAGGGGTATTAATTTATGCACTGCGTGACAGCAATTTGTAGACTTCAGCAGTGCAGAACTGCAGATTAGAAAGCCATTTTCGGTTAATTCCAATTTCCTGATTTACAAAAAAAGGAAGGTTAATATAGTACCTCTATAGAAGTACTATATAAACTCCTATATAGAATGACTCTGATGGACAACATCAAGTCAAATCCCTAATAGTACTGAATCCAGGAAAATGTTTTGGCATAAAATATTATCAACAAAAATTGTAAGAACAAGTACATGCCAAAACATCTTACAGGTTATCGTACCAGTCAGATTCATCCACTTGAACCAGCGATACCCTGTAACCATCTACTGCATCTCTTACATCTTTGTGAATCTGAAACTATACATACCACCAGCCACACAAAGCACCAGTTGGTTGAGAAGTTACCAAGCAGAAACATGGCCTCTCACTTATTATTGCATGTACAGCATATGAGAGAAAATAATACCATCATGAAAATAATCTGCATCGGAGTTTGAAAATTGGGACAGAGATTGTTTCTTCTGCATCTTTCTACACATGCAGACAGTTTTTCTTCTTTTGTTCCTTTCCCAGATTATAATGGAATAACGTTAAATTTCATTCCATAACCTCACACTATTAAAAACAAATCCAAAGCCCTAATAGTCAAAAGCTGTGTAGCACCCCTTGACTAAATTTGGCTGCTACAAATATACAGTCTGTTCGTCTCTGAAATGGTTTTCAAATTCAGCTTTGATGCAGCAACTTTCCTGATACCCTCAAAACTAACAAATCTGCTGTAATTACAGTAAGATTAAACCTGAATATTTAAAAGTGCATGTACTAGTTTGCCCTGATTATCACAGGACCAGTTCTGAATGGAAGTAATTTTTATTTGCTTGGTTATAGCTTTTGAGGAAGAAGATATTGAATCTGATATTTTAGTTTCTAATTTGGAGTATTCGTCATATTTTCAAGCTTTGCCTCAACACTCTGAAGGCTGCAAGCATTTTTCCCCAATGAAACATGTGATTCGTATGCAATGACTTACTTCCAGTAGTGAATGCTTTAAGTACATGCTCGTATACCATGAAACATGGTGTCTGATCAATTAACTCTTGGGAGAAGGGATATTGACTGTTCTTATGCCTAGAAATGAGCTTAATGGCATCCCCACTTGATTTCAAGTAGTTTGAAGAGTTCTCAAAGCCCGCCAGTTCTTCACTCACACTTTTCAGCTATTTCTGAATGTTATTGTTATTTTTTAGTAAACAGGATCAGTTCCACACAGATTTTTTTACTCTTTATCAAAATCACAGTCTTGAATTTGTGCAAAATCATGTATAGGTCCAATGAAGCTTTGTCCTTTGTGCCACCCCGAGGTGTAGCAGTAGCAGTGCTGCACTGTCATTTCCTGCAACAGCACACAGGAAAGGACTCAACATCATACCTCTGAGAATCGTTACTCTTGCTGAGAATCCTGATCAGAAGATCAAATCGGGTTGTCTGCATACACTTGCTTTCCAGTGTTTGAAAAGCTGCAGCTGTAACTGTAGTTGATCAAATATATGAAAATTAGGTGCCTCTGTATCAATTTGGGTACTTAATTTAAAAAAGTTCAAGATACTTAAGTAGATATAGCAGCAAATTCACACCCAGCATTTGCGGACACAAGTGGACTCCTCGTGCAACAAGGAGATGGGTTCTTTGCAAAATTTTCTCACCCACCATTCACTTTAGTCTGATGCAAAGTAAAGTACAAGAATGGCATATCCTGCAAAGTGCCCTGAGACCTCTCAATAAACATTGAAGAGGAAGTTTTGTATTTTCATTAATTATTTTAGATATTGAAAAGTAAACATATCAGTTTAAATTGACAAGTGTATAAAGTAAGGGTAATGAAAATAGCTGAGTGGAACCTATATCTTCAGAAAACATTTTATACCAGGGATAAGACCCAAGTTCATTGAAACAAACAGATAGGGGCCCAGTGCCTCCCTTAGACATTTGTATTACAATGACTGCACAGGCAAACACTGCAGCCATTATTTCCCCAGCAACACTGTAAATGCAGTCCCAGCTTCACCCAGTACTGAATTTGCCTGGTTTCTCTCTCTTCGGGATGTCATCATGGAAACAGTCTTGATTACTTAATGCTCCTTAAAATGGTGCTAGCTTAGCTAATCAATGTTATTCTGTTGTTAAGCTGGATATTTTTCCTTTCTGAAACAATATTGATTACCTAATTATTGCCATTAAAAGCATCCCAAACCAACACACATTGAAGCCAGTGATGGCATGCCTGACATTAAAGCTCTCACCAGTCATAATATTCTATTTCTACTCAGTTTGCAGAGCTTCCCTATTTTTTAATGTCTTCAATTCTCTCAGTGTCCTAATCATAGAATCATAGAATCATGGAATATTTCAGGCTGGAAGGGACCTCTAAAGGTCTTCTAGTCCAACCTCCCTACACCAGTAGGGACATCTACCTAGGTCAGGTTACTCAGAGACTCATCAAGCCTGACCTTGAATGACTCCAGGGATGGGGCCTCCACCACCTCTCTGGGCAGCCCGTTCCAGTGCTCTATGACCCTCATGTTAAAGAACTTTTTTCTAATATCCAACCTAAATCTATCTTTTCCTAGCTTAAAACCATTACTCTTGTCCTATCACTACAAACCCTTGTGAATAGACCTTCCCCTGCCTTCCTGTAGGCCCCTTCAGGTACTGGAAGGTCCGTGTAAAGTCCCCCCGGAGCCTTCTCTTCTCCAGGCTGAACAGCCCCAACTCTCTCAGCCTGTGTTCATAGGAGAGATGCTCCATTCTCCTGATAGTTCTGGTGGCTCTCCTCTGGACACGCTCCAATACATCCACAGCTTTCTTGTGCTGGGGGCTCCAGAACTGGACACAATACTCCAGGTGAGGTGTCACCAGGGCAGTATTCAGCAACTTTCCCTCCTCCCACAGCTTCCACCAGCAGACAGGGCAAAATTAATGACAAGCGACAGGATCCAACAGCTTGTTCCAGAAAGCAAGGATACAAGACACAAAGAAAGGGATATGGCAGTGGATATAGACACAGCACCTGTTTCTAATTTTTTAAAGTTAAAACTTAATTCCACCTCATTCAAACTTATTTTAGAAAGTAATTGACAACAGGAAAAAATACAAAATTGGCAGGAAACTAAGACTTGGGTGTTGAGAATTAAGAACTTCAAACTGTGAATTAGAATATATATGTGTATCTATATATATTGTTATTGCATCATTAGGAGAATTTGGCTCTGCAGCTGTATTTATGATTATTGAAGGATTCTTCTGTTTATATTTAGTCATAAAATTGCACATACTTAAAAGCTCTGATACCTTTTTAAAAAGACAGCAGCCAATCTGTCTGTAACTGCAGTCATGGGGTGTTTCAACCTGATATTCAAATGCTTTGTGGAGTATGCCTTAAGTGACAAATTGCTACTTTTTTCTGAATTTTTACTGTGGGTTATGTGTGTTTTGTGTATTATGAATTGCATACATGATTACATATATGTTTGTGTGTGCATGTGTGTAATTGCTCATGCATAGTGTAAGTACTACACATATACTCTTTTGAGATATCTATACATAGACAATGGAGTTATAGTATTTTTTCCAGTTGGTGCACAGCCTGTATTATAAACAGTGGGTTCATATTGCAGATACAATATGCATAAAACATTTGCTATATAACATCAGAGGATTTTTTTAAGCCCCAGCTGTGCAAATGATACCATATAGGTAGCCCACATCAGCCTCATGAAAGCCCAATAACTTTTAAAAAAGGTAAAGGTGATGATCTGTTTAGAAGACAGAGCAATAAGGTCTTTAGGCTGCAACATCACTGGAAAAGGCAAGTAAACATGGTCTATTATTCCTTGGTGAGGTCTGATGTACTTTTAGGAGTGTGCAACTTCAGAGTAAGATATGTCAGGAAGGACTTTAAGTATGCAAAAACAGAGTTTCAGAAACGGTTTTTCAACCAGTGTGGCCTAAGATGTAGAACGTGGAGTGAGTTCAGACACATCTCAGAGTACATCAACCAAGGCCCCAGTTGTACAAATACATAGCAACTGATGGTCCTTACCTACACAGCTACAGACTAACAGCTGCACAAAGTTTTTGTGCCTGAAGGAGACAGTGAGCCCTGTCTACACCTGCTCTTAGCCTCAGACACTTCAGCAAGAGGGACAGATGCAGCAGACACATTCAGCCTTGTAAGCTGTCTGAATACAGACCTGAAGAAGAAGGTGGAGCAGAAAAATATAGCAAAATGGGTCAGAAAAGAACAAAAATTTGAAAGATTTGAAGCCAGGCAGTGCTAGCTGTTATAAAAGTCATCGTAATAAGCCTCAAAACCACCTTTCTGTATATTCAGTGCTGCTGGTTGGTTGATAAGCAATGTGAAAACCAGCAAATTGAATTAAATTTTACTTAGATTGATTTAAATTCAAATAAATTCTTTTGATTTTTGAGTTTGTTTTTGCTGGAAGAATAGATTAAGTAAAAACATTAATCTGCTATACCATGACAGTGTTCTCCTATGATAACCCTAAAAACACTTACATTACTACTGACACCAAACAATCCAGATAACCAACATCATACCAGAAAAGGGGATGCAGGGAAAGGAGGGCAAAGAAAGTAGTAACAGTTACATTTCTTTCTCCTTGGAACAGTTTTTCTTGCCAAGAATGGACTTAAATTCAAGTGGCTTCTTGCTATGGGACCTGGCATACTGCCACGTATGTGTTCCTGCTTTCAAGCAGCATCAGCATGCTGGCCACAATCTACTTCAAAAACAAATGAGGTCCAAAAATAAATATCCTTCTCTCTAAACAGGTTGTGTGTGTGTGTGCGTGTGCATGCTTGTATGTGTGATTTATGCAAAAATCCTGTCAAAATATTCTGGTTCATCAAAAGTCTAATTTACATACATTTTTGGTACACTGTAGAGGCTGATTAACATGACGTATCGCAATTCAGAAGGAATGTTGACTGAAGCATTTTAGGGGCCTGGGATGCAAGAGCATGAGGTAGATAAGCATATGGAACTCAGTGAATGAAACAGGAGGTTGCCTATTCTCCTATGATTTATGCTACTCAACTTGTGAGAACTTGATGGCTTTCTGAGATAAGAGATTTTGCTTAGAAAAATCTAGTACAATGAAAAAATCATTATAGTATTTTCTTTATTAATCTTTGATATGCCCAGCTGTGTCTTGCATCGCCTCTTACAGACACTAGGGTTTGGGTTTTATTACAGAGAAAAATAGTCAGAACTATAGCCATATTTATAAATAGTAAGTTAAAATATTTAATTGAAAGAATTTATAAATTATTTTTGTCACCTGGATTTAGAGAAACCATAGCAACATTTATCCTGCAAAAAAAATTAAACATTTTTTATTAGGTCTCTTAAATTTATGCAATAACTTACCCATGCATCTGAAACTAGATTAGTTTTACCTTTTCTCATTATTTATTTAATTCATTTTATTTAATTGGATACTGACATTTCTCCAGAGTCTTAGAACATAAGACTATCACATAATTGTTCCCTAACTGTTTTCTATATCACCAAAACAACCTAAATACCACCCTCTTGCCAAGTCCAAATCTCCAACTAGTGGAGAGGTTTGCTAGTAGCCTTCCTAAAAGGAAATCACTTTATTCATTATTCACAGTACCATAGCTCTGCTTACTAACTTTGCAGCAAAAAACAGTATTTCACTACAATGAATTAACTATTCCTCCTCACTGCCAGCAATGTCCACTACAGTTAATTATTAGTTTGCTTGGGTTGATGGTCCAGAGCACAGGAGACAAAAAGGAAAGTACTCACCAACACAGTGTCAAATTATCAGCTAACAGGAGACAGAATTTCACGTTATTAAGCATGAGGTTGTTTTTTAGATAAACAGGTTTTTTTAATGTTAGTTTTGTGGGGTTTTTATGGCAAATATTTAATAACATGATATCCAACCATCCTTCCTGGAAATGAGATTTGGCAAATGAGAATAATTCCAATAGGACAGAAAAGATATATTGTGATGAGTTAAGAGCTACCATTTCTCAAAGGATCCCTAGGACATTGTTCTGTGTTTCTTAATTTCTGTCAGGATACAATTTTAAAATTATCTTTATTAAAACAGCTTGTGATGCCCTAAATCCTTTGTCACCTATACAAGCCCTTGGAGTGTTTCTAAGGAAAGGCTCTTCACCCTCACTTTCACTTCATTCATAAATATTCTAAAACCAAGTGACTTTTCTACCATTTCCTGTGATAGTCCTAACATGGATACTAAATTTAGATTTAGACATACGTGAAAGTTAAGCATTGATCCCATCTAAAATAAGCACTATGATTACTTCTAAGTCAGTGGAGAGAGATAACCTTTCTAACACGGTCCAAGGGAAGATGTATTCAGCCTAAAATGGCCTTCATGCCTACTAGAGAAGGGTTGGATCTTTGCAAGAAGCAGCTGATGGCAGCAGTTACTCTCTCTGTTTTAGATGATCAATCATTAGGGCTCATTTCTGTTGCTTAATGTAGAATCCAGTGTTATCGGAGATGCTGCAGGATGCTCTCTGTACCCTTAAGTTTTTACTGCAGAAGGACCCATGTCTCCTGTAGCTGCTGCATTATATCATCCCCATGTCTACCTTGTTCTAGAAGACAAAACTTCCATTCTAGACAATAATGACCTGGTCAACACAGAAGGAGAGCCTAAAATAATATTCAACCGGCTGGATATATGTTCATTTTTAGCATTAATCTGGAGCTGAATCCTGCATTTGGCTTCTGGTTATAAGTCATTCTATCATAAAGGTAGCCCTAAGGAACTTTCAGGATACACAGGGACACATATAGTGGGTTTAGTCATCAGCTTAGTCAGTGCTGGATGGCAGACAAACTGTATCTCAGTCTGGGACTTGGTGTGTTTTTTAATTCCCATTCCAGCAGGTTTTGGATATACCCATCACAAGAGAGAAAGAGTAGTGGAACTTGCTGTTCGCTCCCATATGTCCACAGTTTATAAAACCACTTGCAAAGTTGTATAATCTAGGCCAAAAATGATCAGGAGACGTTCTGAAGAGACTTTACTTAACTAATATTTCTTTTTAATAATTTGCATTCAAATTGTGTCATGTACTGACAGAATTTGAAAGTAAAAGGAGGAAGCCATAAGCATCATGTTGTCTGAGACTGACTTTCTGACAGGACTTCTGCTGAGAAATAAGCAAACCTTTGCTTGCTAAAGGATAGTATTGTGGTTAATGTCTAGGTGTAATAAGAATTTAATACTGCTAACAGATGCTAGAGTATTTCCTTAGACTATGCAGCAGTTGCATTTCTCCATGAATACATGTCCCCATGCCTCCACCTCGTAGAGGCATAGCAAGGTTGAGGCACTCATTGCAGATGGATGGCAACACTTTTGTAGTCTAGGGTAGATAGAAGGTTAATGTTCCTGATAAATTATTAAGCTCACGGGATGGCATTCTCATTTATCTCCCCAGTTTGCAGGAAGACACCCAGGAGGTCCCACTGTCCAGCTCACAGGTGCTCACTGTCACCACTGGGTGTCTCACTGACCAGCTTTTTGGAGATAAGGACAGCGAATATCCTCGCTGTGGCCACACAAGGAGGGAACAGAACAAATTCAAGCACCAATAGAAGCCTACAAGAAGATAGGGCAGGATCTGCAAGTTATAGGGAGAAACAGAACTACCTGACATCCAGTCTTGGAAAAGGTTGGTATGTAGATAAAATCAACACAGGATTTGAAACTTCCCTGTGGAGAATTTCAGCCATTACTGCAACTGCATTCCCAAAACTGATTTCTGACTAGAGATATAGCCCAGAATAGTGAAAATTTGTTATCTCTCCCACAGGTTAATTCTCTTCCTTTGTATGTAAATCATCTTGGTTTCATGCTTTGCATGGCACTGTGCATGTAGAAAATTCCCTGTTCCACTTTGAGTTCAAATTGATGCTACTAATCATGCAATCAGTTAATTAGCTCTGGAGGGGTTAACAGAGATGGAGGAAAGTTCTCCTGATAGCAGACTATGCCTGAAACCACACATTTTTATGGCATTACCTTGCAAAAAAGCATCATAATGAAATAGCATTAAGAAAAGAAAAATTAAACAGGAGAGTAGTAGCCAGGGGAGTCTTAAAGTTAATCCACTGTATTGCTGTAAAAAGGCTTGCCATCTGGATCCTAGTTTGCTACAACATTGGAGCTTCATGGCATTTTCTTCCTCTCCTCTTCATTTTCAGCTATCATTCATGAGAGACCTGAAAAACCCGTGCAGTACTCCAGTGTTGTAGCGTGTATGTTGGATAAGATGCTTTCAGAAATCTGTGTTAAAGTGTGTAAACAGATAACTCCCTTGTACAACTCTGCAGCTGTTTGTGTGTCAGGAGCCTCTGACAGACTTACACCGGTGGAGCAGTGCTAATCATAGAAGTGCTGGCACTCCAAAAGTACACAGGCTCTCACTTTTTCCAGGCAGAAGGGTGGATGCTGTATCACCTTTGCCAGTCACTCCAGATTCAAATAACTCTACTAAGATTTTGCGAGCTGTTTCAAATCCCCCTCTTTACCTCTGGTAAAGGCAAGCAAGAGCTAAAAGGACTTCTTTGCATAAAATATCTCAAAACACTAGAGGGCCGATTGGTTTGGTAAGCATAGGGCTGGAGCTGAGAGACTGTAAGCTAACAAAGCACATCTGAGGCTCTGGATGCCAGCTTCGACTAGCAAGGCAGAAGAGAAACACATCAGTGATTGCATTTTACATGATGGACAAATATGCTTTGAAGAGACACATGGGTGAGGCGGCCAAGAAAGCAAAATGAATTAGCTCTCGCCTCCTCCAACAAAGTGGTGGAGGTCAGGAAGGAGCCTGACAGACATTAAAGCAGAAGGGGAGACCTTATATGTCTTAAAGGGAATTAAACAGAGAGGTTTGGGAGGTTGTTTTTTTCTCCTTGGCTTTGATGAGAGGAAGGAGGAAAGGTGTTTGCTCTCAGATACCTGCAGCTGTCACCATACACAGGCAGGTTTTAGTTCCTAGTGAGTGAAAAGACAAATTCTCCATTTTGGCTACTTTTCCTGGAATAAAACCAAGCTTTAAAGGAACAGAGCCAGGTCCTTGGGTCACAGAAATTCAAACAGCACTGAGGGAAAGTGATTTTTTACACCAGTTTGCACCCGTGTAAACAACTTCTGTTCGTGTAAACAACTTCCTACTGATTTTAAGAGGGTAGTCTGATTTCCTCTCCCTGGAAACAGAATCTAAACCCTCAAAGTGTTTTTTCTCAGATGTACTTAAATATTTTTTATTCCTGCAGTTCCTAGATATCATGGGCCACAGCATGCTATGACTACAGGCAGTGGGGGGAAAAGAAAAACAACAGAAAGTTTGAACCTAAGCACCAGGATGATTCAGATATCAATAAAAATGAAGACAGATGAAAGGGACAAACAGTTTTTCCCCAGCCCTCGAGGAGGAGACACTGAGTGACAGCCCACCACAGGCTGAGGGCTGGAGCAGCTGGGAGGCACAGCTCGCTGGCCAGACTGACCTTGCTACTGGTGAGCAGCACAGTCCAGCCTGAGTGAGGACAGACTGCCAAAGAGATGCCTCTGGACATCAGGAAGCTTAAATTCACTTTCAATACGCACAGATAGCTCCATTTGTCACAGTTTTGAGACATAGGTAATCTGCAGCTCCTGGCACTTCCCGGACACTGGGAGGATTTTAAAATAAATAATCACAACCAGCCTCAATAGGGTTTCTGAATGTTTTTCTGTGACAGAATTCCTGTCTGGATGTTTTATTCCATGGTATGACCTATCACTAGGATATTTTTCTGTAATGCAGAAGTCATTGGAGATCCACAAGCAGCTAGGATTATTTAAGTTTTTTAGATGAATTGTCTCTAGACACATGCACATGCACACATGCTGCCTCTGTATTTTCAAGACCATTCTACTTCTACCTGCAGGGGAGGATGGTCTCTGCTGCTTGTACAATTTTGATAAATTACAAACAGGAATTTTCCTAGGGGGAGATTAGTCAAATCAGTTTACATCCTTAAAAGTACATTGAGCTTGTAGTGGGCTTCTCTGTCCATAGCAACATCCCAAAATAAGTTTTCAGTCCGTGCAAATACAGGATGTATCAAGGTAAAATTTAGTCATCTTAATATTAACAATGTCTTGGATAAGCTCAGAAGAAACTCTATAGCATTAGAGAAATAACATCAAATGAGAGAGCAGTATCTGAACTGTATTTCATTTTCATTGTTGATGACCTGTTAGAAAAACAATCTACAAGTATAAGCAACAGATCAAGTTGGCTGCAAGTAAATAAGAGGTACAGTCAGCTATTCACTGCAGTACATGCTTATCTGTATTATGTTTATTGGAGGAAACACTTATACATTGCTTATCATAATACTTCAACCTGCAGAATTCTTTGCTCTAAGATCCCACCCCGTTGAAAAGTGAGAATTATCATAAAAATCTTTGGAGAAAAAATCCAAACACTATGAATATTCATTCTCTTCACAGCTGTTACATTTATGGAAATGCTATAAAAGCCAACTTCTTGGATGTGGCAAAGACTTTTTACCAGATGAATACATGCCAGTAAAAGAACTTAAGTGAAATTAAAAGCCTGGCTCACTCCTCTTTTCTAAAGAAGTATGCTGCAGTCCAGAGCATTTTGAAAGTTAATGAGAGAGGCTTTTTTCAAATTTCAAAACATCTATGCAAATTTCAGCTGGCAGAGCATGAACAGACCATATTTAATAAACATATCCATTTGAAAGCAATGTTCCATGTCCACAGTTAAACAGCTGATGAATTGAAATTTTGCCCTGATAGAAATAACAACAATCTATTTTTTTATGATACGAAATGCAGTCAGATTTGTCATCTTCCCGGAAAGTTTAATCCAGTCATCTAATTTTACCCTTTAATAAAAAATCTGCGTGGTTAGCTGAGGAGGTGGGGGGAAAAAAGGTACCTGTCCATTTATTTCTATTGCTATGATTTGCTAAAGCTCTGCTCCAGCAGCTCTCAGTGGAAAACTGCAGAGACCAGGAAGGTCTGCAAGTGAGATGCACAGACAGAAATATTCAGCATAAGATGTAAGGTAAAGAAGACTGTAACATACCTTCAGCAGTGTGCTCCTTCCTTCCCAGCCAGCCAGTTCTCAAGAATGTACACTACTGATGGGACTAGGAAAGTAATTGTAAATGAACTACTAATAAGTAGATTCATGTAACCAGATGTGACAGCAGGGTGTCACTAGGTCCCTTTTAAACTTGCCTCCAGCGCTGACTCCTAGTTCCTCCAGACAGAATTAGACAGTTGCTGCTAGGATCAGAGCTGAAGAAGCAAGGGTGCTTTTTGACTGCAGTTGCTAATGCTCCACTTTCAGGGAAAGCGCAGAAGTATGTGTGTGCCTGCACTAACTGCACACACTCATCAGCCTGCTACAAGCAGGGAGATGTGATATGCATACCGAAAGAGCTGTGCAGGGAGGAGTAGTTCAGAAGCACACCCAAGCCTATTCTGATAGTAATTGCACCCTACTGACCTCCCTGGGCTGGATCACTGCTGTATAATTCATCAATAAGTCTACCAGTCAATAAGCAATAGATCTGAAATAGTGCATAAGGGGAGGGGAGAGGAGGGGACAAATGCAGCTTCAACCCTTCAAATAGCAAACTTTTAAGATAGCTGTTTAACATTTCTCTGCCCTTAACATTCCCACTGCAAATGTCATGATCCATAGGTGAAGGCAATTGGATTTCATTTTAATAATCTGAAAGAAGATTTCTTTAGTCATGATAAAGCACATTTTTAACAGGAATCCTTAATAAGAACTATTATTATTCCAGGGGTTATAGGAATACCAACAGATCCCAGCTGTGAAGATGGCCCCACAGAGCAAGGTGGTATACTGACTCACTCTAAAAAACAGAACTTGCAGTCAGATTGGGTATGACAAATGCAAGAAACATCAGTATCTTTATTTTTCCTGGAAGAAAATGAGCTTCAGAGAAGGAAGCCATATGCCAAAGGTCACTAATGGAATTTGAACCCAGATCTCTTACATTCTATTCCGATTTCTTACAAATAAAACCAGACCGCTTCTGTAGACACGAATCACCAAAACACAAAGCTGCCCTGGCTGCCACTAATAACAATCTTTGGTATGAACCAAAGTGGCAACTGTCCATCTTCTATCTTCATATCTTCTTTTTAAATGCAGTGTTTGCATATGGATTTGAACATGCAAACTTGACAGGTAATTCTGCTGGAATGTGCTCCAGCCTTCTGGTAAAGTGAGCTGTCACATTAGCTTTCACACCTTTTTAAGCAAAACAGTAGGATTAAAACCACTTTGGCTCATCAATCTCTATTCGCTATACTATAAGGTCCCCCTCTAGATCCCACAGTGGTGCACTGGCTTCGGAATGGGTTGACGGATGGGAAAAACCTATGTAATGAGTAGTCAGCACCAGGGTCTAGCAGTCCTAGAGTGGTTCTGGAGATCATTCATCCCAAGACTGACTATATCTTGCTTTATTTGTGAAGTGCGATAAGATCACAGCTCAAGGTGATGTGGCTGCAGGCGATAAAGATAAGCAGTAGGATGTGAAAAAATCTTCAGAGACTCCTCCAGAGGAGCAGCATGTCTGCAGGGAATATTTTCTGGGTTGAGGGAAGAATTTCTTTTGGGCTATTGTTATTTACAGACTACTGGACAGAACAAACAACCTCAAGTCCATTGTACTTGCAGCCTTATGAACAAAGAATACAAGACAGACATACTATAGCAGAGCTTGCAAAATGCAGTAATAGTGAAAAAAATACACTGGAAATACATTAAAACCCCCTACATCTCTTCTTTATAAATGTATTATTAAATATGATTATATAATCTCAGTCAGATCACTCAGTATTATCTTTGCTCAGGTCTGCATTGCTATTAATTACAATTTTCCATCAGAGAGAAGAATTTGGTCCCTTTAAAACAATTTTGGAAATCCAAGAGGAATAGTTCTGCTGAGTGTTTTCAGAGATGCTAAAAAATAAATATAAATACAACTAATTTAATTTCATTCTCTATCAAACTTAGCTGCAGAAAAACCCTTCAGCTATTACCCTGCATCAAACCTGGACATTCTGAGCAGTTCTTTTTTTTTGACTCCAGAAAAGGGTGCACGTAAGAAAGCACCAAACCCACAAACATTTAATCAAACAGGCAATACACAACAGCAGGCAGCCCAACAGGACTAGTCTGGGCAGTAAAATCACTGCCCAGATATAAGCTTCTGGGAATATCTGAAATGCTGACATTATATAGAGTTGTCCTTATGTAAAGATTGGCATTTACTAAACACTGTAGGGATGTAAATAAGTGTTGGGAAGAGTGAAATGTACAGCTCCATAGGTGAGGAAAGATCTGTGCAGCAGCACTTTGGACACCTGGGAATGATGCAAGGAGCTTGAATCATAAAGAATGAGAATATTGTGGGTGGAATAAGAAATGCTTACAATAAGAGATGCTACGTGCTTCTTTGGCATGTGCTATGTGCATAGGAGTGCATCTGCACAGAGCACAGTGGTAAGACGTGGGTCTCTCTGTCTTCCAGTCTGCCCAGAAGTCACATGAAGAATGTAAGTCTTGTCCTCCCTCTGAGCTGATTCACACCTCCAGGAAAATCCATTCCCCATTAGTGTTGCTAGTCCTGTCTGAACTCAAGAGTTTATTGAAATTTATATGGATATTGTCAGCATGACACCATGCTCAGGGTAGTTAATGCTGCCTCTCAGTAGTGTAGACTCAGTCAGGCTCAGTGCCAGGCTAATCACATCACGGATCATTGTTGTTCTGGTTATTGTTACATCTTTATTGTTACAGCTTTAAAAAAGAAAAAAAGAAAAAAAAAAGTAATGAAGGAGAAAAAAATGGGTTTTATTGCATGTTAACTTGGGTTCAGAAAAGATTCTAAGAGTTCTGGGATGTTTGCCAAATCTTTAAGAATCTGACAATACTTACAAGTCATATTAAACAGTAAATAAACTACTACTGATTTGGAGAAAAAAAAAAAGCATGAAACAAATCTAAACATTCACTGAATCAATATCTCTTTACAGACTAAGCGAACCCTCAAAACAAATATTTTTTTCCTGCAAGATAGGCATTTTTTATGAAAAGAAACAAATATCCTCCTACTCTAGAACAAAACCAAGTATGACGTATGCTGCTCTGTGATATAGAAAGCTCTCCACAGAATATTTAGCAAACAAGTGAAAACAACCCCCTACAATCTTCCTTCAGAGGATATTGCATTTTCCCCTACAAATACATTATCTGAGATGAGTAAAAGAAAAGCCATTTGTTCTTATTGTTTTTAAATGAAAAAAACAAACACATCAAAAGGCCAAATCATTTGGTCCCGATTTTCTTTTTAAAACTTTTTTCTACTTGGTGCTTAATTTTAGACTTTTTTTTTAAACATTATTTTACAGAAACAACACCTGCCCTGGAAATCAAAGTCTTTCAAACTGGTGCAAATCAGGCACCCAAAACTAACACTGGTTGAAAATCTTAACTTGTTATGTTGGAACATTTCAAAATATTTAAGAACATAAGCACATCTTATCCTAAATCATAGAGTCATAGAATGGTTTGGGTTGGAAGGGACCTTAAAGATCAAGGCAGAGTAGCAGGAATACCTTCCACTAGACCAGGTTGCTCAAAGCTCCATCCAGCCTCGTCTTGAACACTTCCAGTGATGGAGCACCCACAGCTTCCCTGGGCAACCTGTTCCGGTGTCTCACCACCCTCACAGTCAAGAACTTTTTCCTAATTTCTAATCTAAATCTGCCCTCTTCCAGTTTAAAGCCATTACCCCTCGTCCTACCACTACAGGTCCTTGTAAAAAGTCCCTCCCCAGCTTTTTTGTAGGCCCCAATCAACTGTTTTTTTTCTCAAATCTCCTAAATAAGTAAGGTCAGGAATTTACATAGGAAGCAAAATAACAAGGTTTCTCCACTCCTGATTTTTCACTAAATTTAGGCTAAATCAATCCTCAATTGAGATGTGTTAGGAAATATGTTGGGACTAAAATAAACTAATAATAATTTCGTAATTTTAAAAGGATGAATTAAAGGTTGGTAGTCTTCGCTGTTTAATGCCATCATATATGTAGGTTAGTGTACAGTAGGAACCCACGAAAATGCAAAAAATAGTTGTTTAACAATCATTCAGGGCTTATTTTGTTTTCTTTGGAAGACTCAGGGACAAGGTAGACTTGGAAGATTGTATAGCAATAAACTACTTTCAAAACACTGAAGAAAGAATAGGTAACTGGAAGCTGTGCATAACTGGAAATAGAACACATATAAAATTTTTATAAGACTCACAAAATCCAGAGTCTGTTTTTCCTGAAAATTCAGAAACTAATATAAAAATGTGGGTGAAAGGCAGCAATGACCATTTCTATTTGTAATGAATTCATTACATCTGCACACAACTTTCATGCCTTTCATGTGCACAGAGCCCTGAGGCCACACATAGACACACAGAAGTCAAAAGAGTACTGCGTGTATGAATAGCCTTGCCAGCATATTCCCAGGGAAGAGGCTCTCTGGAAAGTAGCATTCAGGGAAGAAATTCCCAAGAAAGCTTGAAAAAGAAATTAGAAATTGCCTTTTTTTACATATATTCTCTAACTGATTATTCCATTGGCTGTTCTAATACCCTTTCTGTATCAATTAAAAAGACTAATGCTTTTGAATCACAGAATCACAGAATGTTAGGGGTTGGAAGGGACCTTGAAAGATCATCTAGCCCAACCCCCCTGCCAGAGCAGGATCACCTAGACTAGGTCACACAGGAATACATCCAGGCAGGTCTTGAATGTCTCCAGAGAAGGAGACTCCACAGCCTCTCTGGGCAGCTTGTTCCAGTGCTCTGTCACCCTCACAGTGAAAAAGTTTTTGCTTAAGTTTATGCGGAAAACTAGCAAGTGGGCAATCTCCAATTTGAAATATTTCTTTTCCAAATGTACTTTAAACATTCTGTAGCATCCAGTCTATTTCTGTCTGTAATAGAGCTTTTTTCTCCCTTTCATTCAAATGAAATCCCTTCCATCCCTCCTTTCCATCCTATCAACTCCCTTGAAAACCCCAGACATGATGTTTACTTAGTAACCATCAGTGGAACCAAACATGTTCAACAACAAAAAAAAGGAAAATATTGAAACCCCTCAGCTAGTAATTTCTGCTCCTTCAACAACAAATCAACAAATATCTATAAAAACAATTTTTACAATATTTGTCAACTACATGAGGTATAAAGGAGCCTTGAACAGGAGACCTTCCCTAGGTCATATATGATCATTGTCTTCAAATATGCAATGATTTCCAGAGCAAACAAGGTGAAGACAGAGATGAAGCCTCAGACACTTTAGGTGGTAAAGCACTTGGAAACCACACCTCTCTTAAGCATGAGAGAAAAACTGTTCTATATAGTATATCCACTTAATGTGGTTTTGTGTATAGATACATGTATGCATTATATTAATGACCCATTACAAACATTTGGAAGCTCAGAGATGAGTATAAGTAACCATATATACATATATATGTGTGGTTTTTTATTTATTTAATTTATATCTAAATATCTCACATATGTATGTGCGTGTGTGCATGTATGAGCATGTATATAACATATGAGTTTATGTATTCAAATAAACTCCTGTACTGACGTTTTGATATTTGTTAACTTCCCTGACAGCAATACGGAAATATTATTGCCTGAGAATAGATGGTATTTAGAAACTTAAAGCCCATATCTTGATACTATATTGCTGTTAGCATTCCACATTTCACATTCTAAAGATATTGACTTTTTTCTCTTCATGCTTTCAGAGCGAGGGTATATGAATGTCATTTGAGCGAGGCTGTGTATTTAACCTAGAAGACACATTTTTTCTTTAACACTGAGCATTAATAATTTACCCTCTAAGATACTAAAATAGCATCAAATTTCACTCATATTTTTACAAGATTTGTGTGTGACAGCTAGTCTTTCAGGTTCTTTTTGTGAGCAAAGTTCTTTGAATGTGGTCTATACATAAGAAACTGTGCTTTCTTAAGTTATGAATAATAAGTGATTTTAATACTATATTTGAGTTTTCAGTAACATTTGTATTTATGAAAATTAGTGCCTGACAAAGACCTCTGAATTGGAATTCACACCAAAAGTCAAGCATAAAAAAAAAAGATATAGAGAGAATGTGATGTGCCTGCTTGATTAGTTTGTAATTTTTTTCTCTATGCTTATGATCTCTTCTGCCGTCTCCATTTTAAAGTCAAGATTAAAATCAGTTCAGACTGAAGTCACAAGGATAAAGAGGCTGTAGTTTAGAGGACTGATTCTGATCTCATTCACAACTAGCTTCACAAAGAGATAACTCTTCAGCTTTCCTATATGACACTGTCTTCTCCAATAAGAACTCATGAAAGATCAGGTCTCACTGATTACTAATGAAGATAGGTCCTAGTCCTAAAGTAGCTGTCCATTTACAAATATCTTCTACATGTTCTTGCTTCTGATTTAAAGTTATGTCTTTGAAATACCAACTGCAGGGGATTTTGTTTTCTCCATTTGCCCTAGCTAACATGTACATTAACATATGTTTTCCTTAGTAAGGCAGCCATTAGAGGCATAATTTTCAGACATAAAGAAAAGACTAGGTCATACATTCTTTTTAACAGCAATTTGCACGCCCATCTGTCCCTTAAATCTCTCCATGAACCTGTCACTGTGCTTTTGAGGAGGAAACTGGACTGTATTACTATTGAAGTATTAATTGTATTGGGCTGTGAAATCCTGTGTGTCTATATGTTTAGTGAAAAGTATGTAAATAAGAAAGATATGAGGAGTTTGGTGTATGTGCAAACTTTAAAAAAACTCTTTCAAAAATCCTCACTGATTTGGGAGCAGGGATGTATTCTTAAGTCATGTGGGCTGTATAATATGCACATCTTCATTATCCATGCTTAAACTATTTACTAAACAGACATTGAATTTGAACACTGGCCAAAGTAGATGAACTTTCAAAAATATTGTCTTCAGTGTGAAACATTCAAAAAGCAAAGTTTAAACACTTTCTCCAAATACCTCTGTGAGAACGAAAATATAGGTAAAAGTTTACCTTCGTATACGTAATAGTCCAAAGGATTACTGTCTCCAGCCACACTAATTCAGATAAAATCAATCAGATTTTAGTGAACAGAAGCCTTTACTGCCAATTCTGACTTTTCACTGGGGTTGTATGTGTGTGTTTGGATGAGGGAGGTTCTCCTGACCCAATTCAATTTTGAAAAGCTGGATGAGATCACAACCTCAGGCTTTAAGTAATTCAATATGCTACAGAGCTAAAACCACTTGATCTGTCTGCCTTGAACTATAAATAAAAGGTTGACCATACTTATTCTCTAACTTTGTTTCTCAGTACTGTTCCATGACTCCTTAATCTAATGGTCTTTTCATCCCAAAAGGGAAAAAAATACCAACCAACATTTAACCAGAGTCTCCTCTTAAAAAGCAGTAACCACACTCATGGAAACTGTTGTTGGAACAGAAATATGGAAATCTTGGCATTCAAACTCATGATATGAAGTCTATCAGTCCTATTGTCACTGTCCAAAAAGCAGCAGTAGAATATTTCATACATTGAGAATTTCATAAATTGAGAAGGGTCAGTATGGCATCCTATTGTAAACTGGGCTATTTCACTGCAATGGGAAGAATAAAAAGCCATATCACATTCACCATCATTTATGTACTCAAACAGCACAAATACGCCCCACACCAATGGATAACTGTAGCATGCTATTTTATTGCTGGGCATAGATCTGGATTCAGCAAAATATTTTTATGCACTTGCTTTCCTTTAAGTGAGAGAGTATTCTCATTGCCTTCAGTACATGAGGGGAGTATCAATAGGAAGCATAACTAATCTGGTGTAAATACTGCTGGGTCAGAGGAAAGAGGCAGCCACAGCATAGTTAGTGAGGTGCTAATTGGATAATGTGGTGAGAAACAGAGCTAAGTACAGAGGAAGGGCAAGAGGCTTAGATAACTAGAACAAATATGAGTGCTGAGCTCTAGGAACAGATATAAGACAGAAAAAATGGACTCAAAATTTGTTTGATGTAGTAAATCATTACACTGGAAGAGTCGAAGGAAGCAGAAAAGACTGAGCGCTGGAGGCTAGTGTGGAAACTCCTAGGCTGGACTCAGCTGAGGACTCCTTAATTAAACCCCAGATTAAAATAACTACATGGCTCTTCCAAAAAGCAAGCCGAGAAAACCAAGCCTAGTTTTTTCATTGCCTAAATGTGAGAGTCATATATGAACTGTTTGGTGCTTCTTACTAAATAATGCCCTTTTGTTTGTGTCATTGATACTGATAATTGCTATTATAAAGATGCGAAAGCCAGTCCCTGCTGTTTAAACACAATGCTTATTTTCCCTGTCTGGGTTTCAGACTCCCCTCTATCAGGAAATGGGGCAGTGAGAGTGCCACCACGCAGAGCATAAAGCCATTCCCAGTGTTCCATGGCACACAGCTCAGCAGGTGGGAGGCTGGATTGGGGTAACATTTTTAGAAGTGGCTTATAGTGGGGCTTAAAATCCCTATCTTGCAGACAACCCTTCTGTAATGTTGGAATACAAATGCAGATCTCAGACAAAATTAATTTAAAAAAAAAGGAAAAATTATGTCAATATTTGTTTGTTTTTTTTTTTTTCTCAGAGTTTGGTAAAACTATGGAATGTCTCCAGAGAAGAAACATGGAGGCTTCACTGTTGTGAGACACTTCAAACAGAGCTGGAGAGGCATGACCTGGAGTGTTTCTTCAGCCCAGGGGGAGGACTGGGTAAAGGGGTAGGTACTGCCAATCTCTAGTTCCTGTAAGTTTATTTGAAAATATCCCCGTTCACAAAGATTCATGCCCCGTTGCTAAGCAGCAAATCTTCTCATTCCTGGCTCACCCTTGTCTCAGGAAGGACCAGAGCAATGCCTTTTTTGCCATCAAGGAACTCCAGAGATCAATTAGCTCTCTGGGCTGCCCTAGGTATAGCTTTACAGTGTTCAAAGTTACAAGCATATCCATGAAATCAGACACTTGTTCCTATTTGTTTCTACTTGGCAAACAGAGCTTGGCAGAGAGGAAGGAAAAACAAGTTAGAGAAGTGGTGACAGGGGAAGGTTCTTATTCTTATGATGTCACAGTATCTGTCCCTCAGGCTATATTTTTTTTCCATGTAAACTGTAAAAGGAGGTTGTTAAAAGCTATTTTGAACTAGGAAGAGGTCTGCTGGTGGACGCACTATGTAGTAGGAGCATAGGTAGTGTAATGTTGAAAATGTGTTTCCGACAAGGAGGCAGAAAGAGCAGCCAGGATCTTATCCCGTTTCCACAGATAGAAGAAGATAAATCCTGACTCTGCCCAGCTGGAAGAGTAACAACCTGCAACAAACAGATGTTTGTACATATCTATGTGCAGAGCAAGAAAATCTTAAGGGAGCATTAGAGAAGGAGAAAGAGGAGGTGGCAAAGACTCCATATCCCTGCTTATCCATGAAAGTGAGGATGTCCAGGTCTGAGACAGATCAGATGAGAGGCTGAGAATTCATCAGGCTATGGAAGACTTAGAGGATACTAATTTCAGAAATACTGGTGGGAATGATAGAAAACACAGCAGTTCTTAACAGCAGTATCTACCAAACAAGATAATATGACCTTGACTCATATATGCAGAGTAGGAGTCCATAATTTTGAAAAAATATTAAAATATTTCAGTCAGACACAGAAATTTCATACTGGCTACCTACATATGGTGCAAACAAGAGACTCAGATACTTACTGTTCGTATTTGCTTTATAATGAAGTATAAACCTGAAAAGCTTAAGGGAATTATTTTTCCATTTTTCTTCCAGAAGAGAAAAATAGACTAGAGCATCCAAATGGCAAAAATGTGAAGTTATACTAGAGCAAGTGTAACCTTATCACTCAGGGAATAATCAAGGCTAGGAAACCCATACAGTCATCCACTCCTAGACTTGGTTTATGGGTCACTGCTAGTTGCTGTTTGTCTCTGTGCTGAAAGCACTGGAGTGAAAGAGAAAGCAGGCATTTTCCCAGACAGAAGGATAAATCCAATCAGTGGATTTTCTGTGTGGGCTGCAAGCATGAAGAGGAGTGTGGAGCAATGTAAGCATTTCCACATCTGGGAAGACAGAAGACTTTCTAGGACCTGGGAGCGATATAACAAGAGCAACATCAGACAACAGGGAGATATGTTACACCCAGGTTACCAGAAATTAAGTTTTTGGCTGCTTTATGCACAGAAGGATGCACACTATGCACTGTATAACATCATGTCATGCCTATCTACGCTGTATGCTTAGGGCTGAGGCTTCTTGCAAGCCCACACTTCCCTGCCTATGCAGGTGGGGTAGTTACTATATAAGACCTTGCAAGTATGGTTTATTGAATAGGTTTTACTGGACAAGAGAAGAGTTCATATATATCATGCATTGTAGCATCATTTCTTTCTATTATATGTTTGTGTTTGGTCAGGGGTTGAATCTCTATGGCTTCACATGGGAGCCTAATTTGGTATTACTGCAACACTAATGCCTAAACATCTTGGCCATGCTGTACAGGTATATTAATATAATTACAGGGATATTAATATAATTTATTTTACTTAACCAAGGTGCCTAGGAGATCTCAAAGCTCTGTAGTTTTCTTCTACAGCCAACATAAAGAGTTAGCTTCCTTGAGAGGCTGATTCAGAGTGAATAAATCACACGTTTGTCAGGACCTCAGCTGGAGTGCTCTAAATTCTTCCCTGAGAGAAAAAAAGTTTCTGAAAAATTTGGAGCCTTGTCAGCACAGAGAGAGAGAAGGGCTCAAAATGCTACTTTCTGGATGAGAAAGTTGGATTAAAACAAAACAAAACACACCACAAAGAACTACCAAAAACCACTCCAAAAATCACCTTCCAAAAGCATGGAATTTCAATGACAAATCAAACCATTTCTGCTCAACCTCCTGAATATTTTGACTCCAAACAAACCTATTTAGTTCCAAATTATGCATTTGCAGAGTCTTGAAGAAGCCATGGCTCAGGCAACCCTAATTTCAGTTTTAGGATGGATTCCCTGATATAATGCATCATAGATCTCAGACTTAGTAGAAGGAGGAAATGCATCAAATTTGAGATTAACATCCTGGTTGTATAATAGAAAGAGACCAAAAGTCACAGGAATGAAAGTTCCTATGACAGATAGGGTTGGATTCATTTAACCTAATTTTAGAGATCTGCAGTGTACATAGACACATTAGAATTAATCATGTAGACTCCACAGCCAATGGGACAGAAACAAGTGCTTTTAGAGTGAGATACATTTCCTTATAGACATCTATAACTGGTCAGGTGATTCCTCTTTTTCTCTTTGTTGATTGTTAGAAAAGCAAGGGAATTTGGACTAAATGACTGCTCAGTAGGGACATAATTCAATGAAGTGACTTTCATTCATTGGGGCAACATTCACAGAAGAATATTTTCTTTTTCAGAATTGTTCTATCTGGAAGTAATTTCGTAAAGGAAAAGCAGAAACTTTATCTGCAAATAATGTTCTTTTCAGTAAGAAGTGCACCTAATCATAAACCAACTTTTTCATCAGAAAGAGTTTTAAAAGAAAAATTCCTATAGCCAGCCCTATTCCTTAGTTTTGTACATCTACAAGTAAAAACATGAGGGTGTTTTTTTATCTCTCTCTAACTGCCGAGCCTACAAATGCACAGTCAGGTATGAGAGTCATGCTGTGTTCTTTCCAGATTGTGTGTTATTATTATCAGAAATAAAGGGGATTATTTTGTAATTTTACCAGATGACCTTTATTAATATTGTGTAATGGGTCAAATATCCCAACCATAGGACAGAACTATCTAATTTTTGTCAATGGTTTGGCAGTTCACTTGTTTGTTTATCCCTACTGTGGTGAAACCGACCACATGATTTTTTTTCTGCCTTATTAAAACAGTGAGCAAAGAACTCGATTTCCCATAAATCTATTCGGCATAAATCCTCCAGGAAACCGGAACCGAGATAACGCCNTCATGTAGGTAACCACCTCCACATGTTTATTCTCAATATGTCCTGAATTTCTGGGACAGCAGATACTAGAAAAGTCATTAAGAGGTTCTATGATCTTAAATAAGCCATTATTTAAGCTAGAAATATTTATTATATGGCTATTGTATTCTATTGTTGAAGGCAGATCTTGGTTTTTTATAAGAAAAATGTTTCCTATGTCATAATACTGATCCAAAGCAAAATTTCCCAGGATTTAATGCCAATTTTTCTCAGAAATAATGAATTTCTGAATTATTTCTATTATAAATTCTCTTACACCTTAAGGTTATTTAAATTTAAATGAAACAAGAACCTAAGAGGTGACCATGGCAATTCAGGAGAAGAGGTCTTTATCCTGTGTACTTCTGTTTCTTCTTACATCTATATTTATTTATTCCAGAACCCCAGGCACTTCTCAGGGATAATGAGCGTCCTTTGCATTAGGACAAATACACTTCAGTATTGTGCCTCTCTTCAACATTTTAGACTTGTTTTAAGCAGGCAAAATGTTTTAAGAAGGCAAAGAAGGCAAAATAATCTTAGGAGCTGAAGTAACAAACTGTGAGTCCGTTCAGCTTTGGTATCAGAAGTAGTCGTTGTTTAAAATAATTACAAATTCATAAAGTCACAATTACACTGATGTGATTTGCAGCCCTCAAGCCAGAAATCTCATGACAACTCAACCCCTCTGCTTCTGCAGTGCTTTCTCCCAGACATTGATTTTGGGTTAAAGCACTAAACAAATCCTGAAAAAAATCACTAAGTAAATCTGACATTAGACATTTCTTTATTAATATATAAATCAATAAGCATAAAAGAACACATTCAATAAGAACAGGAAAAGTGTTATAAAGCACATATCTTAATTACACCTCAATTAAAATTATCCTTCAGCTCTCTATGACCTCTTGCATGTAAATCGGTAGAGTAACTCTATGCTTCTATAACTCAGAAAGAGCACAAGCCTTTAAAATTACCAGTAATGAGACTGGTATTTTCCATAATGTCTCTGACATACTATCTAGAAATGAAGGCCGTAGAACTGGAAGGGACATCTGAGCCATTAAGTTCAGCATCCTTATATTGCAGTACCCATGCTGTACAAATCTTTCAAAAAATTATTAAGATATGTCATAAAACTATCTAGGTTTTGCCCATATCAGAAAGCTTTTCAGGCTCTAACTGCTCTGTTTTACATCAGGCTATGTCTATTTATTTTTATTTCAGGCCAGTATTGAGATGTTGATCTTAAATCACTTGCCTTCCCTTGTTCTTCTTCCTCTGATTTATTAAAATTATTTTCCCAGTCTGAAATCAGCCAATATAGCTGTTATCAAATATCTATGTCTTTCTCCTGTGCTATTAATTTTATCATCTCAGGGACTTGTAAAGAACAGGCTTTTTCTCTTTGAGACCCTCTCCACAGAGTTTGCTTTCTTTCTGTTGATGTCTGTTGGTATACTTCCATCATTCATTCACAGTCACATGCAAAGCCAGTCTGGTCAAATCTTGGACTCTTTTATATTCTTTCTTTCATTAATCTTTTCTAGGAGATTTCTTTGGACATTTTGATCTATGTGTTGCAATAAACACTCTTTATAAAATACTCACAGTGAATAAATGAGGAGACTGTTGTGGCTACAGGTATTGTAGCGCAGGATTAACCCTGCTCGTTTAGAACACCACACAACCAGCTGTGAAGGCATCTTCCTCTTTCCAGAGCTCAAAAACATGCAGTGCACCTGCAGAGTACCAGGTTAAAAGTAACGTACTGCCACTTTATTTCAACTTTGGTAATGAACTGTATGCATGTGCACAAGAGATAAGCTAAGCTTCAGAATACAACTTATGTTATTTATGCATTTATATGCAAGAGAACTCTAGTGTTTCAGCGGATATATGAACTAAGAAAAACAAAGAAAAGAAAAAAGGAGCTTGGACAGAAATGTTTCTGTATATCTAAATGTAGCAATTGCCAGAAAATGGTGAGGCAAATTCAAGCTATACCAACCTGTAGGCTCTATTTTTCTGGTCTTTAGCAGATCTTAAGTTTGATGTAGACATTCTAAAAAAACATATTGGAGGAGCATAATAAAATCAATTTCATGAGCATAATGAGGCATAAAGGAGACAGCACAACAGTATTTTGGGGGAACCAGAGTCAATTTTCTCTTCCTCAGATATGCAGGTCCAAGGGCTGGAACTTTGTTACATCCCTGCACTGCGCTCATTGCTACATGAAAATCATACACAGACTTGCGTATTACATGTGGTTGTTTAAGCCCTTTGATCTGAAAATGCAGCCGTATACATTGAGCAGCCCTATCATTTATTGATATTGTATCTAACCCACTGGGAGCTCTTAGAACTCAGTGTTGCTTATATTATTCCACAATTTTCTTTACAGAACTGCTTTTTTCCTTGCTGCTTCAATTTTCTCAACATTCTTGTAATTAAAATCTCTTTTGATTCCATTTGGCATTTCACCATCTGCACACAAGGAAATACCTCAGAACTGGCCTGCCTGTGACTTCACACTGTCCACTAATTAAACTGGGTTTTAATCGAAGCTTCTTAATCACCCTTAATTTTCTGACTACAAGGTGGTTGTGCCTGCACTCATTTCCCCAGTGACACCTAAAGGATGGATGTACAAATGAAAACTGACTGTACAAATAAGATTGCAGAGTTCCATATTTATTCCTTCACAATGAATCCTGATCAGATTTACTTTATTAACAAGAACAGTCATTATTTTTCTAGCTGCTACTTGGGCAGATTTTATCTGGAATCCAGAATTCAAGCTGTGTCTTTTGCATATGCGCTTTCCATATAGAAAAGCAAGAAGCAACAAAAACAAAACCAAGCAAAACAAAACCCTCTTCAAGAGAGATTGGGAGAAAAAAAACCTTTGTTCTAGTTTTTGTGTTAACATGGAAGTTTTTGACAAAAATGTTCTGGATTTGAGCAGAAATCCTCTGCTAACTTCGGTCTTTTGGAGACTGAAAACTTTAAAACAAAAAGCTGAAAAATGACACTGAAAAATGTTGGCATAAAAAAAAAATCACTTTATCACCTGAAAAGTTATTTTTTCCAGGTACTTCCTTTTTACTTACAAGATTTAGAGTTTAATCCACTGAAGTGAGGGCAACTTTATATTGTATTAAGAAGGCTCCTTGACAGAGGATTTGATCAGGGTGGAATTTTAATGTAGCTGCTTTAATGTTACAGACAAGGGAAAATTATAAAAGGAATAGTACATTGGGTATGTTCTTGGTTCAGAGGTATCAGTGTCCAGAGAAAACACTGCACACATGTTCTCAGCTGAGTGATGCTGAATATTTTCCATTCTATTCCCACTCTTTTTCCCCTCTTTGCCTGCCTTTATCTTGTATTTTGGAGTGGTTTCTTTTAGCTTGTTTACACATTTGGTTTATCATAATGAGACATGATTCATTATTCAGTTGTTAGCTGTTGTATGGTAAATAATTATTTTCTGTTTCCACTTCTTTCTAGAATAGCATTTTTAAAAGCTGTCAAGAAAATAAAATTCTAAGAATATCTAAACCCCTCTGTAACTGGTTATATTGTCCCTCTATAATCTTGTGGCTCATTTGTCCATGTAAGAACTCTTGTTATATTTAAAAGTTGTTTGCCATCACTTTCCAGCACACTGCATGATCAATGTATAGGCAAATCACATCCCATTTTTTTTTCAGTATTTACTGTTTTCATGAGCAACGTGAGTGCATTACAGCCCTCTCAACGAGAGTTTCAGAGAGTCTGTCCTGAAAAGGATATTATTCAATGTTCCCACCTCTTCTTTGTCATGGAGCTTTCTCTGATGCTAGCAGATGAGACACGTGCATTTCCCTCTTCTGACATTTACTTCATGCCTGGGATACTGTCTGTTATATTCCTGCTAATTCTTGTTTTCATTCCAGCTGCCAGTGGGAAAATATTGAAATTCAACCCCTCTACATTATACACATTGTGATATTAAAGACACAGTAAATACCAGCAATCTGATTAATGTGTCTCAGCTTCCGTCTTTCAGTCACAAAGGTCCTTCATTTGAAACTGGTAATAGTAGTAGATAATCTTCAAGTGATAAATTTGAGGATGTCACATTCAAGGGTAAGAGAGAGATAGTGTCCTGAGGATTTCAGACTTGGATTCAGTCTCTTACCATGCCCAAAACTTCATTTGTGAGACTGTGAGGCTCACAGACAAGGAGTTAGGACAGGCTGTTAGTGTAAGTACTAGTTAAATAAATAATCATAGAATCCTAAAATCATAGAATAGCCCAGGTAGAAAGGCACCTTGGAAGATCATCTGGTCCAAACTTTAGTGGCAAAGAGAGCCTAGATGAAATTTATCTACCACCCTTTGCAATCACATCCTGAAAACCTCCAGTAACGGGTACTCCACCATACTCCTGGGGAGCTTATTCCAGTGAATGACTGTTCTTACTTTCTTATGTTGAGGTGAAACGTCTCCTGGTGCAACCTGTACTCATTGCTCCTTGTGTTTTCCATGTGGTTCTTTGTGAAGAAAGGGGCTCCATTCTCTCCGTAGCTGCCCTTTAAGTACTGGAATGTTGTGATGAAGTCTCCCCAAGCCTTCTGTCCCCGAGGAAGAAAAGACCTAATTCCTTCAGTCTTTCCTCATAAGCAGTCATCCTGTATCTCCTCTGTACCAGGCAGTCATGGTGTTAAATACATTCCTAATTACAAAGTGCTTGAATACCGTTCTAGAACATGTGAGATGAGTTTGTTTAAGCTCTGGTCCTAGCTACTGTGTCTGGCAAAGCACTTGTACCATGCAGTAGCCTTTCACTTCAGCTACATCAAAGACACCTCCACCTTCGTCCGTGCTCATGTATTCCCCATAGTTATCAATTACTGACTATCGATTAACAGTTGAAGGTCAGGAGGCTTATTATGTGGGGCATGAACTTTAAGAGCTGACTCCTGTGGTGCCCTAAGCAGCTGGGGGGAGGAAGATGTTTAAGGAATGCTCATTTCATTATCACATTGCTGTAGGTGGGGGCTAAAATATATACATCGATACAGCTTTGTGTTATCACATTTAACGGGGGGAAGCTAGAAATAAAAATATAAAAAATAAAAAAAAAAAAGAAAGCAAGTTCAAAACCAGTGCAAATTATACAGATGTCAGAAAAAAGTCTATCCTCACTCTGTCCATGGACAGGAGGAGATGTGAAAAGTAACACAGCTTATTGCATGTCAGTGGCAGAATTAACATGGAACTGCACATCATAAAGATACGGATCATTGGCAGTATACTCAAAGAATACTGGTGGCTTTATTGATGTCATTGTTCTCCTCCTCCTATTTCCCCAATGTCTAAACCCAGGAATATCTCATTAAACCAAGTCTTTTCAGGGAACGCCGGGGAGTATGGGAGTACAAAAAATTGCTAGTAAAACAAGAACTGCCAACTGAAACCATCAAGATCATTATCAGGAAAGGCTTCGAATGCCTTCAAACAGGGACAGTTCTGAGTGCTAATGAGCATCCAGATAGGACAGGCATTTTCTCACCCCCTGAGGAAGGGTCAAAACTAATCTGACAAACTCAGTATGCCTCAGCATTGGAAGAATAATACTCATGAAAAGGTCCACAGATGTCAAAGAAAATCTTTGAAAGTATGCTTAGAACAGACAACTTGGATAAAGGCAGGTCTGGGGCAAGAACACTGTCGTGATTTAACCCCAGCCAGCAACTAAGCACCACACAGCCACTTGCTCACTCCTACCTCCACCTCCCCCGTAGGATGGGGAGAAGAATCAGAAAAAAATAAAACTTGTGGGTTGAGATAAGAGCAGTTTAATAATTTAAATAAAATACTGAATGCTAAAATAATAACATTAATAATGAAAAGGAAGATAACAAAGAGAGAGAGAAATAAAACCCAAGAAAGACAGGTGACGCACAGCACAATCTCTCACCACCCACCGACAAATGCTCAGCCAGCCCCTGAGCAGCGGTCAGCACCTCCCAGCCAGCTTTCCCTGATTTATATACTGAGCATGACATCCTATAGTAGCAGATATCCCTTTGGCCAGTTCAGGTTAGCTGTCCAGGCCACTGTATCTCCCAGCTTCTTGTGCACGTCCTTGCTTGCAGAGATGGGAAACTGAAAAATGCTTGACTGAGAATAAGCACTACTTAGCAATAACTAAAACATTTGTGTGTTTTCAACACTGTTCTTATACTAAATCCAAAATACAGCACTGTACCAGCTACTAGGAAGAAAATTAACTCTGTTCCAGCTGAAACCAGGGCAAATACATGCACACACATGAACATATGTGCATATGTATGCGTGTGTATATGTACGTATAAAAATGCATTATGAATCTGCACAGACATTTTTGTGTAATACCCATGAAAAAAGACCATACTTCCATGGTAACTTACCATCCATTTTATAAACTATTTCTATTGTCTATAAAGAATAAGTGTTATTCTTGTCATTCCTTGTAAGATAGTCTTCCCATTTGAAGGAGAATGTGTGGTGTTTTTGAAAAATTTATACTATATGTGCTTGTCCAAATATCAAGTTATTTTGGAAACAAACCTCTTTATACTGCTCCAATATGTTTGGCAATTATAAATGATATTTGCCTTATTAAGATGTAAGATCTGACTAAAGTGGGTATAATTTCCAAGGTTTCCTTGCTCTCTGGTTAAGTTCAAATTATTGCTATTGTAAAATAGAAATCAATTCATGCTTTATAAAAGTAAATTTTGAGTCAAAATCAGAGAATGTTTATCCAATGAGTGAGTTTTCTTAGAAAGGTCACTTTAATCATATGTCTGATTATTTTTTGACCACCAAAAATGCATTTTCTTTCGATTTTATAGTGAAATCGTGGACTGAAATGAGTTCCCTGTGTTACTTATGACAGTCAACATTTAGATACCAAGAACAACAAGCAAACAAAGCAAGGTTTTCCATTTTTTTTACTTGAAAACTGCACTGCNGTACCACGAACAACAAGCAAACTTGCAGATTTGCACAACATGGTTATGGAAAACACATTTACAAAGCAAGGTTTTCCTTATTTTTTACTTGAAAACTGCACTGCAACAACTGCAGCTGCCATCCAGAAATCTTGTGCAACCTGCTCTAAGCATTCATGTATTATTTGTGCTTGTCATGTTCCATCAGATTTTTTATCTGATGTTGATGTACCAAATGTTGTGTACCTAAGATCAGGTTTGCGTCTTCATATGTCTTGTGCTCTTTTTAATAGCACATCTTAACACATACAGAGCTCCATGAGTCTTTATTTTGTCGTGTAACTGCTTGATATTTACTAAACTTGTCTTCCCACGCATAAGTTTTGATATATGTTTCTCTACTGGCATTAAGGTCACTGGTTTTCTGCCTTATGATATTGATAACACTTTTTCAAGCATGGTTTTTCTTTCAATCAAAAAAGGCTGACCTCTCTATTTTTACAGCCCCTTTCTTGCATCTAGGAACATCAAAACAGTGAAAGGATACAGGAAATCATAATATAGTCTTCTAAATCCTGCAAAAGACTGAAAATGCACAACAAACAGGGACAGAGTGTCCCTCGATGTCATCACCAAGGGTGCATTTCACTGGCATCAGTCAGACTTCCCTCAACCCACAGAGCCCTAATGGTGGTAAATAAACATGTACCATCATACTGTGAGGAAAAGAAACTCAGAACAATTAAGTAGCTGCACAGGAACTCTGCCTCAGTGATAAAAATTGAAGCTGTGCTTTCCACAAGGCAGTTAATGGCTTCAGGCACACAAGATTGTTTTCTTCTACCATACAGCAGGTTAAAGTGCTTCAACTGACAGTAGTCCGCAAGGTGAATACCAGTAGATATAAAAATACTTGTAGTGAGGTATAAAATTCCTATCCCAGAAACTCATAGTATTTCTCCACATTTTTTAGGAGCAGAGGAGGCAGGGAGTAACTGAGAGTTTTAGTGGATTATATTGACAGCATCTGATAAAAGAAGAAAAAATGCTCTGAATTTGGATGCCAATCGAGAGTGAAGCAATCTCAGTATCAAGTGACAGACAAACTGAACTGGTGTAAATGAGAAGTTGCGTACCTGGTGAATATCTCAGCAGGAGATATACCATCATACTGTGACAAAAAAGCTGAGTTTTCTTAATCTCTCCTGTTTCTCCTTCCTCTTTACTCTTCATCTCCTTTTACCACAAAAATTCTTTTCTGGTTTTTCTTTTTTCCCTGCTTCAAGAAAAAAAAACACATAAAAATACCAGTGGTGTAATTTAGAGAAACTCTGAATGCTAGCAAGTATTCTAGATACAAAATATTTGCTTTCCAATCAGATCTTCACATTAAAAAAAAAAAAAAATTAGAGTGAAAGCAACACCGTTCACCCAGAAAGAGCAGTGAGGAATAGGAAGTAAAACCAAAAAGCCTACTTGAGCTGACTTCTGATGTGTGAAAAACTGCAGATAGTCCTGTCTATTAGATAACAAGTACCATACATGGAAACAGATCCCTCACAGAATCATTCCACACAATATGCTGTTATAATGCCAAAGCAGATGGCCACCTCAGAGGAACCACCAAACCTTCCTCAGCATCTTCCCAAAGGCAGGAGAGGGAGCAAGAGCATGTAAACGGTGTTCAAAGAATACAACAGTCGAAGCAAATTTCATTAAATTAAGAAACTAACAGCCCAATCCAGAGTGGTTTGAAGTCCATACAAATCTTTGTAGTGACTTGAAAGGGCTGAGGACAAAGCCCTCAATGTATAATTTCTGCTGGAAATATTTGAAGACTTAGGAGCTCTGTAGGGAAGACAAGGCTGAAAAGGATCTCTTAGGTCATCAAGTCCAGTCACGTTATTTCTGATATCTCATCCTACACTCTCTTTCATTACTGTATCAGCCTCTATCTGTGAATGTCAGAACAAAGGTGCAACAGCCCAATATTTCTCTGGTGAAGAGAAAAAGGCAAAAGAGATAATAGAACTGGTTTCTTTAAAACCTGAAGTTAAATATTTAACATACAGTGAAACTGAAAATGAGATGCTTATGATCACTCCTATGAGGCTCATTGGATTGACATTAAAACCCTAGTGACAGTTGGGAAACCTGGAAAAGGATGACATTTGCACTGAATTTACTGATTGAAACTTAGTAAATAGTTACACAACTCAGGATGCAAAAGACAGATAACTGAAAAGATCAATCTTTCTTAGATATGTCACTACTGCACAGTTAAAAAACATGAAAAGCAAGAGGAAATGTGTCCAAAGTCAGCTGATTTGACTCTGAACTCAGAAAAAGGTGTAAGACTGCTGAGTAAGAAGGAACTTTTTTTACAGTCTTTTTTTTCACTGTAAAACCATAAATTAAAGGACTTGAGCTAAGATTTGAGGCATATAAGTGTTATTTTCAGCATGTTCTCATTAAAAACAAACAAACCAACCAAACAATGGCTAATTTATGTTGTTTGATGTATTTATTCGTAGATAAATCTAATCCTCATTCTAAGAAAAGAGGCATACTCTTAGCTCAAAAAAGAGTATATTCTGTATGAAGTTGGGTGGCTTGTTTTTTTAAAAAAATGTCTTTTTCTCCAGTAGGTTTCCTTTTTCTATAACTCTCATCTGTTCTTTGGATGGATATTACCATCCTAAAGGAAGGCAAATGAAAGATTCATAATAGGTCATTTATAGAATCATGCTTTTTTCTTCTTCTCCTTGCAGTTATATATAAAACTTATCTGTGCCCATGGAAAATTCTTAGGAAGGTGTTTTGTTTATTTTCCAGCTTTATCATGCAGATATCTGGCACTTAAAATTCATGTTCTGATTGTGAGTTACAAGACTATATCCTGTCACTGAGACAATGTATCTCTGAGAGTTAGATTTTCAGTGCGTAACTGCTAATTCAAAATTTGTCCATTACCAATATATTTATTTTATCCAGGCATTCTGGCAAATGTTCTTGTAACGTTTTGGGGAGTCACCAGATGGCACTAAAACATTGTAAGGTGCCAAAAATCATTACATTTCTTGCCAACAAATGCTTTACTTTGCAATAATGTAATTTTCTTTCATTTCAGCTGCAGCTTGGGCTAACAACTCGTTTAAATTCTACTGAACTAGAGGCACTGAAACATGCTTATTGAGCCAGAGAGCAGCAGGATTAACTTAAGTTATAGGTACCATGAGCCAGCAACTTGCCTTTGTGGCCAAGAAGACCAATGGTCTCCTGGGATGCATTAAGAAGAGGGTGACCGGATCATCCTGTTCAGATAGAACCTCCTGGGTTCGAGTTTGTGCCCATTGTCCCTTGTCCTGCTGCTGGGCACCACTGAAAACAGCCTGGCCCTATCCTCTTGACACCCACTCTTTAGATATTTGTAAGTATTGATAAGATGCCCTCTCAGTCTTCTCCAGGCTAAAGATCCCCACCTCTCTCAGCCTTTCCTCATCACAGAGATGATTCAGTCCCTTAATCATCCTTGTAGCCCTCCACTGGACTATCTCCAGTAGTTCCCTGTCTCTCTTGAACTGGGGAGCCCAGAACTGCACACAGTGCTCCAGATGTGGCCTCACTAGGGCAGAGTAGAGAGGGAGGAGAACCTCCCTTAACTTGCTGGTCAGACTCTTCTTAATGTACCCCAAGAGACCATTGGCCTTCTTGGCCACAAGGGCACATTGCTGGCCCATGGTTAACCTGTTGTCCCCAGGACTCTCAGGTCTTTGTCTATGGAGCTGCTTTCCATTAGGTCAACCCCTCACTTGTACTGGTGCATGGGTTTATTCTTCCCTAGGTGCGGGACTCTACACTCCAGGTACAGGAACTTGTTGAATTTCATTAGATTCCCCTCTGCCCAACTCTTCAGCTTGTCCAGGTCTCACTGAATGGCAGCACAGCCTTCTGCTATATCAACCACTACCCTAGTTCTCTATCATCAGCACACTTGCTGAGGGTACCCTCTGTCCCTTCATCCAAGTCATCTATCTATGCTGTAATTTATTTACTCTTTTGCAAACCCTTTCACTGGCATATAATTTTAAATGTTCTCCTATCTGGATTCACATCCTGCCCTCCTTATTTTAAGAAATATGGGAGAAATATATATTTACATCAGTTTCTTATTCTCTGAATTGATGTAACTGGTTATAGTCTATTTTTTTCTAATCGGTGACAGCAACCTTGACAAATGAGTTTTGCAAATATTAAAAGAATCTGTCCAGTTCTACTTCAAAGGAAAATACCCAGGTTGAGGAATTATGCCATGTGTATATAGTCCTCCTAGGGTAACTCATAGAATAAATGCAGCAGCATAAGTCATATTAAGATTTAGAAAAATAAAACCCAAAAGTCTTTAAAACTTTACTAAATTACAGACCCAACCAAATTACCATGATGTCTGGAAGGAAGAATGTCATATCCATCTATTCACTCCTTTTAAACAGAGACAGTTAAAAATAGGAAGGCCTTTCATGGACATTGTCAAAGTAAAAGGTATACTTTTTTGAAAGTTACGGGCAGATTGGATCATCTCCACTTGAGAGGTTGAAGTCTCCTAGCCAAGTAATATTCATTTTGGTAGAATATTTGCTTCACCTTCTCCCATTCCGAGCATGAGAAAGACAGAGCAGAGAGTAGAACAAGCACAGTAGTTTGTCCCCCGGTCCCCATTTTGAGAGCCTAAAGTGGAGAGAAGAAGGTTTTTCAAGTTAATAATATTTTTTCACTGAAACTTGCCTGAAAAGTTTTGATGTAGGGGCTTTTAAAAAGGCAAGAAGAGTAGTTGGAATAGTAATGCTGCAATCACTGTTTTTGATTCTGTGTGAGTCAAAGTACTTCAAAGGTTCAAGGGATATGCTTGAAATAATGGCCTGGAGATAGTAACAGTGCCCCTGAATCAACTAACTGTAGCAGATCAAGAGTGGCTACCTACAGAGAAATTTCATCTTTATGATTCATGCCAGCATGGACCCTGCCCTGGAGTTCACAGCTCTGAGCACTTGCTCAGCAACTGTTCCATAAAGCCAAAGTGTCCCAGAACCATTCCCTGATACCACTGTTCACATCTCAGGGTGAATACAAGGCCATAATCTGGCCACACTCTGATATCCATTCATCACATTGAGTTTCTGCATTACCTTGTGAGCAAAGTAAGGAGGCAACATATTTTTCTCCGCTGTGTGATAGATGAAGCTTCACAAATACACGCTCCAGAAAACATCCAATCATTTAAAGAACTCCCACGACCAACCACAATAACCTTGAAATATTTTGGAATATTTGATAAATCTCCCTCTCACCCTAAACTTATTTCTTTTTAATGAAAAATCATGACTAAACACTTTTGTTAAAGTCAGGTAAGTGCTTTACAGGCCTTCTATCTTGTACTTCAAAGTTTCTGTTAGTCCTGGATTTCTCTAGAGCAGAGATTGCATTTGGAGGGCTAGTCACTTCCAGCAATGTTTAGGCAGTGTGGAAAAACACCTTCTGAGAGACACCCACCCTATGGTCCTCTGTTTTATCTTCCCATTTGTGCTTTCTGCTGCAGGTGGAATTACTGGTTGCTGTTTCGCTCCTACAGATGCAACACCAACAGTCTAAATATGGCAGCACTGAAGTAGTTCATAAACATTAATTATTGCATCCTCACTGCATCCCTCTGAGGAGAGTGATGATCGAGCAGTGAAGGTGTCTTGGTATGGATCCAGAGGTGTGAGTCCATACGTCTTCCTGGACTCATTCCAAGCATCACTCCCAGTCAGCTCAGCTATAAATGAGTACCACAACACTGGGGCTGAGGAAATCAAAGGCATCTGGATGGGATATTAGCCGCATCACTCCCCTGTGGGAGGTTAGCAACGGAAACTGTTGTCCTTGCCCAAATGAGCACAATTAACCGTTGTGGACATTTTGTTTCCACTACACACAGTGGTGCTATCACCCTTCTGATGAGAACAACTGAGGCAAAGAGGGATGAAAACCCAGATCTTCAAAGACATCTGAAGCTCTAAATCCCTGTAAAACTCAGCGGGTGTTAGTCACATGAACACTTTGACTATTTGAATCTAAGTGATTTTTCTCAGTTCTGCAGCAGAACAGAAAATTGACCCTGACTCATAAGTTCAGTCAATTGGGATATTTGTTTTCTCTTCTGCAAATCTTTGCCGGTAAAATAATAATTACACGAGAGATTCATCCCATTATGTTAAAGAAGAGTGTCTTGAAAATACATATGCATTTTCACACAACCAGGAATAAAGTTTGTTTAGTCATATGAGATGAAAGCTAATAAATACTGCTTTGCATTCACTGCCTGTCGTATTCATTATTCTTGTTAAAAGATCCAACATTGTTTTCAGCATGAGACAAGACAATCACTGCCTTAAAGAGGTTATATAAAACTTTTCATTCAGGAAACTTATGAGATGTTTATAAATAGTAATTAATTAAATAATTGGAAATTATAATATGTCTTTATAGATGGGAAACTGAGGTACAGAACTCACTGCACCACTCAAAGCACCACTTAACTGATGCCCAAATGGAAATACAAAGCAGTATTACTGATTTCTTCTCCTGTACTCTAATTTCCAAAACCATTTCCTCCTAATAAATAATTTAAATTGTTTCTATTTTAATGAACTATTAAAGAAATAAAAATTTGCTTAGATAGCCACAAGGTGAGTGAATATAAAAAGGCCATGCAGAAACATGGCCTCCTGCTTTTCCTCTAAGCACTTCATTGCATTATACGAACAACACAATGAAAATTTTGAAAATTAAATGCTCCATCATTAGCTAAATAGGCAGACGTAACTGTCTAAGTGATAAATAAATAGTGCTTGCAGCATCATTTAAAGACCAAACTGCACTGAAAAGTATCTCCTTTCCTAGATATTTTTTGGACTCTGTTAGATGTACTGGAACCCGTGAAGCAGTAAATATATCAAAATATGGAGGTAAACAAAATCATAAAATATCCAATGCGACAACAGAAACACCCACGAATACATAAATATTTATGAAGCAAGAGGTACTTCTGAAACACCCAGGAGGTTTGATTGGATTGAATAGTCCAATCAAAGGATAGTGTGTTCACATGATGGAGGAAATAGGAATTGCATGTCAGGGAAAAGAAATAGTGTATTTGCAATGTATTTCAACAAGCTTTATTGGTTTTATACTTCCCAGTGCCAAAAGAAAGATAGCCTTCAGTGTAATTTGAACATGGAAATATCAGATATAAAGTGTTCCAAAGGAAATTTCACACTACCCAATACACTTCTGAATGTATTATCTAAAATGTTTATTCACATGTATAATATTTTTTTTCTAGCTTACACTCCCTAAGCAAATCCGTGCTTTGAGGCTCTGAACATGATGTCCTTGAATGACAGCATCAGAAGCCCTCAAAAAAATGTAACTCAAACTCATCCTTTCAAGGTTATTATTTTTTAGCTTTGTCTCAAAAAAGAGCCATCCACAGCATTTGTTTGCCTTCCATAGCTTTGCGCATCTGGATGGATATCCTCGGTCCCTTCTTTCTACAGGATATTTGTGTAGGTAGTTCAAAAATATGGAGCTGGGAACTCTTGTCCTTGTTGTGTATAAAATAAGACAACAGCAAAGTTTGTAAACTTTTAAAGACTTTATATAATCTAATTCCTATGGGATAGATATGAAAGCTGAGTAGAAGAGGATAGAACTGTATGCTTCCTTTCATTGTTTTATGAATATTTACTATTTTTCCTAATTTACAGACCATAAGGGTGATTAAATCAGGCTGTCTAGTAGGATCTTGTACATATTATACATACAAGATACTACACATCCTCTCTCTGGTGACCAGTCGTTGGACATGAGGAAATGGAATGAAGCTGCATCAGGGGAAGTTCAGATTGGACATTAGGAAAAAGTTCTTCACTGAGAGAGTAGTCAGTCACTGGAACAGGCTCCCCAGGAATATGATCACAGCATCAAGGCTGTCAGAGTTCAAGGAGTGTCTGGATGATGGCATATGATTTAGTACTAGGTAGTCCCATGAGCAGGGAGCTGGACTTGATGATCCTTATGGGCCCCTTCCAACTTGAGATCTTCTATTATTCTATGATATACCATGTCCTTTGAAGACCCCAGAAACTTCTGTCTAAAGCACATTTTTCAGGAAGTTATGTAGCCTTATTCAAAGATACTAAAGGATGAAGAACTCAGTGCTTTCCCTTGTACCTTGATGTCATCAAACTAAAATTAGTCATCTCTTTCAGTGCCCTCTCAGAAGCAGGAACAATGTTATTGAGGGCTGCCTAAGGAACTGAACAAAGTAGAATAAAACAGTGAAAAATGGATATGTCTCCTGTACGTCTGCACTTTTGACTTAACCTTACTAAAATCTACTACTTAGCGCTAATAATAATGTTCTTTCTTAGGAGCTAAACCCCTTTCACTAACAATCAGAGCCCAGATATTTTGGTGCAGACCTAAAGGGCTGGAGCAGATTTTACATGTAGTAGGTATGATCATAAAGGCATGAAAAGATATTCAAGTTACACAGGTTGAGATCTACTGATCTTTCCCTCTCCACAAAACCATTGTGACCTGGCATTGTAATTCAAGATTTCTAAATCCCATATCTATATGTGCAACTAAGATACCTTTTACATATCCTATTCTAGCCAAGGTTCTCAAAGGAAGCATCACTCCTAAAATTAGCTGTAATTAATGCATGTCATGACATTGTGTAAATATCTAATGCTTTCCCACCAATGCAGAATACATTTAGAGTTACACACACAGTTTTCATGCAGAATTCATTTTTGTCATAGGAATTAGCTAAAGTACGGCAGGAAAATTCCTTGTGAAAAATGCCAAATTTTTTAATGAATGTTAATTCCATTTCTAGATAAAACATACAAAAACTTATGAATCAAACTAAGCCATCACATGAAATTAAGTCTTCTCCAGGCCTTTTTGTCTCAGCAACTCGATTCTCAGCCTTTACTCTTTCTACACACTCTACAGGGTGCTTCACCTTGGGTCATTTTGTTTTGAAGGGCTCTAGTTACTACAGCACCATGGGTTTAGCTAAACACTATCTTTATCCCTGTAGTCCACTTGTAGCAGCAGGAGGCCTCCATGCTCCCCAGCCTGGCTAAATACAGTATTTTTAACATTTCAGGAAGCACTTCAAGGAGATTTCCAAAGGCAAACAAACTAGTGTGGGAGATGAGAGCACTAAATGCAAGTGTCTGTAGTATTAACTATGCTTCAATGGGACTGATCATGCCTGGCACTGAGAACCTGAAAGTAAATATTGAAGTGTTCAGTCAGGTTATAGTGTGTCTCTGTACAGAAGATAAGAAGTGAACTACTGATGGTGGGAAGAGGCCTGAAAAATAAAAACTCTGACACTGCTCAATTGATTAGCAGGGATGTGCTAGAACTGGTGGGCCGTAAACCTTGGGAAACTAAAGGGAGTAGAAAGAGAAACACAAAGCTCTGAAACAGGAGTTTGACAAATGTTACAGATTGAGATAAGTGGGCTCCAGACACCCTGCCATAACATCTTAGGAATGCATCTTCAAGGTAAAAGGCCTCTAAGAATATATCTTCAAGACAAGATGTAGTTACTAGCATGACAGTATATTACTAACCAATTAGATGCAGCCTCATGAACAGTGTATGCTCAAAATAACCAATCTGTTTAAAACACGCAGTCAATACAAGCATATATAAAGGAATGACTGTGTACAATAAAATGACACTTACTTGCATCAAACTTTGTCCCGTCTCTTAATCGCGGCAACTGATGCATGTGACTCCCATTCTAATTATCCCTTTAAGTTTTGCCCGGGAGACTCACCATGTCTGTCAGCTCCTGTGAACTTCACTAAACAATGGACTGCAGAAGAAGGTTAGATTCAGGACCTCCACATGTAGATTTAGTGTTGGATAAATTACATGGCCAAATGTTGCTGGTCTCATTCTAGGTTGTGCAACCATTAAGAAAAAATTACTTTTCTCTATAGCTGCAGGTGAATAAATCAGCAGAGCTGCAGGACTTGACCTGACCTTGGTTGGTACAATGGCAGGTACTCAATTCCATGAAAGGGCTGTGAATGGAGAACAAAAGGAACAGCTTCCAGCCAACACATCTACATTGTACTGCACATTTGCCTGGGCTGCAGGGAGACAGGGTCTGCACACTGTGAACTGCTCTTTCTGAAAGAGGATCGGTAGAGTCAAATCTTTGGAAGTATACTTAATGGAATGGAATGGAATGAAATAGAATAGAATAGAATAGAATAGAATAGAATAGAATAGAATAGAATAGAATAGAATAGAATAGAATAGAATAATGTCCGATATCAGGGTCCTTCACTGGCCTATATATCTTCACTAAAAAAGCTGGCCCACATATTTCTAGAAAAAAAGTGCACTCTTCACAGTCTTTTCCTTTTCCAGGAGAAAACCATCAGAAAATCATCTTTCCTTTCAGACAGAGAAATGAAACCTGTCGATCAACTAAAAGCTGTCTGCCCTACCGTGCCTCCTGTCTCACACTTTTTCAGCTCTGACCACCTCATTCAGAACAGCAGCCCTTCTTTGTGAAGCTCAGGGTGCTTGGCTTGAGAGATGGGGTATAAAAAAGAGTACAGTGTTCTTTGTATTTGTTACTGCTGCCTTTTTTTTTTTTTTGTGCAGTGACAAGAATGACATACAACTGAATATCAAATGAAACATCCAGGGATACAAATTGTTTGCAAGTGAAATCTTTGGGGGAGGGAGAAAAAAGGCTCCACAGAGACTTGCTTGTTTATATAAGCAGTGACTCCTTTAAGTCAGTGTCATCTCAGCCATGGAATTTAAAATGGAAGTGATGCTTCATGGTTATATATACTGCTTAAATGTCACCTTTTATTCATCATGCTTATTTTACATCTAAACTAGTACCAGGTCTTCTGCATAAAGGGAAAAAGAAAAAAAAAAAAAGCATTTAAAAAAAGGAAAGTTTAGGGCTACATGTTGATAGAGTACATGGAGAATAAGTAAATATCCTTTGCCAGAGTACATACTAGATCTTACTAGTATCTTATAGCAATAAAGCACTTCTATTCTAGGAGCTCCTTAAACATCCTTTATCTAGAAAGAAGGTTAATTATAGTGCACTGAAGCTCCATCTGAGAAGGTAAGACAAATGTACAGTTGCCTCAGGATTAATGCAGTTTGTAAAACTATTTACAGTCCAAGAAACTATTAGCACATACTAAAGATTGTATTAAAAACTAAACAGGACAGTAATATGATACAGAGTACAAAGGAAAACAAGACCTTTGAAAAGAAATGTGGGGTTTGGGTTTTAATTAAAAATTCTTATTGTTCTGAAGTAGTGATTTCCAGATTGTTGAACTTGAGGAAGATCTTGATAGTTTATACAGTCGTGTTAAAGACCTTCTTCGTTTTCCTGGGTCATCAGTATAACAACAGTGTTGTAAGGCAGTGGCCTTCTTCACAGTAGCAAGGATTTCTAATGGACTGTAGAAGACTTCAAACAGTATGTTTTGGTCCATGTTAAACACAGGACTAGTGGTATAGTGACCTCAACATTAAAAAAAAGTTATTTTTCTAGATGATGACATAAAATAAAGGTGACAGTTGTAAAATATAGAAATGGTTTGCATTGGAAGAGACCTTAAAGATCATCTAGTTCCAAGCCCCCTGCCATGGGCAGGGACACCTCCCACTAGACCAGGTTGCTCAAAGCCCCATCCAGCATGGCCTTGAACACATCCAGTGTTAGGGCATCCACAGCTTCCTTGGGCAACCTGTTCCAATATCTCACCACACTTCTTCCTAATTTCTCATCTAAATCTCCCCTCTTCCAGTTTGAAGCCATTACCCCTCATCCTGTCACTACAAGTCCTTATAAAAAGTCTCTCCCCAGCATTTTTGTAGGCCCCTTCAGATACTAGAAAGCCACAACAAGGTCTCCCTGGAGCCTTCTCTTCTCCAGGCTGAACAAGCCCAATTCTCTCAGCCTGTCCTTGTAGGAGATGTGTTCCAGCCCTCCGATCATCTTTATAGATCTCCTCTGTCCCTGGTCCAACAGGTCTACGTCCCTTTGTGTTGCAGGTTCCAGAGCTGGATGCAATATTCCTGGTGGGGTCTCACCAGAGT
>VZZY01001527.1:1199-32898 GCA_013400335.1 Eurystomus gularis
GCGTCCAGTTCTGGAGTCCCCAGCACAAGAAAGATGTGGACGTATTGGAGCGTGTCCAGAGGAGGGCCACCAGAATGATCAGGGGAATGGAGCATCTCTCATATGAGGACAGGCTGAGAGAGTTGGGGCTGGTCAGCCTGGAGAAGAGAAGGCTCCAGGGGGAACCTTATACTGACCTTCCAGTACCTGAAGGGCCTACAGAAAGGCAGGGGAAGGTCTATTCACAAGCGTTTGTAGTGACAGGACAAGGAGCAACAGTTTTAAGCTAGGAAAAGACAGATTGAGGTTGGGTATTAGAAAAAAGTTCTTTAACGTGAGGGTGATAGAGCACTGGAACAGGTTGCCCAGAGAGGTGGTGGAGGCCCCATCCCTGGAGTCATTCAAGGTCAGGCTTGATGAGGCTCTGAGCAACATGATCTAGGTAGATGTCCCTACTTGTGTAGGGAGGTTGGACTAGATGACCTCTGGAGGTCCCTTCCAGCCTAAAACATTCTATGATTCTAAGTGTGGCCAGCAGGTCAAGGGAAGTGATTCTGCTGGGGAGGGACTTTTTACAAGAGCTTGTTGTGACAGGACAAGTGGTAATGGCTTTAAACTGGAAGAGGGGAGATTTAGATTAGAAATTAGGAAGACATTTTTCACTCTGAGGGTGGTGAGACACTGAAACAGGTTGCCTAGGGAAGTTGTGGATGCTTCATCCCTGAAGACCAGGTCGGATGGAGCTTTGAGCAACCTAGTCTAGTGGAAGATGTCCCTGCCCATAGCAGGGGAGTTGGAATGAGATGATCTTTAATGTCCCTTCCAAGCCAAACCATGCTATGATTCTCTAACTAATTTCAACAAGGGCTAATTCAGACCAAACGAACTCTGCCTCATTAGTGTCACCACTGATGTTCAACTTTTCATTTCAACATGTGTGGCATCAGTCAAGCCATACCTTCCTTATTCCTTCTCACTCTCTATGTCAGGCAAAATGTCGATTCCAAAAATGCCTAAAAATGATTCCAAGAGACTCATTTTTCTTGAGCTGTGTTTGAAACAAATCACCTCTCATCATGAGGGTTCTCATTCACCGTTTACTTTTACCCACTGCTGAGGTCAACACTTGTATGAGCTGCAAGATTCAAATACCACAAGACAGAGGTCAGACCGAAGCGTTAGCAACAGGCTGTCAGAGTAACCGAGGGAAGAAACCAAGAGAAATCAAGACAATATTGCTAGAATTGAAATTAGCTGTAGAACATCAGCTCCAGCGAGAGCAAGAGCACTCCCTCCCAGACCTCCTGCTCTATTATTGACAAGTGTGATGGTCATGCACATGGTTAGGACTGATTTAGGGTGTGTGACTTCACTTTCCAGTCTCTGTATCACCTGCAAAGTATAAGATAAGAGCACAGCTGCTCATCACCAGAAGAAATTTAGAGGAAAACCAACATACCTTGTCCCACAAGGCACGTTTTTCACTTCATCTGTCTGCAATGTGGTCTGAAATAAAAAGACAAGCAGTGCTCACAAACTCACTCCGTTCTCCAGGAACGAGGCTCTCACAACTGTTACACAGGAATGTGGAGCCAAAAACACGTCCTCTGCCCCGCTCCTGACTTTTGTGATGTGGGCAGAAGACAGACTTTTTGGTCAACTTTCCTTTTGGGAGACAGAACGGCAGCTGAGCTCATTCCCCTCCTCTCAGCTCCTGCAGCACAAAGGCGTACAGCTCTTCTGGGAAACAATTAGTGCCACAAACGCAGACTATCCTTCCAGAGCAAGACATCTCCCGCCCCAAGCAACATACACATGCTGCAGAGATTCCACCAAAAGGATGAGTCCTAGTGCACAGCTGGGCCTAGCACCTGAGGAGGAACCGAAGGCTTCTGAGGAGCTGCTGCTCTGACTACCACGTTACCGAGCCCCTGCCCAAGTCACCCCCATCCAGCGATATCCCTCCCAACATCGGCTCCTGCTCACCCTCTTCCAAGATGAGGAGATACCAACCTGAACGGATTTGAACGTGGTGATGAATGGGAGCATGATGTGGTAGCCTGGTCCACTTGGACTAGGTAACAATGCACCGCCCCTACAGAGAGAGAGGAAAACAGGGGGAAAGGCTTAAACAACTGGAAAAGAGTTAAGTTTGAGAGTGAGTACATTTGAGCTGCCAGGGGTCACAGCTGTGGTCCTGCAAATCACTCACTCCCCCCGAAATTAGACCCCACAAACGGGCTGCCTGCCTACGATACTTGCCTGCCACAGCCTGACAACTGTTTGCTTCCTGCAAGCAACAAACTTTTAGAGAAGGCAGATATTGTTGAATTCTTCCGCCACTGCAGAGAGCTTCAAGAGGACAGATTTTTCCTGTCTAAATAGTTCACTGGTAACTAAGGAAAAATCCAGCTGCTGGAGCGATCCTGCCAGTTTGGATTTCCATGAGGCGCCCAGCACAGACCCTTACCCACCACACAAAGAAAATCCATAGGCTCCTGGAGGAGCCGGCAGGTGGTTACAGAACAAGATATAGAGGAGAGCTCTGAGCAATTGAGCCTCGTGGTGCAGTATGGTCTTCCGCAGCATCCCACAAAGTTCTGTGCCGTCAAACATGCTCGCAATTAAAAGGGAAGAGCAGGGCCAAGGAAAGTGGCCCACGGCAGGGAGCAAGAAGGGTAGAAACAGGACAAAAAATTCCAATTCTCTGTTCTTTTATTGAAATTTGAAGGAAAATCTAGTCAGGAGGTGAGATTTAGTGACTGTGACCACTCACTGTTGTGGGCTGACAAGGAGCTGCTCTACAGAGCAGCTACGGGCTATGAGAAACTCAGCCCAGAACCACGGAGAAGCCCTGTTTCAAAGCGGCCCCAAAGCAGGTCTTCTGGCTGGGCAACAGTCTTGGGACAGCAGTGACAGCCCTCAAAAGAAGAGGGAGAGATCAACAGATATAAAACACTTGATGGAGCAAGAGCTTTGCTCCTCTTAGCCCTAAAATCCAAATGGTGATCCAAAAAAGGGGAAGAGAAAGAGGAGGAGAGAGCACAAACTGGAACACAGGAAGTTTCACCTCAACATGAGGAGAAACCTCTTTACTATTAGGGTGATGGAGCACTAGACCAGGCTGTCCAGAGAGGTTGTGGAGTCTCCTTCTCTGGAGACTTTCAAAATATGCCTGGACATGTTCCTGAGTAACCTGCTCTGGGTAAACCTGCTTTGGTAGGGGGGTTGGACTGCGTGATCTCCAGAGGTCCATTCCAACCCCTACTATTCTGCGATTCTGTGAGAAGGAGGAAAAGTGGCCGAGGATTTAGAAAGACCAGGACTTGGGACCGTTCTGCATCGCGGCTGGCTATCGCGGCCCGCATCGCTTCTGGTGCAGGACAGCAGAAATAACGCAGCCTGCCCACCTCGGGGCAAAACCCGGAGCGAGCAACCACCTCTAGAGGCGATGTGGGCCCAGGGGGTGAATCCCAGCTGGAGGTAAACCGAGAGAAGGCTCCGGAAGCCATCCGGGCGCTCGCAGGTGACAACAGTACCTGTAGTACACAGCCAGGTGCCCCTCCTCGACCTTGTGGATGGAGGAGTAGAGGAGGAGGATGAGCAGTCCCGCGGCGGCTGCCACTACGGCTCCAGCCTGGGCCATGGTCATCCTCGCATCACCTGTCGGACATAATCCGTGACCACCGGCGCGACGGCGAGGACCTCCGCACCCCCCTTCTCCCAGCAAAACCCCCTCTGCTTTCGGACCCAAACCAGCCTGAGAGCTCGCCGCGGCTCCGCGCCTGGGGACACCTCCGGCTCTCCCGCCAGTCCCGGGGCCCGCAGGCCGCTTCCCCGGCGCCGGTGGGCACCCCCCGGCCNGCCCGTAGCCTGGCAACGGAGCAGGGTAGCCCACCTCACCCCGGGCCTGCAGCAAGCGCGGACTCGGCGCCTCTTCACACCGTTTATTGCATTTCGTTCTGTTTAAAATATATATAAATCTATACAGTCGTATCGCGCGGGCGAGCGAGTCGTGACAAAGCGCGGCGGGAGAGCCGGGGAAGAGGGGAGGAGGGCCAGCAAGGCCTCAGCCCTAAGGCAGCAGCCGCCACTGCTTTCTCCCCTGCCGTTCCCTCTCTTCACCCTCAGACTCTATGGGGGCCCTCGGCAGCAGCTCCCCCTGCCCCAAGTTCTTCTAGGCGACTCCGCTACTACTAAGTTTTGCAAAACACAAGGCGATGGATCAACCGGTCCCCTCCAGCGCATGGCTTCGAAGGCTGCCAATCCACCTCTCAGCCCATCAGCTCCTCCCGTTATTTCAGCCAACTCCAATCGAAACTCTGCAAGAAGAAGCAAGAAGACAACTCAAGCGCAGGACGTGACGACTGAATATATAATTGAGGACTACAAGAAAGCTGGGAAGAGTCAGGGGAGAGGGGAGACCTTACTGCAGCCTTTCAGTATCTGAAGAGGGCCTACAAGAAAGCTGGGAAGGGACTTTTTACAAGGGCTTGCAGTGATAGGATGGGGGGTAATGGCTTCAAACTGGAGGAGGGGTGATCTAGATGATAAATTAGGAAGAAATTCTTCACTGTGAGGGTGGTGAGACACTGGCCCAGGTTGCCAAGAGAGGCTGTAGATACCCCATCACTGGAGGTGTTCAAGGCCAGGTTGGATGGGGCTTTGAGCAACCTGGTCTAGCAGGAGGTGTCCCTGCCATGGCAGGGGGGTCAGAATGCAATCATCTTTAAGGTCCCTTCCAACCCAAACCGTCTTATGATTTAGGGGAGACCTCCTTGCTCTCTACAACTCCCTGAAAGGAGGTTGTAGAGAGGTGGGTGCTGCTCTCTTCTCACAAGTAACAAGTGATAGGACAAGAGGAGATGGCCTCAAGTTGGGAAGTTTAGGATGGACATCAGGAAAAACTTTTTCACTGGAAGTGGTGTTAAGCACTGGAACAGGCTGCCCAGGGCAGTGGTTGAATCACTATCCCTGGAGGTGTTTAAAAGCAGTGTAGATGTGGTGCTGAGGGACAGGGCTTAGCAGTGGACTTGGTAGAGTAGGATTATGGTTAGACTGGATGATCTTAAAGGTCTTCTCCAACCTAAATGGATCTAGGATTCTGTGATTTCCAAAGTGGTGACTAAAGGACACTCGGTACCCAGGATCTCTCTCTTCTCAAAGAATCATGTTGATCTAGCAGCTGAAAAGGGATCTTATAGCTTCATGACTTTGTTTGCCCCTGATACAAAATGCCCCATACTTACTGCAGTACTCAGGGACAGTCACAGACCATATCTGCTTTGGAAATTACATTTTCTGCCTGCACAAAACCTGCTGCCAGGGTTCCCAGTGCACCATGGGACATAGAAACAAAACACCAACCAATGGGTGCAGACCCAAGTACACATAATTAAGGCTGCTTCTCCCACTAACACAATTAATCAGTGGCTAATTTTATTTCCCTGTTCATATTGCTGAATCCCTTGCTATTACAGTGTCACCTGCAACTCCCACTAGTTAAGTTTTCATTTCACCATCCCAAATAACTCAGTAACTCCAGTAAACTCTCAGTTCACTGTTTACTATTAGTCATAAACATTAGAACATTACAATGTTTATGAAGAAAAAGTTTATGAATTATAAGAGCTCCATTTCATCAACTCCGTTTCCCCAACTCTCTGCTCCTTGTTATTTCAGCAGCTACAACCTAGTGTGCTAGGTTGTAGCTGCTTCAGCTAAAGTGAACAGCGCTTTATCCCGTGAGAATGGAAGTTATCCCCAAGGAGAACTTTAAGAAACTGTTTGAAAATCCAAGTAACACCGTTATCTGTGGATCTTTGACTTCTTTACTGGACTGCAATAACTTTTGTGAGGCAATCCAATGCTAGCAGAAGCTGCATTGACTCTTGTTAATTATAAACAGGTTGATCTACATGCCTAATTGTCCTTTCCTCATATTTATAGAAATGCTTCTACGATACAGCCTCTAAAATCAGCTGACAACCTCTTCTGAAAGGCCAGTATGCTGTGGTGATTGTGGGAAAGCAGCGGACTGATTATTCTCGACCGCTGTCATTTCAAATACCACTTGGCCGACACTAGTGCCAAGTGCTACCTTCTGTAGGGCCCAGCATCTCAGCAGAGTCCAGGAGGGCTGATGGACAGCACACGCCAGCCACAGCAATCCACATCGTCATGAATGACCCTATTTAAGGAGTTCTCCACAAGCCCAGAGGACCCTGCTGTGGCTCTCAAAAAATCAGGTCCTTCAGGATACACCAACAGACTTACCGTCATGCTGCTGTTCTGCTCCTGTCTCACCTCCTGCAAAATACTGCTAAAGAGTTCGAGGTAATTCAAATTCTCTTCTATCACGTGGACAAAGTTTTCCCTGCAGGGGAGGGAAGGTGTAAGATGGCAGATTTAAAACACAAAGTAACACCAACATCAAAAGGCTGGGCACTGGGGGAAAAAACCCCAACAAAACACAAACCACCCAAACCCCTGATTATAGGAGCCCTCTGCAATAGTAGGAGCTACCTTGTAAGGCACAGAAACCTTCCTTGAGGTGGCATCCTGCAGATACTCACTCTGGATGTGTGGATTTGCAGTCCTTCCTTGCAAAGGAGCTGCTCAAACCACATGAAACTCAACAGAACCCAGGAAGGGAGCTGAGTATGAGGGGCCTGAAGTCGCTACCTGCTCCCCACAAAGTTTACATCTCTTGACACTTCATACAGTGAAGTCATGGTTCAAAGATGAGCTCCAAAGCGATCCAACATTACCTTGCTCAGGTGCACTTACTAAAAGGTGATCACATTACTCAGAGGTTGTGGGAGTCCACAGCTGGTCTGAGGACTCAGGGATGGACCTTAGCTTTGAGCAGATAATGATGTTTCCCTGAAAGAGCCTGGGAAGCCCTGAGGCTGAAGAGTCCCAGGGAGTGAAGGAGATAAGAGGCCTAGCGAGCAAATTCCACTGAACAACAACCTGGCAAGAAGTCAGTGGAGGAACAACAAGAATACCAACCAATCAGCATGTGGAGGGAGAATGGACTGAGCTATCCTACAATAACAAGAGCTTGAAGAATATGTGCTACCAATTAGAAATTGTTGCTAGGTAAATGATGTGCACAATGTAACCAATAGCGGAATAGCTTGTACTGCGTGCTATGCCAAAGAGATTATAAAAGAGCGATGTTTTACTAAATAAACGGCTTTCACTTGATCACATTGATCATGGCGTGATTGACCCGAGCTCCTGCAAGAGGTGAAAACTGCCCCTCAGCAGCAGACAGAAAAGAGGAAGTGGAAAAGGCTGCTCTGAGTTGCAGGAAATTCAACTGACCTCTGAGCAAAAGCCTGCTTAGAAGATGTGTATCTTCAGAACCTATTTCCCTGACCACCCAAAAAGAAAGAGATGGCCAAAGGGTTTGATGCTGATGTTCAGAGCTCCTGCCCCAGCTTCCCCAAAACAGGCACCGCTGCGGATCAAGGGCGCCTTCCCTTCTGTTACATTGCCTGGAAGTAAAATTGCAAATGAAGCAAAGAGGAAAAACCCCTCAGCTCCAGACAACTCTCTTACTGGGCTGAGAGGCCTTCATAACCAAATCCAACCCCAAGACAAACACGGCATGAAAGAAATGAACGGCAGAGTGTGTCAGCCGAGCGTGGTACCTGGAACTTGCTTAGGAGCAGAGAGTGGAGGTTTCTGGATAAAGAGTTTGACCAGATTCCTCATTTTTCAGAGCTCTGGCAACATATGAGCTACTGAAATGGTTTTTTTTGAAGGATAAAAAACTCCCAGATATTGAACCAGGTGGATTGCTTGACACTGACCCCAACTTCAGTCTTCCAGTTCAATGAAGGCTTTTTCAAATCACTAAAGCTGTGGAGCATTAAGTATGGCCTGATCTATCTGGGACTTGCACCAGGACCTGAGCATGAAAAGAAATGGTGTTTGGGCTCAAAATCTCATTGCTGCATTCTGCTGTGGTATGGCCAGAGGTGAGCTGCTAAAACTCCAGTCAGGAGTTGAGCAAGGTTGCCTTCAGAGACAGGCCACCATGCCAAAAGTTGCCCAGCATATCCAAAACCCACCACGCGGGATGTGGTGAAGACCTGCCCCTCAGCAGTGGAGACTCCAGTGGCAGAGGACAGGACTTCAGGGTGTATGTGTCCAAAATGCCTATGCTAACTTCTCGGCTGTGGCCTCCTTTCCCAACAGGTCTTACCCATCTTCAGGAGTTGCCATAGATGAGAGAGGGTGAGGTACGTTCCCTGAGGAGCTCTGTGGGAGCCACGCGGCTGCTGGAGTTGAGGCTGTCCCTTCCAGGCTGGAGCTTACCAGTGATCGAGAAGAGCTCTGAGTCTAGGAAAAAAAGAAAAAAAAAAAGATTAATCTGCTGTGAGGGACAAAGGGAGAATTTAGTCAGGCTCAGTTATTTTGCACACAAGATTAAAGATAAGCACCGTTTATATGCACACCATCCAGGCCATGCCCTGCTGGTACAACCCTCCACAGATCTACAAGTAGCTGGGACCAAACATCTCTGCATGTAAGTCCCTCGTGTTGTACACAGCATGTCTTCCACACGGAATAATTAGGAGGTGATGCCATGTCCTACCCTGAGTCACGCCCAGCAGCAACTCTCCTGACAGGCCAAAGACATACATGTTTCCTATGCTGACCCTGAATATGGCTATCAGGCATGTGGGCATCAGGAGATCGAATATGAGCCAGCATGTGCCCAGGTGGCCAAGGCGGCCACCAGCATCCTGGCTTGGATCAGCACTAGTGTGGCCAGCAGGAGTAGCAGGGATCATCCCCTGGACTGGGCACAGGTGAGGCCACACCTCGAGTACTGGGTTCAGTTTTGGGCACCTCAATACAAGAAAGATGTTGAGGTGCTGAAGCAGGTCCAGAGAAGGGCAATGAAGCTGGTGAGGGGTCAGGAGACCATGTCATATGAGGAGCAGCTAAGGGAACTGAGGTTGTTTAGTCTGAAGAAGAGGAGGCTGAGGTGAGACCTTCTCACTCTTGACAACGCCCTGAAAGGAGGTTGTAGAAAGGTGGGTGTTGGTCTCTTCTCACAAGTAACAAGTGATAGGACAAGAGGAAATGGGCTCAAGTTGTGCCGGGGAGGTTTAGGTTGGACATTAAGAAACATTTTTTCACTGAGAGGGTTGTCAGGCCCTGGCCCAGGCTGCCCAGGGCAGTGGTGGAGTCACAATCCCTGGAGGGGTTTAAAAGCCGTGTACATGGGGTGCTGAGGGACATGGTTTAGCAGCAGACTTGGTAGAGTAGGATTATGGTTGGACTGGATGATCTTAAAGGTCTTCTCCAACCTAAATGATTTTATGATTCTATGATTGCTTCAGCTGTGTAGTCACTAAAACCGATGCAGAAAAAGCAGTGTAGCCTTAAAAACACCTTAAACTAACCAGGAAAGCACCTATTTCATTTTTGCAGCACTAAAATCATAAGAAGTTTAATACCTCCCACTGAAGTTCACCTACCCCAGTGCACCCTCCAACAGCAGCCAACACTAGATGTTTAGGGAATTTAAGACCAAAGTGCACAGCATGGAATGTCTGCCATCCTGCAGCAACTAGCAATTTGCAGTTTGATGACTTACTGGGACCAAGGACTCCTCTACCAAATCTTTTGACACTGTTTCCCACAGCATTCTCCTGGAGAAACTGGCTGCTCATGGCTTGGATGGACATAAGCTCCACTTGGTAAAGCACTGGCTGGACAGCTGGGCCCAGAGAGTGGTGGAAGAAGGAGTTAACTCCAGTTGGCAGCTGGTCACAAGTGGTGTCCTGGGGGATTAGTACTAGGGCCTGTTCTCTTCAACATCTTCATCAATTACATGGACAAGGGGATCAAGGGCACCCTCAGTGAGTTTGCAGATGACACCAAGTTGGATGGGAGTGTTGACCTGCTTGAAGATGATCTACACAGGCAATGGATTTTCCCAGTTATCAAAACAACAAAGTAAAAGAGTTCCCATGGCCTTGTGAAACATGAGCTGGGTGGTGAGGAGGAGCTAAGAGATAACAAAGTAGTCGCTGTGAAAAGTTAAGAACTGGGCCTTTGAAGGAGAGCTCTACAAGACTGATAAGGAACATCCTCCCCAAAAGGTGCTGGGAACTGGGGAATTGTCAAAAGAAGCCTGAAGTCAGCGAAAATCTGCAGCAACTGGGGGAAAGGTAAAGGCGGCAGGGGAAAATTGTGACCACCAACTCATAGACCACCTATCCAAATTATACCACCTCCAAAGAACAAAGAACAGAGCATGCAGAGTGATTGACAGGGCAATAGAGGACATTTTAACCCATCATAGAAGTGAATAACAATCCAGATATATTAAAAGGTGAACAGTTAACACTTTGTGTATAAATAACGGGTGATACAGGATGTTGGTGGGCTGGCTTTGTGGAATGATCACCTAGCACCCATGAACTAAATAAAATACCTCTTCTCTGTGTGTGTATTGGTGCACTGCACACCAGGAAAACAACCCTGCTTTTGGGACAACAAAGGTAGGGAGGCCCTAGAGAGGGAACTGGACAGGCTGGATCGATGGGCTGAGGCCAACTGTAGGAGGTTCAACAAGGGCAAGTGCTGGGCCCTGCGCTTGGGTTACAACAGCTCCTGCAACGCTCCAGGCTTGGGGAAGAGTGGCTGGAAACTGCCCAGTGGAAAAGAACCTGGAGGGGTTGGTCGACAACTGGCTGAAGATGAGCCAGCATGTGCCCGGGTGGCCAAGAAGGCCAATGGCATCCTGGCTTGCATCAGCACTAGTGTGGCCAGCAGGAGTAGAGAAGTGAACATCCCCCTGGACCAGACACTGGTGAGGCTACACATTGAGTCCTGGGTTCAGTTTTGGACCCCTCACTCCAAGAAGGACACTGAGGGGCAGGAGCATGTCCAGAGAAGGGCAGCAAAGCTGGGGAAGGGTCTAGAGCACAAGTCTTGTGAGGAATGGCTGAGGGACCTGGGGGGTTGTTGAGCCTGGAGAACAGAAGGCTCAGGGGAGACCTTCTTACTCTCAACAACTTCCTGAAAGAGGGCTGGAACCAGGTGGGGTTGGTCTCTTCATCCCAAGGACCAAGTGGCAGGACAAGAGGAAATGGCCTCAAGTTGCACCAGGAGAGGTTTAGGTTGGATATTAGGAAAAATGTCTTCCCTGAAAGGGCTGTCAAGGCCCGGCCCAGGTTGCCCGAGGCAGTGGTGGAGTCCCCATCCCTGGAGGGGTTAAAAAGCCACATAGATGTGGTGCTGAGGGACATGGTTTAGTGGCGACCTGGCAGTGCTGGATTAACAGTTGGAATCAATAATCTTAAAGGTCTCTTCCAACCAAAATGATTCTATGATTCTTTTCCATGAATTTGTCTATCCATTTTCTAAACCTGTGTCAAATCTTAGCGTTTCAAACTTTCCTTCTCTACAGTAAAATCAACCATGTCAAAGTTATCCCTCTTTGGTCTCTTCAGAGTTTCATTTGATGTTCCCCAACTCCTGCACTGGGAGGAAAACAAAACAAAAAAGTCCAACAGCTACTTACACAAGCAATTTTCAGCAAATGCCATATCTCCCTTTGTCTTTTGCCCTGCATCTGCATCACTGAGTTGTCAGCTTCCTTGATGTTATTTAAAGCTATTTCAATCTTTGGAAGCAAGTCAATGATCTTCTGCTTACAGCCCAAGAGCTTGCTGTAACAAAAAACAAGCACAAAAGTTACTTCCCAGCTTGTGTGGCAATCTGTCCCAGGAAAACCAAAAGCTTCACCTTGGGATTCAAGAAAAATTTGGTGAGAACACCCTTTTCTCTTAGCACAGCTCTGTGACAGACGCAGGTACAAAACCTGGAGGGACTCCTGGACTTTTCTAAGTCCAGTTAAGCAAGCAGATGACACTACTATTAATACATACAATCTGAGCTCTTCTTATTTGAAATGTCTTGGTGACAATGGACATCACAGCAACTCAATAGAGTTGAGCAACTCAAGTGAGTGGAAATTCAACATGGACACAAAGGAGAGGAATGAATATTGCTCTGAGAAACCTGTACCTGTGGATGGAGCTTTGGGCTCCAGTCTCCACAGTTTTCCCCTCTCCTTTCCTGCTGCAAAGCTGCAAATGCTGCCACGTTGCATTTGTTCAGTTTTGGGGTTTTTTTCTGCATAAAGTACCTGAGATGGCCGAAGAGCTCCTTGAGAACTCGGTCTTGGCTCTGTACTGTCTGCACAATGATCTTCACCATGTCCGTGCTGTCACTGTAGGCATGATCTGGAAGGGCCACCAGTCACCATGTTAGTCAAATACTCTTCAGCACAGAGCTACTCCAGACACAAAAGCCCAGAATCAAGGCAAGACCTGACTTAAGGAGTTCAGCCAGACAGAAACACAATGAAACATCTCAAAATCTGTCTCAATTAGGGACAGCTTTTCCTTAAGGTCTCTTCTCTCCGCAGTCACGTATATAATTCCAGCCACTCCTGTTGTCTAGATACTGGCTTCAACAAGGTAGTTGCCAAATGCACAACTAAATCTTCCCACTCACCAGTTACTATGTTCAGAAAGTAATAATCCCCAAACCTGGGGCTCCATCCAGGATAATTTAGAGAGAGAAGGAGAAGGAGAAAAGGGACTGCCCTCGGGTTGGGGTGAGAACAGAGGAACTGCAGTTCTTCATGTAAAGCCACAGTCCCGGGGGCAGGAAAGAAGGTAGAGAAAGCCACAAGGACTGAAAAACAAAGACTGAAGCCAAAAGACAAGCCCATGGCTGAGGAACTGGGCTACAGAATTTGGATAGCTCTAGCCTTGGCAAAAAGAAGAAATCATCTTAAGGTGATGATTCTGAGTCTGGTGAGCTTTCATACAATTATTTGCCTTCTGCCGAACAGTATTTTCTGGGTTCAGAAAACTTAGTCATGAGGTACAAGGCTGAAACAGTCTTGCAACTATCTCCTTCCATACCTGGAGGTCTTGTTTTTAATTGCTTGTATAGGTCCACAGCTCTCTGCTCCCTTTGAAAAGAAGAAAATGATTCCCATGTATCAGCAAGCAGGTAACTCAGGAAAAAAAGCAATGCAATGAAGTTCAGCCTTGCTGAACCTCACATATTGGAGCTGCCACCTTCTATAGCTAGTACCCAAGTATGATATTTGGAACACCAGGATGGTCTGTGAACCTAAACATAAGGAAATACTTTGTTACTGTGAGGTAACAGAGCGAGGTTGTGGAGTTTCTGTCTCTGGAGACATTCAAAGCCTGTCTGGATGGGTTCCTGTGTGATCTACTCTGTGATCTTCCTCTAGCAGGGGGGCTGGACTAGATGATCTTCAGAGGTCCCTTGCAACCCCTACCATTCTGTGATTCTGTGTAATGGAAACCAACTCTTCCCTAAACCCCATCTCTCTTTTCCTCTGATGACGCGTTTTCTTCTCAAACAGCCGTACCAAGTGGAGGTTATTTTCAGTTTCAAATTTTCACATGGCTCAGCTGTGTTTTCTTTCACAGTATCCTCAATTATGAAAATTTGGTTTTGTAACTATAGGTATGTCTGCACAACTGCCTGAGAAATTCTTGTTCCTGTCCTGCATTTTCTGCCTGAATTTTAGTGATATTCTGCAGATGGAATCTGAGCTGCATCACAAACAAGAGGACAGCACTTCTCTTCTTCCCATTAACTAAATGTTACTTCTTTCAAGTATTTCCAAAGCTGCCAAACACTGAATCTTCCACCCCTGAACAAATATTTCATTGTTCTAAATCAAGCATCTGTCAGAAAAAAAGTAGCAGTTTAGCCAGTTCTAACTCTGTTTTCGGGCCCTCACTAGGCTTCTTCCTGCTCTGATTTGTTTCAGCTGCTCTGAATGTGGGCTACTGGTGGTAAACTAGGTGGTTTCTCCCTTCCACCACTTCCTCCTTGTGCACCAGCTCCATGCAACTGGACATGGATGAAAAGCAGCTTAGCTGATTGAGCTCTGCAAAGAGGGAGCAGGGAGAACATGCCAGGAACAGGCATTTTTCCTCCCACAACACCCAGAGTCATTCTTAACAACAGACTTAGTGGCTATTCGATCATGGTGCCTATTTGATCTCCCTTGTAATTGCCACTTGTGCTGTCAGCAACAGCCCAAACTATAATAATCACTTCCTGCATCTTAAGATCAGTAACAGTGATTAGCGCTCTTTCATATTTTCATATTTTAAAAACCCCATAAATATTCAAGTTTCCGAACATTCAAGTATCCATAAGTTGTTAATTATCCTTGCTTCGAAAACACATTGAAGATATTTAAACAGGGTTTTCCAATGATCTCAATTTTCTCACTCCATGCTAAAAAAATTCACCTTCTCCAATGCAAATTCTCTGCATTTTTCAGTTGAGACCAAAATATGTCTTAGGCCCATCCTCTTCTAAGATAAGGTTTCACAGCCAGTGACAGAGAAGTGTCCTGTCCTCCCCAGCTGTGCTTTCCATGTCTCCCCAGGTCTAGTTATTGTGTGGCTGCAGGGTAAGTTAAGATGAGTTTATTCCTGTGATTAAATGTTACTTTCTGGCACAGCTAGCTTTCAGATGGAGCAGAGTCCTAGTCAGCCTTCTAATGCTCCCAAGGGATTGTTGAAACTTCAAAAGGAGTAAGGAAGGTAGAGCCACGAGTGGTGGGATCTTCCCTCTTACCAGCAAAATGATCTTAAACTGATTTGTACTCAGTTTTCCAAAAGCAAGGAGTGCATTTCAAAGGCACTGATGGAACCACCAACAGAGAAAAAAAACCCTCAGACACTCAAACACCCCAAATCTGCTGATGTGCAATAAAAATAGTAAGAAAAGGACTTACAAGCACTCCATGACCTCTCCTTGGCGCCTTGCATATGGACTCTTCTGAAGCTCTACAATCTCTGTGTGCAGAGCCATGATCTGCTCATCCAGATACCCAATATCTTCAGCCTAATGGGGAAATGCAGGTACAGATCAAACTGAAGGAGGAGAGCAATAAAGACCTCCAGAACTGTTTGGATAATGGGCTGATTCTGTGTAAATTTAGGAGAAAAAAAGCTCTTTGACATGACTGCTGCTACAATAATGGAGGTTACTGTGTTATTATCTTCTCTGTGCATGGTATCACCTAGATCCTAGATCTCTGACAACCAAGCCAGATGAGAAAATTCAGTTTCTTCATAAATCCTCCCTGATACGCACGCTACACACACACACACATACACACACTTGAAGTTCCTGTCATGATCTCCCTCACAGAGAGATAATGAAGCTTCTTTAACATGCCCTACCTGTGTGCATTGAGAGGCCTTCTCTTCCATCTCCTTCCAGGCTTTGAGCATCTTTTCTGAAGCTTAAGAGAGTTGTTCATTTAGATATAGACATAAAAATAAAGCATGACCTGAATTTCACGTACATCATTTGAATTTGGCGGGGGGTTGGACGAAACGATCTCCAGAGGTCTCTCCCAACCCCTACTATTCTGTGATTCTGTGAATCTGAACACAAGGAGTCTTTCCATTTTTCACCGTCATCCCCCGGCCCAGACACAGCTTTTGACTCAAGGTTCAGTTTTTAGCCAAAGCACGTGTGAATTTTACTATGCTCCCCTGAACAGTGTTTCACCTCGTGTGTGTCTCATCCTGACTTGTGCTACCTCCTAATATCAAGCACAGCAGGATCACTTGTTCAGAGTGGTGTCTCTGCAGTCACCGTGCCTGGTGATGGTCGTGGCCCTTCGACTGTCCATCAACTGCAGCATCTCTGCCCCCAGCTTTATGCCCAGTGACAACTCCAAATAAATACGACTCTGAATGAATTATTAGCAAACATCTACATCACCAGTACAATTTTCTTAGCTTGGTGTTCTCAGTGGCAACAGCCAACCACCTGTTTCACTGTCACTGTCTCCAAAATCAGTATTTTTTTATACCTTCCTGCTTTTGCTTCTGCCAAACTCTTCTCCCGAATCTGCCCCAGCTAAAACAGGCCCATAAAGATGCTGAGGAACACAATGGCAGCTCCTGCATTCAGAGCTCCTGCTCTCACCCACAGCCCTTCAGAGCCCTTCAAGGCATCAGGCAAGTACAGCATGATACGTACATATGCCATAAGCCATCTGGTCACTGTATCTCTCCAGGTCAAGGTGAATGCTTTGATGAAAGAATTCCAGCTTTGCCTTCAGCTGCTGAGAGGCTGACACCATATTGTTCTTCATTTTGATTAGGTTGGCATTGTATCGAAGAAGACTGAGCCTAATGAAACAAGATGGCACATGTTAGTTGAGAAGTGTATCTAGACTTACGTGACCAGCGCTGTCTTATTACCTGAAGGAAAGGCAAAGCTAGCAAAAAAATATTGGACGATCCTTGGGAATCTCAGCAGGGTCACAGACTCCATCTCACATCCTCAGAAGCTCCAGGTCCTCAGCAAGCAAAAGCAAGAGTCCTTTCTCGTTTCCTAGCCCCACAAGGAGCCTTGATATATAGAGGAGAAAGAAGCATGTTTGATAGCTTTTGCTGTTTTTCACAAGGCCCGAGCTCTGCAGAGCCTGTGTTGTGCTCACGTGCCTCTGCCCAGGTATTGCTGTGGAGATCCCCTGGTTTGTGAGGTAACGAGCATAAATCTACTCTTTATATTTCATCCATGGTCTTGTTCCTGCATCCTGCCTGTGCTGGATCACACACCCACAAGTATAACAAACAGTTCTGCTCATCCTGCCACTTGTGAAAAGACTATCCTGGGCTGCACTAGGAGGAATGTTGCCAGCAGGTCGAGGGAGGTGATCCTCCCCTTATAGACAGTGCTGGTGGCACCACACTTACATCCAGTTCTGGACTGCCCAGTATACCAGAGACGTAGACATACTGGAGAGGCCAATGAAGGGCTACAAAGGGCTTAAGGGACTAGACTATGTCTCCCATGAGATAAGGCTGAGAGCTGGGACTGCTCAGCCTGGATGGGGATCAAAATGCACAAATACCTGAAGGGAGAGTGCGGAGAGAATGGAGCCAGGCTCTTTTCAGTGGTGTCCAGTGACAGGACCAGAGGCAATGGCCAAAAAATTGAAACACAGGAGATTCCTTCTGAACATCAGGAAAATAATATTTACCATGAGGGTGGCCGAGTGCTGGCACCAGTTGCCCAGAGAGGTTGTGGAGTCTCCATCCTTGGAGATATTTAAAAGCCATCTGGACATGGACATGGACCTGGGCAACCAGCTCTAGGTGACCCTGCTTCAGTAGCGGGGATGGACTGAAGGACCTTCAGAGCTCCCTTCCAACCTCAGCCATTCTGTGAGTACGTGACTATATTCAAGTTTCAAGTTTTTCAGTTATTAACAACATCAGGTACTACACAGTAAAATTCCTACAGTGGAACAAGCTCCCGGTCCAAATATGTTTCATAATGTAAAAGCAGAGAACAGCAGAGGACTGTGAAACTGTGCGCAACCAGAACTCCCTAAGATGTACATCTCCATGCAAACAGTCTTTGAGTAACCATCAATCTTCTGAATAAGGAGTAATGACTTACATGGCAGCTCTCTGGCCCTGGAAAAGCCTGCTATAATCTTCCTTCAGCCCGATGACATAATGAACCGCTTCTGCCCATACCTTGCGCAGCTGAGGAATTGGCAGCTGGATTTTGCTGTCCTGCACTGAATGCAAGAAAAACACAAACTGCACACAAATGAAAGGACAGCTCTAGAAAAGGACTTTGGCGCTTACAACATTCCCAATTCCTGCTTCAGGTGTCTAAACTAAGGAATCAAGCCACAGAAGATCTGCTCAACTTTTACATGATGCTGCCTAAGCATGTATAAGCTTTCCATGTTGTGGCTGCCCAGGTATCTGACATCTGCTATGGGGCCAGGCAATGGCTCATGTTTGAGCTCACAGCCACAAGAGATCTGCGGGTGCTGGCAGACAGCTGCCTGAAGATGAGCCAGCATGTGCCCAGGTGGCCAAGAAGGCCACCAGCACCCTGGCTTGGATCAGCACTAGTGTGGCCAAGAGTAGGGAAGTGAACATCCCCCTGGACTGGACGCTGGTGAGGCTACACCTTAAATCCTGGGTTCAGTTTTGGGCCCCTCACTCCAAGAAGGACATTGAGGGGCTGGAGCATGTCCATAGAAGGGCAATGAAGCTGGTGAAGGGTCTAGAGCACAAGTCTTGCGAGAAGTGGCTGAGGGACCCAGGGTTGTTTAGTCTGGAGTAGGGTGAGGGGAGACCTTCTTGCTCTTGACAGCTCCCTGAAAGGAGGTTGTAGAGAGGTGGGTGCTGGTCTATTCTCCCAAGCAACAAGTGATAGGACGAGAAGAAATGACCTCAAGTTGCACCAGGGGAGGTTTAGGTTGGACATGAGGAAAAATTTCTTTACTGAAAGTTTAGTCAAGACCTGGAACAGGCTGCCCAGGGCAGTGATGGAGTCCCCATTCCTGGAGGTGTTTAAAAAACATGTAGACATGGCACTTCGGGACATGGTTTAGTGGCCATGGTAGAGTTGGGTTGACAGTTGGACTTGATGATCTTAGATCCTATGAAGTGTAGTGATTTGAGCACTTTGGCCAATTGGAACTAGCAGACATGGGACACACTGCATGAAACATGGCACAAGGCAAGACCCATGGGTGGGTTTATCCGAAAACTCTATCCAAAGCACTTGCCTAAGCTAGCAAAGCAAAATCAATTGCTCCATTTAATCATGTGATATTGGTCACTGTCCTGACATGCATTTCATCTGATAATGGCTTCAAATAGAGGGTAGATTCAGACTGGCCATTAGGAGCAAGTTCTTCACTGTGAGGGTGGTGAGACACTGGCACAGGCTGCCCAGGGAAGTTGTAGATGCTCCAACGCTGGATGTGTTCAAGACTAGGTTGGATGGAGCTTTGAGCAACCTGGTTTAGTGGGAGGTGTCCCTGCCATGGCAGGGGGCTTGGAACTACATGATCTTCGAGGTCCCTTCCAACCCAAACCATTCCATGATTCTATGGTCCTCTTTGAATTAGCCAGCGCAGTGATTTGTAAGGCAAATCTACTTTTACCCTACATAAGAAGCAGCGCTCTCAGTTCCCAGCTGTTCTCCAACATACTTACCAATGTAATTTACACAGTCGGATAGACTCCGAGAAGCAAAGGGTCCATCATAGACAGTTTTGCTTTTGTCAAACAAATAGACCATGTAGCTATCCCAGCCTCTCTGGTGAGGAAAAAGAAGAGAAGAGAACATAAACAAGAAATCTCAAGCATAGCTCCTACTAATCCAGAGGGTCCTGGTTACAACAGGAACTAATTACCATGGGCATAAAATCTTCTTCTCGGGTGCCTTAAATTTTGATAGATCCCAGAGAAACCCAGGACCCTTTGCTAGCAAGATACTCTTAATATTGAAATACAGTAAAACTAGAGGAATCTGCTTACGTTACCTAATAGAGGAAATTATTCCAGACCTTAAGAGTTATTACAGGTACAGAGCAAACCATCCCCAGTGGGAGAAGATTAAGGGAATTTATCTTCCCCAAGATTTTAAATTCCCTGAGAACATGAAAGGTGTTAAACGAATGGAATCATTCTTACTATGCCATCAATAACACACTGGGAAGCAGGTTTCCGAGGGTCCAGGCAAATCCCTGTTTCCAACAGCAGTTCCTGATTCCCAGTACTGATTCCAGTTTCACACTCGATGCGAATCTGAAGGGAGTGAAGGCTTTCCTCGGGGTGCAAGAGAAATGAAACAATCTTGGCAGAGGTCATATTTAGGATGTGTACTATCTGTAGAAAGAGGACGAGTTGATGACAAGTCACTGGCTAATCAAAGACAACGGACACAAAGGCCTGGGAGGGAGCATGTAGCAATTAACACATTAGACTGAGAGCAGCAATTTTGGTTTTAATGACTACATGTAGTCATTAAATATGTAGTAATGAATACATTTAGTTTAATGACTAAGTCCAGGACTAAAGTCCCATATAATAAAACTCAAAGCCTAGCTCTATAACTTTTAATGTCAGAAAAAACTGCAATCAAATGCACTACAACCCTTCACAAGCCATGCTGCAGCTTAATTACATCAAGAGAATGGTGACAAGCCGGCAAAACAACCATCTTGAGCCTTGTTTGTCTCTGATGCTAGCCAGTACTGCTCCCAAGAAAGAGAATTCCATTTCCTTTTATCCCACCACACAAAGAAAGCTGAACACCATCTCTGTTCTACTACAGGTAGGACTATAGTACATGGGACCTAGAAGTCACAGCCTCAGTAGTGGAGTTCAGGAAAACTGTATCTATTCCGCTCTGGTGAGACCCCACCTGGAGCACTGTGTCCAGCTCTGGAGCCCCCAAAACATGAAGGACATGGACCTGCTGGAGTTCATCCAGAGGAGGACTACAAAGATGATCAGAGGGCTGGAGCACCTCTCCTACAAGGACAAGCTGAGAGAGGTGGGCTTGCAGCCTGGAGAAGAGAAGGCTCAGGGGAGATTTTACTGTGGCATTTCAGTACTTCAAGGGGCCTACAAGAAAGTTGAGGAGGGACTTTTTACAATGGCTTGTAGTGATAGGACAAGAGGTAATGGCTTCAAACTGGAGGAAGTTAGATTTCAATTGGAAATTAAGAGGAAATTCTTCACCCCAAGAGTGGCTAGACAGTGGAACAGGTTGCCCATGGGGGTTGTGGATGCTCCATCCCTGGAGGTGTTCAAGGCCAGGCTGGAGGGGGCTTTGAGCAACCTGGTCGAGTGGGAGGTGTCCCTGCCATGGCAGGGGGGGTTGGAACTAGATGATCTTTAAGGTCCGGTCCAACCCAAACCATTCTATGATTCTATAATTAAACCATTATTTGATCTTGGTGAGTCCTTCCTGAGATGACAGACAGTAATATAGGGTCATTCTTCTACTCCAAGTGTAAAGCTAGAGATTTATATTGCTGGAGATATTTTGCCTTCATATATGTACTGGCCAGACTGGATCAGGACTCACTTCCTGACAGCAAGAAATACATTGCTCATGAGCCCACAGCTGGACGATGATTATCGCTTTGCTCCACTGAACACACTTTCTGTCCTCTGTGATGCTTTCAGTAGGCCTTTAAACCCAGTAAAAACCCTCAGTTACCTTCAGATTCAGGATGTGATCCATTATTAGGAAGCACTTTGGACGACTGGTCTCAGGATCTAAACCTCCACCCCTCTGTTGTGGATCCCAGTTCAGCATCAGTTGCAGCCAATTTTCCATCAGTTCTACAATTAAACTAAAACAGAAGGGCTGTCAGAAAAAGAAGGCAGATATTTGAAGGCAGATGTTCTATAACACTCGGCCCACTTAGGAAACTAGAGTTTCACTAGAGCAATAAGGTGACAGCTGTTTGGTTAGAGACCACATATGCACTGAACACGTGCCCATTGTTTCTGTAACACTCCAACAGATAGTAGAAGACAAGATTGTCTTTGCCGTTCTTCACGCAGCTTCATAGGCCTCTCTTTGGATGCTCTACTTAGCAGGCTCTGACCATCTTTGAGGCTTCTGCTGGACTTGCAGCAGTTGTCCCAACACAAGTACTGGAAGCTGACTTAGCTGCCATGGAGCAGCTACCTCAAGCACTTGGTTTATGAGATTCAACACCATCAAGTTATCAGGTGGCCTTGTGATAATGGGTGGAAAGCAGTCACATCATACCACAAACTGCAGGGTGAACCACCATTGGAGAGTATCAAAAAGAGCTATGGGGCTACGGGCTAGTCCTTAAAAGTAAATAGGAGCTTGCCAGAAGCTTGAAACACTCCTTGGGAGAAAGGAGGAGGAGCCCTCAATGCTTGGGAGGAAGGAGGAGGAGCCCTCAGTGCTTGGGAGAAAGGAGGAGGAGCCCTCAGTGCTTGGGAGAAAGGAGGAGGAACCCTCAATGCTTGGGAGAAAGGAGGAGGAGCCCTCAATGCTTGGGAGAAAGGACGAGGAGCCCTCAATGCTTGGGAGAAAGGACGAGGAGCCCTCAATGCTTGGGAGAAAGGACGAGGAGCCCTCCATTTAAAAGACAAGCAAACAGTTTTCACCGGTAGTCACAAGGACACACTTACCCACAGAGGCTATGAGGCTGTGGCAGATGGGTACTAAAGCGAACCTCCCCGTTCATCTCTTCAGAGGCAAAGATGTGCTTTGGATCCTTCTTCTTGATTTTTTCATGCCTAGAAAAGAAAAGCCCTTGTGGATATACTGACGACGTCACTTTTGTAAAGGGCCAGTTGAATACGGCAGCAGCAAGAAATGCCACACTCTAGTAGCTTTAGAAAACCTGTCTTCTTGCAGACCAAAGACAACACTCGCAAATGATCCACCCAGAACATCTCCAAGTGGAAGACGGGAGCTGTCGTCATTAACTCTGCCTCTGAAGACAGTTTTGCAGCTGCTTGGAAGGAGGTCTGGACAGCATCAAACCAAAGGGTCAACAGGCAACAAAATTAACTGACCACAGAGGAAGCCTTCCCAACAACATCAGCCTGCATGGGTCAAGGAGACAGGTATGATTTGCAAGATTCATCTGGCAAAACCACTGCTCTTCCTTTAATCTGAGTGAAGCACCCAGTAATGTGTTTGTAACACAGTACACTATGTTCTGTTTTCCAGTTCCAGTGAAAGCATCACCAGCAGCTCTGCCTCCATTTCCTCACCTTGGCTCACCTCAGCGCTGGTCTGAACCTCATCAGAGCTCAGCTCCCCCTGGAGCAGCAGGATTTCCCAGGGCAAGCTGACAGCCAGCAGGCAGCTGTGAGAGAGCTGAACGCTTCTCGTTCCTGGAGCCTGCCAGCCTGCTCTCTGGCCCAGTCAGCCCCAGCTGGAATTGAAGCTACATGTGTGTAGCCTCAACCGTTCTCCTACTTTTATAGAATAGAATCATAGAATCATTAAGGTTGGAAAAGACCTCTCAGATCATCAAGTCCAACTGTCAATCCAACACTACCATGACCATTAGACCACGTGCCCAAGTGCCATGTCTACATGTTTTTTGAACCCCTTCAGGGACGGGGACTCCACCACTGCCCTGGGCAGCCTGTTCCAGGGCTTGACTAAACTTTCAGTAAAGAAACTTTTCCTAATATCCCATCTCAGCCTCCCCTGCTGCAACTTAAGGCCGTTCCCTCTCATCCTATCGCTTGTTACTTGGGAGAATAGACCAGCACCCATAACTGGGAGTTATAGAGAGCAAGAAGGTCTTCCCTGAGCCTCCTTTTCCCCAGATTAAACAACCCCAGGTCCATCAGCTGCTCCTCATAAGACATGTTCTCCAGACACCTCACCAGCTTTGTTGCCCTTCTCTGGACCCGCTCCAGCCCGTCAATGTCCTTCTTAGCACTGGTGAGGCCACAGCTTGAGCACTGGGTTCAGTTTTGGTTTCACAGTACGAGTCCAGGGGGACAATTCCTGCTCTAGTCCTGCTGGACACACTATTTTTTTGTTACAAGCCAGGATTCCGATGGCTTTCTTGGCCACCTGGGCACATGGTGGTTCCTCTTTAGCCACCTGTTGACCACCACCACAGGTCCTTTTCTGCTGGGCAGTTTCCAGCCACTCTTCCCCCAGCCTGAAGCGTTGCAGGGGGTTGTTGTGACCCAAGTGCAGGACCTGGCACTTTTATGGATAGGAAAGAGATGTTTCTAATCTCGTTAATTTGTTTTCTACTATTTATATTAGGAAATCAAGTTTTCCATGTTGGAAAAAACCGCAACAAATACTGAATTATTAAAATAATAAAATCCCCAGAGCTAGCAGTTAAAAGGGAAACTATTACAACACACTGGTTACAATTATGTTTTGTTAACACGTAGTAGTTTTTTAAGCCAACACTTGCCTAGAAACTCAAATTTACCTTTTCCCCTGTTATTATTTCAATGGTAACAGAAAAGCAAGTTTCAGATGTTTTCTGTTGCAGAATCACCGTTTTAAAACCCAAACTTACATACACACGGTATTGCAGTGTAAGAAGTGTAAGAAGCTCCTTCTCCAAGAGCAAGGAGAAACCTCCATATGCAGGTTAAAGTCTTTAAGTCATCGCTTTCATAAAGTGACTTACAAACATGTAACCATGTGTTTACAACGCAACATGCTCTGTCTTGCTGTGTGTTATTACTCAAAATACATTACCTCACAGATGAGGTGAGCAAAGGGCTCTATTGCTCCTTCTCATTACATTTTTCTAACACTGATACACAGACTAGTTTATAATTATTTTATTTCAATTTCACTTGATAAAGAGTTACTATGACCAGAGGGTACCACACAACGTAATGAGCACATACTACAACATGTACAAATAGCCAGTAAAACTGTCATTGATACTACTACTTCTACCTGAAACACTGTGTCCAGCTCTGTAGCCTCCAACGCAGGAGGCACTTGGACCTGTTGGACTGGGTCCAGAGGAGGGGCATGAAGATGATCAGTGGGCTGGAACATCTCTCCTATGAGGACAGGCTGAAAGAGTTGGGCTTGTTCAGCCTGGAGAAGAGAAGGCTCCAGGGAAACCTCATTGCAGCCTTCCAGTATCTGAAGGGGACCTACAAAAAAGCTGGGGAGGGACTTTTTACAATGGCTTGTAGTGACAGGACGAGGGGTGATGGTTTGAAACTGGAAGAAGGTAGATTTCTATTGGAAATTAGGGGGATATTCTTCACTCTGAGGATGGTGAGACACTGGCACAGGTTGCCCAGGGGGACTGTGGATGCTTCATCCCTGGATGTGTTTAAGGCCAGGTTGGACGGGGCCTTGAGCAACCTGGTCTAGTGGGAGGTGTCCCTGCCATGGCAGGGGGTTGGAACTAGATCTTTGAGGTCCCTTCCAACCCAAACCATTCTATGATACTAAAGAATCAATGGCTTCTGCAAAGCTCAGGAGACCACTAGCCTCAGCACCTAACTGACAATAAATATGTCATTCTGGTTCATGCTGTTGCCTCACCACATGCAGTAGCTGTCATTCCTGCTGCCTGGCATTGCCTCTTGCTGAATCAGTGTCTTACCAGGTAAATGGCTGTAGATTATGTAAGAAAGGTCTAAATCCTGCAATGCATTCGAACACCATCGTCCCAAAGCTCCAGTAATCCACAGTAACCGAGTAGGATTTATTCTCAAAGAGTTCTGGAGCCTAAAATGATCATAAAAAGACATTTTCTTGCATTTCTCCTGCAGAACTGCATCCAGGTGTAGCCCCCAGTTCCAGATCGGCACAGGGACCCTGATGCAATCCTGCTCAGGCTGGCCAGTGGGAGGGAACTAGGCTGTGGGAAGGCTGGAGGGGGAAGCGGGCTGAGAGCAGCCCTTGACTGTGCACAGGAAGGGACAGACAGGGCCAAACTCATCTTGGAAGTGACACGTGATACAGTGACGGGCAACAGCCCCAGATCACTGTCAAGGAGATTCAGATTGGACATGAGGGAACAGTTCTTCCCCTGCAGAGGGAAAACCCTTGGGACAGATCCCCAGGAAGGTGTGGGATCTCCATTTTTGGAGGTTTCAGGGCTTAGCTGGACCAAGCCACAGATGCTCCGACCTAGTGCTGGTGTCAGTCCTGCTGCGAGCAGCAGGCTGGACAAGGGACCTCCGGGAGTTCCTTCTGACACACAGTTCTGTGATTCTATAAAACGTGGCAACACCAGGTTACTTGTATAGGGGAAAAAAAAAAAAAGTTTTACCAAATATTGCAATGTTCCAACAAACGAAGTGCATAAACTTCCTTGATCCAGATCCTTTGCGTATCCCAGGTCTATTATTTTGTGAACAATCTGTATGCGGTTTAAAGAGTTCATCAGAAAAGCAAATTTAGAGAGAAATAAACAACAAACAACCTCAAATCTGTGCAGTGACATCCACTCAAGAAGAGGAAAACTGGAATGGAAATTCTGGAGGAAGTGCACAGCGAAGCTTAGACGTGTGACAGAGTATCTAGCTTTAATCTGGGAATCGAAAGTTACTTGTTTAAAGGCTAATGACAGAGAAAACTATTTTCACTCAGAAATCCATCAGGCTGACTTGCCGAACCAGCTCAATTTTATATGCACACAGACACAGGAATACGCTACAATCTCGCACCATTCATGTTCTGTTGCAGGCAGGGTTCTTGAATGGAAGCAGAAGTTGTTTGTTTTTAATGATGAGAATTTGAGAATAAGCCAACTAGGATCTGTGGCTTTGTAAACTTTTAGTAAATTTATAGTGGAGTTTTCAGCCCAGCTCAATGCCAGAAGCTACTTGTTTTATTTCCCTCTGGCAAGACAAAGCTGCTGTTAACTTCCAGAAATGACAGCAGAACACCACTGATGAAGGCTCCCTGACTTACCTTCCCACCTTCATCCTGAAGAACAATATTTTCAGGCTTTAAATCTCTGTGTATAATTCTGTTTTCGTGCAAATACTGGATACCAGATCCTGAAAGACATGTGTTTAGTTTAATAGAAAATACACTCACATTGATTAGATACATCTGAGAAAAATCTAATATCGCATGACTGGGGGTTGACATCAATAAATGTTCATTTTAAAGCACCATTAAGAACTACTGACTAAAAACTGATTCCTGGGCAGCCTGTGGTTAACGCTGCACGGAGCAGCTCACCAAGGGGACACCAACCAATGCCTAAGTCAGTATTAGCAACACTGAACTGAGGGGCTCAAGGCTGCTCCATTCCTGCAAGCAGAGATGGGTTATCTGTAAGAGAACAAAAAAAAAATCAAGGGGATCTACTGAACTGCTCTCCTGGAAAGCCTACTTGCTAGAGAAACCATCTGGAGGTATCATCTTCAGTCAGATCATAGAATGGTTTGGGTTTGCAAGGAACTTAAAGATTATCTAGCTCCAACGCCCCTGCCATGGGCAGGGACACCTCCCACTAGACCAGGTTGCTCAAAGCCCCATCCAACCTAGTCTTGAACACTTCCAGTGTTGAGTCATCTGCAGGTTCCCTGGGCAACCTGTGCCAGTGTCTCACCACCCACAGAGTGAAGAACTTCTTCCTTATATCTAATCTAAATCCCCCCGCTTCCAGTTTAAAGCCATTACCCCTTGTCCTATCAAATGCGTAATAAAAAACAGCCCCCAAAACCAGAAGAACAGCATCAGGTTACGTACCAATGTCGCTAAGAAGATAAAGTATTTGACTTTCCTTAAGTCCACAGCAGTTTTCCGGCTTGTTCAGCAACTACAGTAAAGAAAAAGACACTCAGGCCCAGAGTGCAACACTTCACAGTCAAGAAAAACATTTTCCGTCCTCTGCTGACACAACACAGCTCCAGCTGAATGAGGTAGTGAAATAAATGGGGGAAAACAACTCCAGCAAAATGAAGGTTGGGGCTGAAAAGAAGACCTGGACTGCCAGAATAACACCACAAAAGCACAAAAGCCATCAGAAATCACATGGGCAAGAGATGCAGGCAGGGCCATAGACCTGCAGGCAATGGGGATCCTGAGGCTCCAGGACCTGCTTGGTCTTCATGGGCTGAAGTATGGCTTGATGGGACTTGGGGACACCCCCAAACACCTGAAGCAGGACTGCTGCTTGGAGTAACAACTCTCCAGTGAGGAAAATAAACGGAGTGACTAAAAGCAAAAGGAATGGATGTGCATCTAAGCTCTGGGTTGCTGATAACAGGATGAGAAGGGAAACCAACAGTTTAACTACTAACTTCAGTGTAGGCCACAGAAGAGAAGATCTGTGCAGTCACTCATCAACTCCTAAACATCCCAGCTGGCCCAAAGCAACTGCTGCTTTAGTCTGAAGAAGCTGGCCAGGGACTCCCCCAGGCTTTGTTTTACTCAGCGCGCTGTACCCAAGTGACACCTCACGCTACAGAAAAGCCACGTGGGTATCAGCCACCACTGCGAGAACCTGCCAAACACCGTGCAGCCACCTCCACAGTCACCCACAGTCAGTCCCCACTCCCACAATGCTGCCCAAGCCCTGCAGCGTTCAATCCCTGGCTAGCTCTGCCCTGGGACATGCTCTCCTTCCTGACTGCCTTCCCACAACAAGAAGCTGCTTGACGCTTCAGTCCGCTGGCTTGTAGGTTGTCCCCCCTTGTTAATTCTGAGCTGAAAAGCAGCTTGTTGGCCTGTGGATCACTGCAGCATGCACCATGACCAGACTCTCAATCCGACCTCCACTCTAAAGTGCTGCTTCATCTATTGTCTCCCTTGCCCTGAATTTTTTTCCTCTAGCAAAAGGTATGGTAGAAGCACCATAGGAAAAAGCCTTTCCTAATTACTGTCTGAATGATCCATCAGGAATTAACTTCAGCGATTTCCCCCCTATGCCCTGAGTCAGTAAGTGCATGATCTGATTTTTACTATGTGGAAGGCTTTTATAGGTGACTGAGGGACACCTCTGCCTCCTCACGTCTTCGCCTTCCTCCCACACTTCAGGCACAACCAGTACCCAGAGCTTTATGAGGGAGAATCACAGAATCACCTCGATTGCAAAAGACCTTTAAGATCATCGAGTCCAATCATTAACCTAATGCTGACGAGTCCTCGACTAAACCATACCCCCAAGCACTATGTTTAAATCCCTCCGGGGATGGGGACTCCACCACTGCCCGAGGCAGCCTGTTCCAGTGCCTGGTAATTCTTTCAGTAAAGAAATTCTTCCTAATATATCAACCTAAACTTCCCTTGGCGCAACTAGTGGCTGTGTCCTCTTGTCCTATCACTTGTGACTTGGGAGAAGAGCCTGACCCCCACCAGGCTCCAACCTCCTTTCAGGGAGTTGTCGAGAGTGAGAAGGTCTCCCCTCAGCCTCCTTTGCTCCAGGCTAAACAAACCCAGGTCCCTCAGCTGCTCCTCACAAGACCTGTGCTCTAGACCCTTCCTCAGCTTCGTTGCCCTTCTCTGGACACGTTCTAGCCCCTCAATATCCTTCTTCTGGTGAGGGACCTAAAACTGAATACTGTGAAGTACTGTGAAGCCAAGCTTCAACAGTTCACTCAATTTCCAGGTAGATGTGCTGAACCAGAAAGGAGGAAAGGGACAAAGCCAGAAATCAAGCTCAGAGCCCACAACACTCCCCTGAATGAGCACAAGCACAAAAACATGTGAGGACCACAGGCAGAAGTCAATGCTCTTCCAGGCTTGATGGAAGATTGCAAATGGCTGCTTCCTGAATCCAGCTGCAATGAGAAGGGAGCAAAATGCAGCTGCTGCCTGGGGAACTGTTGAAAGGTTCCTTTATTTAATGCCATGTATTTTGCTACATCATAGAATCATAAAATGCTTTAGGCTGGAAGGGACCTCTAGAGGTCATCTGGTCCAACCTCCCTACACAGCAGGGACATCTACCTAGGTCAGGTTACTCAGAGCCTCATCAAGCCTGACCTTGAATGACACCAGGCACCAGACACCACCACCTCTGGGCAGCCCATTACAGTGCTCTATCACCCTCATGTTAAAGAACTTTTTTTTAATATCCAGCCTAAATCCATCCTTTCCTAGCTTAAAACCATTACTCCTTGTCCTATCACTACAAACCCTTGTGAATAGACCTTCCCCTGCCTTCCTGTAGGCCCTTCAGGTACTGGAAGGTCACTATAAGGTCTCCCCGGAGCCTTCTCTTCTCCAGGCTGAACAGCCCCAACTCTCTCAGCCTGTCTTCATAGGAGAGATGCTCCATTCCCTGATCATTCTGGTGGCTCTCCTCCGGACACGCTCCAGTATGTCCACACCCTTCTTGTGCCAGGGGCTCCAGAACTGGACGCAATACTCCAGGTGAGGTCTCACCAGGGCAGAGTAGAGGGGCAGAATCACCTCTCTTGATCTGCTGGCCACAGTTCTCTTGATGCAGCCCAGGATGGGATTGGCCTTCTGGGCTGCCCCAGCACACTGGTGGCTCATCTCCAGTTTTTCATCCACCAGCACCCCCAAGTCCCTTTCCACAGGACTGCTCTCCAGTCTATCCTCTCGCAGCCTCTACTGATAATGCAAAGCAAAGCAGATGTTACCTTCCGGAGGTCACCCCCCGAACAATATTCCATTGCCAGAAGAGGAACGTCATTAACCAGAAAGTTCATCTCCTCGGGAACTTCACAGGCTCTTACTACGTTGGGATGGTTCAACCTAAGCACATGGAAAGCTGGATGAAAACTCTGACTTCTCTTTTGGAAGAATGAAACAACAGATTGTCAACCAACCATGTTTTTTGTTCCAGGCAAAACTTCTGCTCCCCAGACACATCCTTGCTGAGAAGTACACCCTTCAACGGGTACCTACCAGTATCCAAATGTGTAAAATCCAGACCTTGGGAATACACAAACCAGTGACGAGCAGAAATGACGCCTCAAAGTCAAAGGACAGGACTTTGACGATGGGGATCTGGGCTCAGGTTCTGGATTCCCGCACATTCCTGGCAAAATTGTTACGTACGTGCCTCTGTTCCTGTATGTGGGGACTGGGGACGGTTCCCCCCAGGCCCAGGGGTTTCATGGAAATCTGTTAACACTTGTGTGACTGTGCTAGAGAAGTAGGACCAGGCAGGTGAAATCCACGCACGCAGGGAAGGATTCACTGCTGCAGCTGAATTCCAACAGCTGCTTCCTGATCATCTCTAATATATGTTGCTCTTGGGAATAAACATCCAGAAGGAAGTGAAGACAAATCACTTCTGCATACTTCTGGGCCCCTGGAAGTCCCCACGAGAGCAGCTGTAGCTGTGAGGCTTGTATTCAGAAAACAAGTATGGTGAAAGTGCCAACAAGAACAGTGGCCACCAAGGCCCAGCTTACAAACTCAGGTTGCCTACAAGTGGTTTCCTCCAATGTTCGTGCATTCGGTGAGCAGGTGAGGGTAACAAGGGCACTGCAGGCCTTGGTGAGGACAGCCCGGAACAAAACTGAGCAGCATCCCTGGGATGAGCATTTTGTGCTCTGGGATCTCTCTTGAAAAGGAGGAGGACTTTTCAGGATGAGGGAACAACTGTATGAGACCCAGACACCTAGAGCTACCGCTCACGTCCATGAGAACAGCTCTTTTTCACAGGCACCTCCGAGTGAGATGCTAGGGAAGGGGATGGTGGGCTGCATACGGGACGTGATTTCCCACAACAAAGTGTTAGGAGACATTATTCTGTACATGTGGGAGCGTGACAGAAAAAAAGCAATTCCGAGATCCCTGCTTGCTAGATCAAAGACGAACGCACTGTGCAGTATACAAACAGGCTGGTATTCTCACGTCACCACATTACAACTCAAAACTCACCCCGTGGTGCGAGTTTGGAGGGATTTCGGATGGACAAGCAGCCTGGGCGGTGTAAGAGTACAGGGGGGTTGGACATCACCAGGTCCCATGCCAAGGCATGAGCTAAAACACCAGTGCAGAAGCGCTTGGACATCTTGGGACGACTAATAAACCAGCACGGAGCAGCGGGGCGACAGGCAGACCCTCAGCCCGGCTGGTTCGAGCCCTGGGTGCCCCCCAGGGTCCGGGACCTCCCTCTGACCGGTTCGGGGGCCGGGGGCGGGCTGCCAGTGCCTGCAGCCTGGCCGGTTCAGGGCCGCTGCGCCCGGGCTGCCCCGTCTGCACTCACTTCTTCATGATGTCGATCTCATGGCACCAGCGGTCCTTGTTCTTGATGCTGAGCTCCAACCGGCAGGACTTGATGGCCACCCGCACGCCCGAGTCCTGCGGGACACAGCGCCGTCAGCCGCCCCAGCCCTCCCCGCCGCCCGGCCCGGCCCGGCCCCGCTTCCGC
>VZZY01001527.1:33095-43108 GCA_013400335.1 Eurystomus gularis
ACTGCCGCCAGTCCGCCCGCTGCGGCAGCGCCAGCAGCGCCTCGCTCGCCAGCACCTCCCTGCAAGCACAGCCCGCGTCACAGCCCCGGCCTCGCCGGGCCAGGCCTCAGTGGGCCCGGACTGGGGCAAAGGGCGACCAACCTGCCAAAGTGCAGCGGGAAGCGCCCACGGATGCGGTGGAACAGCTTCTCCCCCGTGTCCAGCTCCACGTAGAAGTACGGCGTCCCTGGCTGCGCCACCTGCGAGGGGGAGAGGAGGGGAGGAGAGGGCCCGCTGTGGACCCACCTGCCACGGAGGGTGCGGGAAGGAGCTGGCGTCTCCTAACTGGAGAGACGCTTCTTCAGAAACTCCGCTGAGACGCAGCACTGGCCGGCATCAAACCGAGGGTGAGGAAATGATGGATGGCTTCCCACCATCACAGAACGGTGGGGGTTGGAAGGGGCCTCTGGAGATCATCTCATCCACCCCCCTGCCAGAGCAACCTCCCAGGTTGCACAGGATGGCATCCAGGTGGGTTTGGAATCTCTCCAGAGAAGGAGACTTCACAGCCTCTGGGCAGCCTGGGCCAGGGCTCTGCCACCCTCAAAGGAAAGAAGTTCCTCCTTATGCTTAGATGGAACTTCCTGTGTTCAAGTTTGTGTTCGTTGCCTCTTGTCCTGTCACTGGGCACCACTGCAAAGTCTGGCCCCATCCTCTTGACACTCACCCTTTAAGTATTTATAAGCATTGATCAGATGCCCCCTCAGTCTCCTCCAGGCTAAATGGCCCCACGTCCCTCAGCCGTTCTTAAGGGAGATATTCTAGTCCTCTAATAATCTCTATCCCTTTGCTGCACCTTCTCCAGCACTTCATCAGCTGACGATGTGTACAGGGTGCTGCTACAGTACTTTTTGTGGTTTGACTCTGCAGTAATTACTGTGGAGTTGTGAAATGAGAGAATCAGGTGGTTCTGATTATTCTTGGCCTGAGCGAGGTCATCCCGTTCCAATAGAGCACATCTTTAGAGGCAGAAAAGCATATGTGAGGAGACCACCTTCACATCTCTCAGCTGAGGATCATCCGCTGAGCTTTCCAACATGCCTAACAATAGCTGTGATGGCTTAGAGACAAACATGCCCACATGCGACTGCTGGCTCCTGCTGCAGATCAGGTCTCCCTGCAACCACTAAGCACAAAAAAACCCACATGGGTCACTACTGACTCCTTTCTCTTGATCTAAAAGGAAGATTTCTTCAAAATTCTTATTAAAGGGAACCTGATGTGTGGTGGCACTGAAAGAGGGTTGGTGTTTCCTATCAGATAGAGTGAATTTAGCGAGCCCTACACATAGCTGTGATAATTTCACAGAGTCACAGAATCCCAGTATGGTAAGGGTTGGAAAGGAACCTCTGGAGATCATCTCGTCCACCCCCCCTGCTAAAGCAGGGTCACCCAGAGCAGGGTGCCCAGGGTCACGTCCAGGTGTGTTTGGAATCTCTCCAGAGAAGGAGACTCCACAACCTCTCTGGGCAGCCCAGGCCGGGCTCTGGAACCCTCACAGCAAACGAGCTTTTCCTCCTGTTCAGATGGAACCTCTTGGGTTCCAGTTTGTGTCCAGTGGCCCTTGTCCTGTCACTAGGCACGACTGACAAGAGTCTGTCCCCATCTTCTTGACTCCCACTCTTCAGCTATTGATCAGATCCCCTCTCAGTCTCCTCTTTTCCGGGCTCAACAGCCCCAGGGATCTCATCATTTCCTGGGCACAGAGATGCTCCAGTCCCCTCAGCATCTTTGTAGCCTTTGTTGGACCCTTTTCAGTGGTTCTCTGTCTTTCTTGACCTGGAGAGCCCAGCACTGGACACAATGCTCCAGATGTGGCCTCACCAGGGCACAGTAGAGGGGGAGGAGAACCTCCCTCAACCTGCTGGTCACACTCTTCTTCATTGCACCCCAGGACACCACTGGCCTTCTTGGCCCTGAGGGCACTTTGCTGGCTCATGGTGAACTGGTTGTCCACCAGGACTCCCAGACCCTCCTCCATGGAGCTGCTTTCCAGCAGGTCAGTCCCTTACCTGTACTGGTGCATGGAATTTTCAGATAAGGAACATATCTGGGGTTCACAGGACCTTCACTTGCCGCAGAACACATCTGGCACATCTCCAAATGATGTCTACAGTGGTCTGCCTCCAACATCTTAACCCTACCACACAAAGTGACCTCAAAGAGAAAAGGCAGCCTAGACAGGACAGAGGGAAAGAAAGAGGTGAGACCTTGTCTCATACTTGCGTGATATCTGAGTGCTCTGGGATTTCTAACAATTCAATCTGTTGTTCCTGGGCTTGTGCAATAAAGGTCTCTTTAATGTCTTCAGAAGTACAGTGGCCCAATGGGACAGGAACCACCTGGAGAGGGAGGAAAACATTTCCATAAGAAGAAGAAAAGATGAAAAGAAGCACTTCCAGAAAGCAACCAATCCATCACTGGAGCTGGGACTCTCCTCAGTACCACTTGGCATCATCAGACAAGACAGGTGACCACCCATCTGTGCAGGCTTAAACTTACGAGGTTTGGTTTTTTTTTTTCCCCCTGTAGGAGCTGAACAAAAAGCTGAAAACTAAAAGCTTGATGAAGTTCTCAGCACACACTTCTCCTTTCTGATCTCTGTGGTAGTTCAAGGCCGCTCTGACACAGTTACAGATCTGCCAAATACAGAAACCACCACAGCAAACCCCTAAATGGACACACGACCAAAAACCAAAGGGTTGGTTCTTGTAGACAACGAGCAGAGTTCTACATAGATCTTTAGATTTTCAGCCTACTTCAGTTATGCGAAGTTTGTATTTCAAACCGTACCTGTAACTGCAGATGCTGACTCCTGTAGTTCCTTTCAAACAGGACATACCTCTTCCCCTTGCTTCTGAAAAATTCCTTCAGTGCAGACTTGTACTTGGCCACTTCTTCCACCACCTCTGAAGACAAGTCAACCACTGACTGATAGTGCCCAACAGGCAATATCAAGACGTGATCGGGCAATAAGCCACCTTTGGCCAGGGCAAGATAGCACTAGAGTGAAATGATACACGTCAGTTAGTCACTGCAGGGAGGTCTTTTCCTCTGAGTGGGCATATTGGGGATTGTTTATTAGCAATTCATTAATTACTAGAGGAATGAGAGACTGCTAAAGGAAACAGAATCATAGAATCATTTAGGTTGGAAAAGACCTCTAAATTATCAAGTCCAACCATCAACCCAACACTAACATGGCCACTAAACCATGCTCCCAAGTGCCACATCTATATCTATATACTTCCTTCTTCTGGAGAGGAGATGCAAAGGAACTGCAAACAAACCCAAGAATCAGCTTCAAATAAAGTTTGTTGGGTTTTTTTAAGATTTAAAATTGAAGATGGATATTTGATATTGCCATGACTTTGCATGATTCTGCCACCATGTAGACAAGAACGTGCTATGGCTACTTACATGCGTGCCAATGCTAACCACCAAGTGTTTTTCGACTTCTGGGCTGGCAAGGCAGAACCAGCAGGGCCCCACGGGCTGGGCTTTGTTGGGAGAGGGAAGAGAAACCAAGTGTTAGCACAAGGAGTAGAACAACACCTAGAAGAGCCATTCTTTTTCCAGCCACCCTTCCCAGTTGAAGAAGTGCTGAAGATGTCAGAAGGACATGGCTCCTTGAAGCAGATCCTGGTGCCTCTGGGAAATTCAAGCACAAGAGTAGGTGGAGCCAGTCACAGCCTTGCTGACTGCCGTTCCCATCGAGCGCTCTAATGGAATGGCATTAATTGCAGGAATTTATTTAGTGGTTACAGCTCACTATGAAGAAAGCACCAGCAAATTTAAACAAATAGAATCATAGAATCATTAAGGTTGGAAAAGACCTCTAAGATCATCAAGTCCGGCTGCCAACCCAACACTACCATGACCACTAAACCATGTCTCGAAGTGTCATGTCTACATGTGTTTTTAATGCCTCCAGGGACTCCACCGCTCCCTGGCCAGCCTGTTCCAGGACTTGACCACTCTTTCAGCAAAGAAATTCTTCCTCGTATCCAGTCTAAACCTCCCCTGGTGCAACTTGAACCCATTTCTTCTCGTCCTATCACTGGTTCCTTTGGAGAAGAGACCAACACCCACCTCTCTACAACCTCCTTTCAGGTAGTTGTAGAGAGCAATGATAAGGTCTCCCCTCAGCCCTCGCTTCTCCAGACTAAACAGTCCCAGCTCCCTCAGCCACTACTCATAAGCCATGTTCTCCAGACCCCTCACCACCTTCATTGCCCTACACCTACGCTTGCATTTTAAGTCCCAATTCCTTTATAACCAAGTCCAATGTTTCTGAAGATACATGCTTGCAATAACACTAAGAAGTCATGAGCCTTAAAGGTTTCATTTCAATTTCTTCAATCAGACAAACTCTAACGAGATTTACAGCACAGGAATACAGAGGTATCAGAAGGGGTTCCTCCCTCTCCAATTTATTCCTTCTCTTTCACCTATTGGTTGTCAGATTTGTAGGAAACAAGGGAGCCTTCATTCCTCTCTATTCCCACAGCATCTAGTAGAGTGACATATATAGCTTCCACAACTTGAGGAAAACGAAGAGTGAGATGGTCCAATGCATCAGTGGAAGAACTCAAGAAAAAAGCATCTGCATACTTACGGGTTTTTTTGGCTTGCTTAGGTTGGGAGTTCCCCCTCTCTTTCCCATCTGAGGGACGTTTCTTTCCCTGATGCTTGTTCAAATCAAAGAAAAACTGACAAGCTGGTTCTTCCTGTTTAGAAAATGAAAACCAATGCCCATTATAATGGCAAGAAATCTGTTCCCAACACCTAGCTCTTCAGCATCGAGGGACACAGTGGAAATGCAGCCTCAAAAGAAGTAGCACCTGAGTGGCCAGCAGCTACCAAGCAAACTGAAGGCCAACCGCAAAGGACTGATTTGGAGTCTACAGTCTTACAAAGATTAACACCGAGGTGACCAGAGGGAGCTGTCCTGACAAGGAAGCAGATCTAACTACAGCATCACCATGCAGACCTGCAGGAATAATCATAGAATGGTTTGAGTTGGCAGGGACATCTGCAATTAGAGCAGGTTGCTCCGAGCCTCGGCCAACCTCACCTGGAATGTCTCCAGGGATGGGGCAGCGACCACCTCTCTGGGCAACCTGGGCCAGAGTCTCAGTGTAAAAAAAAAGTCATCCTTCTCTCCAGCCTAAATCTCCCTCTTTTAGTTTTAAAACCATCACCCCTTGTCCTGTCACAAAAGGCCCTGCTCAAAAGTCTGTCCCCAGCTTTCTGACAGGCCCCTTGAAATACTGGAAGGCTGCAAGAAGGTCTCCCTGGAGCCTTCTCCTCTCCAGGCTGAACAAGCCCAACTCTCTCAGCCTGACCTCACAGCAGAGGGCTTCCAGCCCTCCCATCATTGCTGTGGCCTCCTCCAGCCCAGCTCCAACAGGTCCATGTCTCTCCTGTGCTGAGGACCCCAGCACTGCAGGGGGGTCTCCCCAGAGCAGAGAAGGGCATAATCCCCTCCCTCGACCTGTGTATGCAGCCCAGAATGCCACTGGCTTGAGAAAGGTGTAGTGGGTCTGGCTGAGCTGGTTTTCTCCACAGCAGTCCTCATCTTGCAGGGTTTTGTGCTGGGAGCCAGAAGGGTGTTGAGAACACCCCCGTGTTGTGACTGCTGCTGAGCAGGGCTCGCACAGCACCAGGGCTCTTCCCAACATTCCCCACACTGGGATGGGCTGGGCAGGATCTTGGGAGGGGACACAAGCAGGACAGCTGACCCCAACTGACCAAAGGGGTATTCCAGACCATATGATGTCAGCTCAGCTACAAAGCTAGGGAGAAGGAGGAGGAGGGGGGGAGCTGTTCTGTTGTCCTCCAGAGCAACCGCTACACGTCTTGGAGCCCCCAGGGAGGGGCCAGACATCTCCTGCTGATGGGAAGTAGAGAATAAATCTTTGTTCTCCTTTGTTTCCACGCGCAGATTTGCTTGGCTTTGCTGCTGTTATTATTAAACTGCTCTTTTTTCCCCATCTTATTTTTCTTCCCCTTTTTTGCTCTGCTGAGGAGGGAAAGGGGAAAAAGGGGGGGTGACAGAGTGGCTTGGTGGGCACCTGGTGCTCAGCCTTGCATTTTAACGTCCCCCCACCACAAAAGGGCAAACTGCAACAAACTCCCATGATTGCATCTATAAAATCCAGTTGATGCAAACGGTTTACACCAAACCCTGAAGTGTTTTGGACAGAAATATCCCAAGGTTAAAGCTGAACGCTGTTTGAGCTCCCCGAGCGCAGAGAGTGAAACCACACAGCACATACGCGTGAGAAGGCAGCAGTACCTCTGCACACAGGGCTGGCTTTGTTTTCTGTCCCTCCTTCTGCGATTTTCGGTATGGATTTTCAGTGACATCCTGTGGCTGTTTCACTAGCTCTGCAGGGTCCATCAAGCACATTGGAACAATGCTGAAGGCGTACAGATACTGGAACAAAAACAGACAGCTCAAATTCAAGCTTTTGCCACGATTGCCACTCGGAAGGGGTCAGCTGTGAACAAAGCCACCCTGGAACAGTAACACACAACTTAGCACTGCAAGAACTCAGCAGATCAGCATTTAAGCTATGGCAGGACATGAAAGACACTCCAGTGCAACTGAGAGTTTATGGAGTGCTTCCAGTTGCCTCCTTTCACTTGAAGGGAAGATATTTTTAAAAGGCAGCGGTGTTTCCTACTCGAAAAAGGAATTACCTTGATCCTTGCCTGTTTCCAGGCTTTCTTTCTGGCCAGAACTCACAGATCTTTTTTTTTTTTTGTTACCAGGCCTGGTTCCTCTGCCTTCTTAATCTCTAACAACTTGGCCTTCTATACCAATATTCTGTAACTTTCTTAATGGGAGAAGAGGAACACCCACTGCCATGGGCAGGGACACCTCCCACTAGAGCAGGTTGCTCAAAACCCCATCCAGTGTGGTCTTGAACACTGCCTCAAGTGTTGGGGCATCTACAACCCCCCTGGGCAACCTGTGCCAGTATCTCACCATCCTGAATCACTGATCATTCTGATAATGATCAAATGGTATCTATTACTCAAGTGAGAGAGAGAGATCTTTCCACTTCAGGCAAGCTTTGAAGTGACTGATACTGTCCCACAGCTAGACAAAGCTGGGCTTCCAACCCTACTACTTGTACTCAAGAAAAGAATAAAGACTCAAGAGTGTCAGTACCTTTTTCTTGCTTGAATTGCCAACATCAGCAAGTGCAATAAACCTGCTCACGTGCTGTGGGGTCTCCTGTAGCACTGTGTGATTTCTGCAAGAAAGCAAACCATGACTGTACCGGCATATACAACATAGGAAAGGACACGTGTCCTTCATGAAGCTACTAAGAAAGGACGTCAGCCACATACAGTCTTTGGCCAAGAGCAAGGAGGCTTGAGGACAGACAGACTCATGCGATCTAACAGCAATCAGCCACGCAGACCAAAATGACATCTCACTGCAGTCCAAATACAAAGATGAGAGGACAATTGATCACTAGTCTGAAGACAGCTACACCTTAAAAGTGTTTCCTGTGGAAAGGATAACAATCATACCTGACATTAACATGACAGCCTTAATTTTATTTATAGGTCGTTCTGACACCTACATTACATCACTAGTTAGGTTTTACAGACAAAATTATGACTGAAGACAACAGTCTTCACCACATAAGATCTTCTCCACGATACCTTTTCAGCAATACCTCCTGAATTAGGCTGGATGCTGTTTAGATGTGACTATAGGCAACTAATTCAGCATTGGATTCACAGCAATGAACCTGGATGAGTATTGTCAGTAATGGCACAGTCTGAGGAAGCAGGGATTATGGGAATAAGATGCATCGGAGAAAAATCTTGACCCTCTGTTGGGGCTGGACGACTTCATTAAATTATTTTAAAGTTGTCCTCTTAGGTTCTTTAAAGATTGCACTCTTATGAGAAAATAAATGAGGTTTCACATGGTCTTACAAACCTGTAAGGAAGTCTTTCATAATAGGTCTTCTCCAGGGCAGCAAAGTGGTACCTTGGTTTGATACTTTCAGCTAGATCAGAGATCAACTTGGAGCCACATTTCTTGGTGTCTATTTCTCCCTACAAAATAGAAGCCAGGTTTTATTTGAAAAAAAACCCAACCTGTCAGATTGCAGTGAAAAGAAACTTTGATACAAACTGCATGCTGGAAGTATAAAGACTGACTGTAGCAGTAGCCATTCCCTGGAAGTGGAAAAAAACAGATCAAAGGGGCTTGATCTCTTACTGCCAACCAGAGCCTACGTTTATGCCTACCTTTATTCCATTCTGTGTACTCAGGGTTTGCATCTGCTTGTTACACCAATCCAAGTTTGTCCTATTTACCTTCTCTCGGCCTTGTGAAGTCAGGGCAGCAGAGTGAGTTCGGCAAATACCAGATGTCCAAATCGTTAAGCCAAGTTTTGACCATGTGCCCAGTGCCAAAGCTTTAGCGCGTGAATCAAGTGAATTGAGCTCTGAGGTTTCCTTAGGAAGCAAAATTTTATCCTGCTCCCATCCCTGAGAAGTCAGTGCAAAGCAAAACACAACCAAAGAGCAGACTTCAAACCGTTTCCTTGGGTGAAAGCTCCTGTACTGTCCTTTCCCCATCCGCCTTCGTGGTGGGTTAACCTTGGCTGAGTGCCAGGTGCCCACCAAGCTGCTCTATCACCCCGCCATCCCTCCTTTTCCTCTCCCTCCTCAGCAGAGCAAAAAAGGGGAAGGAAAATAAGATGCAAAAAAACCCAAAACAACCCTTTGTGGGTAAAACAAAAGCAGTTTAATAATAACAGCAGCAAAGCCAAGCAAATCTGTGCGCGGAAGCAAAGGAAAACCAAGATTTATTCTCTCCTTCCCATCAGCAGGTGATGTCTGGCCCCTTCCTGGGAAGCAGGGCTCCAAGATGCGTAGTGGTTGCTCTGGAGGACAACAGAATGGCCACCCCCTCTCCTCCTCCTCCTTTTTCCTAGCTTTATAGCTGAGCTGATGTCATATGGTGTGGAATATCCTTTTGGTCAGTTGGGGTCAGCTGTCCTGCTTGTGTCCCCTCCCAAGATCCTGCCCAGCCCATCCCAGTGTGGGGAATGTTGGGAAGAGCCCTGGTGCTGTGCGAGCCCTGCTCAGCAGCAGTCACAACACGGGGTGTTCTCAACACCCTTCTGGCTCCCAGCACAAACCCTGCACCAGGAGGGCTGCTGGGGGGAAAACCAGCTCAGCCAGACCCTCTAGTCTTAGGCTGAGAAGTGAAGTAGGGAAGGCAAAGGGCCTGGGAAGGGAGAAGTTCCAAAATAACCTATGTTGATACCTTATTATCATTGGTAAAAGCACAGGAAACAAGACTGTGGCCTGACAGGCATCTGTCACAGCCCTTCCCAGTGGACAGGCACTAACCCACCCCTGAAAAGCCGTTTCCCTCTCTGTGCACCCTCCTGCTGCCCTCACAGCAGGCAGAGCAGAGAAGAACCAGCCATGCCTGCACTGAGGGCTAACTGCTTCCAGCCCCACTACAAGCAGCCAGAGCCACCAAACATCTCCAGAAAACACAACCCACAGACTTCTCCAGGTGGTCAATGCTCGTCCACGTAATTTGGCACCTCACAACCCTTTGCTCCAAGAGAAACTTCAGGTAACAAAGAGCAAGAGTCCTACTTGTTTATTCCTCAAACTTCCTGCTTTATTTGAGTGACAGGATTTCAGGGTCTCAGTGCACAAGGGGCATCTCCAAGACTTATTAGTGAAATCCTCAGGTGACAAAGTACGCACCCCAAAAAGATGCATATTTGAATATAATCATTATTAATATACTCCTCTGTTGGTCTCAGAAAATTCATGCTGAAGGAAGCCAAGTGTGGAACGATACACAGAACTACTGCAGAGAATCCCCATGGGAATTTTGAGAGATGTATTTTCTTTTTTAAGCCAGAACAACTTGTTTCTCCCTAACTCCCTAGGCTGGTGGGGTTGTTTTT
>VZZY01001528.1:0-19298 GCA_013400335.1 Eurystomus gularis
ATATATATATATAAAAATAAAATTGCTATAAATAAAAAAATTGCTTTACGCCTTTTAGAGATTTGATACTATTGGATAAAAAGCACAGAAGAGGTAAAAAAATGTAGGCTTTATAGTTTATTTGATACAGAACTGCTTTTTATCCTGAGGGCAACACAGTGTGTCCACCACATTTCACTGTCCTCATTTTTCCTCTTGGATCACTATTCAGACAGAAGCATATATGAAAAAGAACTATTATAAACCTGTAACTTCTTTCTCTGTATGCCTTTTTAACTAAATTGAAAGATAATCTGTCAGAAGATAAAATGTCTGGCTGTCACAGGGGGTTTGGCCTGCAAAGTTATCATGTGTTTCATCATGAGGCTACTAAACACTGCAGCTTCCATATAGGTTTGGAAGAATTTTTCCCCCTTTGCATTGAAGACAAGCTTGCCAGGGTGCAAATCAGGGATTCTGGAGTCTCCCAGTGGCCAAAAGCTTCAACAATTGCTGTCTACTTCCTCAAACAGAAATTTCCTACATCCATAGATATTTTCAGTAATTACTTAGCTAACACTGCCGGTTCACCTAAGTAAGAACCTCCACAGGCATATTTTATGTGGAAAGGTCAGACATTACAGAACTGGTGAAATCACATAATCTCTATTCTCAAGCAGCCCCAAGCCATCATGCACACCTTAATTCACCAGGTAGTATTGAGCTTTGACATGCTTCATTTTGATAAGAACCTCTCCTGACTAGGAGCAGGTTTCTACTTTCAGGTAATGCAATCATTGCTGCAGGTTTAGTATCTACCAAGTACTGCTTTTGTGAGGCTCACTAAGTAAATATTGCATTTTGCATTCATTTGCACTTTGTAAAGCATGTTTTTATAGATATCTCACAGACCCAATCCCACAAACAACAGCAAACTTTCATGGAGATTAACAAATGTGAACCTTGTGGTTGTGGAAATGTGAGGAACTGAGGTGAAATGAACATTGTCTATCTTCAGAAGGTCTCTGCCTGAAGTACACATGCAATTTGCATGTTGACATCTGAGCTACATTTCTTAGGTTACCTTTAAATTAATGGAAGAAAAATAAGAATTTTAAGGGACAAGATCACTTGATCCACTGTAGATACCTGCTTAAGGATAAGGTCAGTCATTCTTTAATTCCTTTTGATTGTCTTAAAAGTGGCCAGAGGTGAATAGTCAAGATGTATATGTCTAACCTATAAACATCTACACATGTAGAGATGAATCCTTATTGCAGAGTCCAGCACATCTTGTTAATCAAATTCACAGAAAAATCACTGTGAGATGTGGATACTTAGAAAATTTTTGTACACTATTTACAAGGTGGTTTCAAAACATCATCTTTTTAATTGCTTAGGTAATCACAGTAATGCTGTTTTATTGTGATCTTTTCAAACAGCACTGTAAATTATTGTGAAGTAATATTTGAGCTTCTCACAGGTATAGCAATTAAGTCAAGTAGAATTCAAAATTATAGAGGTACATTTACAAAAATTAACAATAGTATTCTAGAGCTTTTTCTACAGTACAGGTTATTCCTGGATGTCAGCTTATCCAATAATATAAATACTGTTTTATAACTGTCATGTAAAAAATCTTAGATATGCTTATCTAAGACTAAGTATTGTGTCAGTTGTTTGTTTGTCATCATTGACTGTGGCAGTAAATACTATTTAAAATCTACTAATTCTGTAAAGTATTTAATCTCCTAAGATTCAAAGGGTAAATAATGTCCAGTAAGAGGCATCAGAGATTCAGACCCTGGTAGTCCTTCTCTCAGAATCTCTGTCTCGACTTTTTTTTTTTTTTTAACACCAGTATCTGAAACAGGAGGAAATTACCTGGATCAGGGGAAGGACCCCGAGAAAGACATCGAACTGGTTTGATTCAGTCTGGAGGTTTGGATGCAGAACTTCAGCACATTAGAGACTTTAGAAAACAAAGCAATTGCAGCCTGCCATCTAATTTGACCATCTGCATTTGGAATGGTCTTCTGTCACTATTCATTTTCAAGACACAGGATAGTTCAGGAAGACAAAATGTTTCAGTACTATCTTCTCCAGATTTGGTCCCTCTATTACTATTTTTTGCTACCTCTAAGCAGTAGACACAGGTCCACTGTGCACAGGTTTCTCTTTTTGCATGTGGAAATGGAGGCCACCACAAACCCCTTTGCAGGCCAGTTTGCTGTCAGCTGCCTGCAGACAGATGGCCTCTCCATTCCCTTACTGTATTATGAGGAAGAACTGTGTGTCAACTCCAAACGGACTGGTGCAGTGTGTGGCCACAGCTGGAAGTGCCACTTGAAGCAGTTCAGGTGCCAGGAGCTGCCTCCACACTGGTGCCAGGAGTCTGCCATGCTGGCAACCAACCCGGAAGAGCAGCTGTGGGGGCTGTTTCTCAGCCCCACTGCCTGCTCCACTGCTGCCTGTACAGGAACACTTGGTCCTTCAACCCATGCTTAGCTGCCATGAAGCCTTTTCATTATGTCTTGTGTTTCAAACAGTAATGTTTTTACCAGTAAGAATAACTGGGGCCATTTCATCAACATTTCAAAAAACTAATACACGTTTTAGTCAAATTCTGCAGAATCTTCTGTCAATATGTTATCAAGATGTTATTGAGATTATTGTCTCATCCTTCAGTGTACAGTGACTCAATGTCATATTTTTGCATGCTTTCCAGACCTAGCTTTGAGTTTAGGACTTCCTCATTTTCTCCCAGGGTTTCTAAAAGTGCAAAGTTATTGCTACTCTGTACAATCTGAGTATATGATGATAGCTGTTAAGTTGTGCAATAAAGGATGCTATTAGTCTCATTTTATAGAGTGAGGAAGTGAGTCATCCAGATTGGAGTACAAGGTTTACATAAATTTAGTGTCTGGAGATGATGAGGACCTGAGCTTTTTTCCCAGTAGGTTTAACATGGGATAGCAGCATTTCAGATGTTCAAAGCACAGCTTCTGTTGACTTCAGTTCCAGATCTGAGAGCACACTAGTCTGCAAATCAGGGACCCAGGAGGAACACACAGTTGTGATCACCTTTATGATAACTATGAGTTATTGGATAAAGACTACAAATAAGATGGTTTTTTGATTATGCTGTCTCAGGGGAGGTGGAAGATGGGACAACAATTACAGCAACAGGTCAGCCAAAACCAATGGTCAACATGATTTGAACCTGTAGTGATATCATTACCAAAATAAATGTAACACAATACCATCAAGTGTCACTTTACTGCTCAGCCTTCTGGGCAAGGACTCACTAAGCCCACTTGGGAATCAGAAACTGGAAGAGGTTTATCACCACAGTAAGAGCCTGCTCCCCAGTTGATTTACTATCCCTGGGGTCTTGCATAGGGCCTTGGCAGATGTGACTCCAGACTTAGAAGACTCAGCAATACAAAATTATTGCAAGGCCTTTGGAACTCTCTTCCTTTTATTCTGTGTCACGGAATGCCTACTCTCACCACAGCCTCCTTCTCACCTACTTGTCCTCCAGGACTCTCTGATCTCTGTATGCATATGGCCTTGCTTTCTAGGCTTGGCTGGGATGAGAGAATATGATACCAGTCAGGGGAGGAGGATCACAACCTGTCTGCAGCCCTCTGCATCTTCCCTGGCTGGAGAGGAGAGGGCGGTCAGGTAGCATTGTCCTCCCCGCACCAGAGAGAGACAGGCAAGCTGGAGATTAGAGTAAATCAGATCTTGACTCCCACACAAGCCAGTTCCACTGAGCTCTGTAAAATGTTTTGATTTAAAAAAATAGATAATGGTGAAGCTTTTCTCATCAGCATTTTTCTATCCAGCCATACTTGTAGTTCTTGACTAGGAGGTGAATATGTTCTATCTTTTACTGAGGAGGGCACATAGTCAGCCTGTCTCAGCAAGTGCTGTGGGATGGTACAAGTACATAGCCCATGTTCGCACAGTGACATGTTCAGGTCACCACTAAAGCAACCAGGTCAAGTATGCTGAATAAAAGCATCACTTGCAAAAATGTTTAACTAGAGCTCATAACTGACCTGAGAGTTTTACAAGATTTTAGGATTTGTAAATATTTAATTCTCACAGTGAGAGTAAAGGTCACTTTTGTTTTACAAAGACGGCCTCTTTGTCAAATTTCTGAATCACAATAGTATAAAAGATGCTCACCCGTGATTTTCAACATGTGGACACAATTTCCCCCCAGCCTTGTTCTCAGAAATGACTGAAGTCTGCTCTGACATTCACTCCTCCCTCACTCTGCTCCTTTCCAATGAAACAACCTACTGGAGTTTACCATCTTCCATGCTTGATGGGAAGCATTAAACAACCCTATAATAGTTATTATTATCGACAGCCATTATATCCAAGGCAGCTTACTCCAGTAATGAATAAGTATCCATTCTCCTTCTACTCACAGATACACATCTGCCATTAGTGACTATCACGAACCATGTGACACGTTCCTATGGGCAGGACCTTAATTATTTCACTCATTTCCCCCTCATATCTCCTTAGAAAACTTGCCAATATAATCAGTTATGGCTGAGTTGGAAGTCTGCTGATTTGGAAGGAAAGAGCTTGTTAAAGGGTCTTTTAAGAGATTGGGAGCTCTGCAGGTGTAGAGTTAAAGTTAATGGCATCTCTGCTGAGGTGTGCAGTAGCTGTGATAGCTGTGACAGATGTAGCATGGCTGCATATTACACAGCGGTACAATCACCCCACATCACATGCCCAGGGTGTGTGTCGTCCTCCGCAAGCTTTATCTGTGGAGAGAGAAAGGGCTGACAGTATGGCTGTCTCAACAGTCGCTTAAGGCAAATAAGATTGAGAACCACCCCTAAGGTAATACAGTTTTCTAGCAAAGTCTAGTTTACACTACAAGGAAGAAAAGAAACTTCCAACACTCCTTTAATATTTAGCAGTTGCCTTGAACTTGTCTGAGCACAGTGACTTCAGTGATTTTCTGGACTGACAAAGTATATTTTCTCTGGAGCTCATTACAGAGCTGGGCTGTATCAGAAACAAAGAAGTGGCTTTATGTAAAGACTTGAAAGAAGAGAGTGCAGGGAGTTTGCAAGCCAGCTCAAGAAAGGCATTCAATGCAAAGGGGCCACTGAAGAAGAAGCTGCAGAGACAGTTGCAAGAGAGTTTAGCACATAAAAATATGTGCGACGCTATGCAGAGCATGTATATGTAATATTCATAAGACTGTCTTAGATGCACTCTTCCTCCAGTTTTTGAAGCTGTCTGAAATCTGCAGACTTTCAAACCACTTAAATATAATAAAGCCTGCACTGATTATATCATGATTGCTGACATTTGGTGTCTGTCAGTCTGAAATAGCTTTTCTTCCTTGCTATAATTTCCTTTAAAAAGTAAAACAGAGTCAGTGATTTTCGACAAAGCTTCTTCCAAACAACTCCTGCTTGAATGCCTTGGTGGTTTCTTTCTGAGGTCAAACACTATTGCCCAAGAGCTTTTTTTTTTTTTCTCCTCACTTTTACTGCATTCATCTCGTAATTCTGTGTCTGATGCTCTTGACTGACAAACTGGAGTACTACCTGTGTATAAAAGAATGTTATTAAAAAATCTTAAAAAGATCCTATTAATATTTTATTAGCATTTCTTTTCTTCCTGAGACTGAATGACAGCTTACCCAAGATAGCTGATTTTAATTATTTTTTTCAACCTGTATTCCTCTTGTCACTGTCTCTTCCAGCATCAATCCAGTCAGATGTTTTTCGTTATTATTACCATAAGGCCTCAGCAGTCTATAATTACTCTAAAGAATTTCTTATCTTTTATTTCTGAAGCTTAGATTTTCCTTTCTTTTCATTTTTTTTTTTAATATATTTTGGTAAGATCTGTAATTAACCTTGCAGCTGTTGATAGTCTGCTTGAGTCTGTAACTATTACACTTCGTGTAGCTTCTTTCTGTCCCACCCCCTGTTTTCCTGCTCAAATGTTCATGAAGGGCTGGTTACAGTAATGATATTCCTGTCTTCAAAGTGATGAACAAAATGTATACAACAAATTCCCTTTGGGTTTGCTTTGCAGAATCCATTTTTAATGCTAAGATGATTAAAAAGTCCTGCTCATACTAGCACACAGTGCATATTTCCAAACATTTCCAACCTGAAGTTTCCTAGGATTTGCCACGGATGGGTGATGTAGAGGAGATAGCTGGGTGGCAGTGTCCATGCAGCAGCCCCTGCTCTTCTAGAAGGGAAGCAGCAAGAGCCCTACACTGGCTGTCTGGGAAGGAACCATGCCTGAGCTGACAGAAATCAAATATAAGTAGCTGCATGGATTACATGACTACGTTGCTTTCCCTGGAAAAGAGTCTGTGCCTTCCACTCAAGAGATGGAATTACAGAAATAGGAGAGAAACCATTTCAGATCTGTGATGAAAAGTATATAATAAGGCTACTCTTGATGTACACTGACTTGCCATTAGATATGAAAGGCTTCGTTCAGGATACTGCATTAGTTTCTCAGAATTATGACTTGTGAGTAGAGATAAATGCAGATGCAATGTTTCCATGATAATGGTCCTGTCTTATATTTTTACAGAGGTACACCTGCCTTGGGTAGACCCATTGACACCAGTGTGCTTGTAACAAAATCACAGAATCACAGAATGATAGGGGTTGGAAGGGACCTCTGGAGATCATCTCATCCGACTGCTATGACAAAACAGGTTAACCTAGGGCAGGCCACACAGGAACATGTCCAGACAGGTCTTGAAAGTCTCCAGAGAAGGAGACTCCACAACCTCCCTGGGGAGCCCATTCCAGGGCTCCATCATCTTCACAGTAAAGAAGTCTTTCCTGATGTTGAGGTGGAACTTCTTTCACACTTTTCTTGTCACACTTTTCTAGTGCACCACAGGATACCGTTGACCTTCTTGGCCACAAGGACACATTTCTGTCTCATGGTTAACTTATTGTCTACCAGAACTCCAATGTCCTTCTCTGAGGAGCTACTTTCCAGCAGGTCAATTCCTAACCTGTACTGGTGCATGAGGCTATTCCTCCCCAAGTGCAGGACTCTACAGTTGCCCTTGTTGAACTTCAAGAGGCTCTTCTCCAGATAACTCTCGAGCCTGTCCAGATCTCACTGAATAGCAGCACAGTCTTCCAGTGTATCAGCCACTGCTCCCAGTTTTGTATCATGACCAAACTTGCTGAGAGTGCACTCTATCCCTTCCTCCAGGTCATTAATGAAGATGTTGAACAAGACTGGACCACACACTGACCCCTGGGGAACTGAGCAAACTACAGGCCTCCAACTAGACTCTGCGCCACTGATCACAACAGTCTGAGCTCTGTCATTCAGCCAGTTCTCAATACACTTTACTGTCCACTCATCGAACCCACACTTCCTACAGTTACCTATCAGGATGTTATGGGACACGGTGTCAAAAGCCTTGCTGAAGTTGTTCAGAACTTCAGAAGTGAACTCCTAGGAAGAGATTATGGATTTTGAAGTGGTATATGTTATCATTTTAAGCTGTATCCCACAGCATAAGGACAGAACTGAAACTCCCTTCTTTGTGTAACATACAAAATAAATCAGTATCCAGTTCTTTGTCTGTGGATTGCTTCCTAACTATTAGTGCTCATGATAAAAAAGACACTTAATATAAAAGACATTCTTAAAGGCAGTTGGCATGGTACTTGTAAACTAACCTAGTTCATTATTTGTTTCACTGGTTTGGTTTCAATATCTTTTATCAATATCTTCTAAGAGTACTCGGTAACGAAAATTAGAGATGGGAGAAATTAGAGCAAGGAGCAAGAGTCACTTTAACTACCTTCAGCTGTTTAACTGCAGCCAAAGCTGGTGGCCTGGGTTCACCATACTGCTGGTAAAGAGAGAAGGGCCCTTTCAAAGAGCAGTTCATCCCACCCTAAGAAATATACCTAAACCAGATGAGTGATTTTGCTTCTAAATACACCTGTCTTTCTCCAAGGATTACTGTATGCATCTTGAATAAGAAGCACAGATTCAACATTTAACTTTTCAGCAGGTAATTTTACATGTGGCGAGGCTTTCCCATGCAACTAAGTGAGAAGCAGTGGTGAAATTGAGCTGGCTTCTCTGTACCCAACTGACATTTATATATTCCTGAGACAATAGTAAACATAAAGATCTTACAGTGAACATCTGTGAAGTTATTTGAAAAGTGTCCCAAACAGAAAAATAAAATTAAAAATTACCAAATATTGCAAAAAAAATTATTTTCAAGATTATTTTAAAAACCAGACTGAGCGAAATCCAAGAGTTCTGCTTTAAACACAACAGCTCTCTGAGCAGCATTTGCTGTGCTCAGCAGTTCATTTAAATACGTATGGTCTTTGGGACTATAAAAGAAACGTGAAATATAAAAAATCCTGTCATATGTTACATCTCAACGTGTGTCAGGCAGCAAATTCATTAGTGTGGTACTTCTTCCTTACTGATTCCTGGGAAACAGGAGTTAAGTGAAAGCCTAACTGTGTTCAGGTTCACAGTAACCCACAGTGGAGAAAAAAATGCCTCTATCACAGGATAGATGTAAGTCTACACTTCATTTCTTGTTGCTAGTCTACTAACAAATCTAGCTGCTCTCTCCTTCTCTCCTTTGGTTCCTCTGCATAAACCTTGTCAAATGCCAGGACAGTCAAAACATTAAATTCCCTCCTTTAGGTTGGACTCATATTGGATGTGAAACCAGGATGTTCCGTTGTAGTGTTTTCAGTATCAGGCAACTCTTCAGAAGTCTATAGCAATGGTAACAGGTGAATATACAGTGTCCTTGAAACTAAAGGACATTATTCATGTCAACTAACAAGAACTACTTAAAGAAAAATACAAGATGATGAGGAATTCAAAATGGCAACTGGAATGCATTTCTGTCTTTCCAAATTCCTTCCATATTCTCCTGGTTATTAGTCCAGGTGCCTCTGTCTCTCATCTGCCTTCCTCCCAAAATTGCTATCTCTCTGAAAAATCACTTTTTCCAATTCAGGCAGGATTCTTTTCTTTGTCTGTAGTAAAGCACCTTTCCTCCTCAGGCCCAATCTTGTGTTGAGAACAGCTGACACCAATGAAAACCTTGTCAAAGCTAACAGTTTTGGCATTGTCAAAAAAACAGGTACAGTCAATGAAATTATCAGGTAACAGGTTGAAAGCAAACAAAGGAAGTACTTTTTTCACATAGTATATAATTATGTTGTGGAACTCATTTCCAGAGAATGTAGTAAAAACCCAATAAATAAATGTTTTTAAGAAGGAACTAGGCAAATTTGTGGAGGACGAGCTACTGATGACTACTGAATGCCAGGGTCAGGTTTGACCTTTCCTTGAGCGCTACTGATGACAGCCAAGAACAGCTTCCTGGGTTCTTGTTCTGTCTCAGTGTGGACAGTCTTATTTACTTGAATTCCTTAAGTGTTTTATGAATTATGGCTATCCTGAGCCATTCTTTTCTTTTTCATCTATTTTTCCTGACAGACCTTATAGGCTTAAACCTGTGCAGAAAACACCTCATATGTACAATATATATCAGTTTTATTCCAACCCACCAGTTCCTCTTTATTGTCAATTTACAGCCATTGAACTCATTACATACAAGCTGTAGCCTAAACTGATTGGGAAGATTATTTGCTAGGTATGTCAGTAAAAATATAAACAATACTCTGAGGTATCATGCTGGGAAGAAAGACGTAGCTCCACTATTACCGTGATTGTAGAAATTATATTAATTGCAAGGAAAAATCACAGATTGCACTTAGTGCCAAGTTTCAGTGAATCAGAGATGGAAAAGACCAATTGCATTTTTGGCAGGCTCAGTGTAGGATTGCTCCTTGATATTCATTTTCCATTGTTTCAATCGTTTCTCCTGGTGAACTACTTTGCGAGTGAAATGTGAAAGAAAAAAATAAAATGTTTGAATCTGTTACTACACTTACATTAAAACATTAGTTGTTAGTGGTTTTAGAAATGTTAACTTTATCTTACTTATTTGGCAAGACAATTCTTTGGAAAAGCTGAGAAGTGGATGGAGACTAAGATGGCTTATTCTGCTGAACCATGAACTTCATTTTCCCGACTTCAGCTTTCAGAAACATAAGGACACATAGTCTGCTGTCTGAAAGATCATCCTTGTCCAATTTTGCCATCACCAAATCTACAATGAAAGTAAAATGCATATTAATTACTGACTGATTACAATAGGTCCATTTTCCTAAGTATTCTTCTACGTGGCTTTTGTGAATATATGTCATTACACTGTTTCATCGTTCCTAACTATTCCAGTTTTTCATTTGAAAGGAAGCAGTAGAAAAAGAGTTTAGCTTCCAAGGCAGTTCCTGTAACTTATATATTATTATTACTAATACTGTCGTTGACCACTAAAGCCCAGAGCCTGAGTTTTGAGGATTTTTAATCCATCTCAGCAAAGACAAAGACAAAATGTCTCTCCTGAAGACATTGCAATCTGTTGTGAAATGGAAAAGTTTGGGACACACGGGGTCCATAAATAGAATGTGAGTTTTCAACGTGGTGGAGAAGGAGGGGAGCAAAAATACAGTCCTGTGGTTAGATATGTTTAATTTCATATGCAACTTGATGTTTAAATAATGTTAGTTTTTTGGGTTTGTTTGGGTTTTGTTTATTTGTTTAAATAAATAAGTACATGTTTGTTATCCCTAGGTGGTGTTCTTCTGTGGTGTATTGCTGGTTCTGGGGTAGACATTGCAGATGAACTGTGTTCTGAGGGAATTTGAACAAAGCAGTGGACCTCTGGATTAGACCTGTGGCTACATCTTTTCTTTAAAATAAAGCTACACTTGTGCAGTTTTGCTCATCCATCTGGATAGCTTGAAAATAATTGCTTCTCCTTTTAAGTGTCTTGTTATAATTCGAAGGACCTCAGAACTGGTTTATTTTAAACTTTAAAAAAATAAATTTAGTGTTCTTTAAAACCTTCCTTCTCATAGCCCCCTTAGTGAAATGATACTGTTTGGTTGCTTTTGGAAAGTCAGGGATCACAACAGAAGTCTCGCACTGCCTTCTGGAATTTTGGCTGGTTTATGTGAGAGAAAAGAAATGGGAGATCAGACGTTACAGTGTTTCCTTTCTAATCTGTTTTTTTGCTGATGCAGGGAGATAGATTCTGGTTTTGTGCACTTAGATTGAGATCCAACAGGACTTATGATAAAAAAAATAGTCTGGGCTTACCCTTGTTTAAACAAAATCAGAATTTGGAAACTTAGATGTTATTTTAGTTTGTGTTTGATTTTTATAAACTGCCATGGGTTCCAGTCACATGCCCATTACTGTTTTATTATACTTCAGTCAAATTACTTTAGGATTTCAAGTTTATCATCCTTTTTCTTGCCTCTTTCACTAGTCATAGACCAGTTCTGCTGAAGTGTTCTCTCTGCCAGGGAGAAATTTCTTACAAACAAAACTAAACACATCAGAAAATAAAAAGAAATTTGACCAGACTTCATTCCAGTACAATAAAAAGGAACTACTTGCAGTATGCTTTTCTTCTATGAGTAGCAGAAATTTTTCTGTCTTTTTCAACTAACAGACCCTTTTTTTTTTTTAAGCATTAATCCCCAAAAAACAAATGTTAGCTTACTTATAATGTCCTTTTCTTTTCTTAGTTACCTTCCACATCTTTCAAGAAATCACTCCAAGATCGCTGGTACTCCACACGTTGAAAACTACTTTTCTTCAAGAAAGATAAAGACACTTCAACTGCAGTGTGTTACTGTTCAAGAATTTCAGTGTCTTTATCTTAAGTCACCCTCTAATGCCTGTTTCACACATGCTTAGTATTTTAATGTAGCCTTTATTTGTCTTCATGGACACTTCCCCTTGTAATAGTTAACGTATTAAAGTGAGAAAATTCCCAGGTACAAACTCTTTGTTACAGGAGTGCTGGTGGGTGACATGGTGTGGGCAGAGGTTGCATGCTCACTGCTGTAGATTGAAAAGCAGGAGGGGACAAAGTCAAAGAGGGATGGAGTTGAAGTATAAACATCCAAGAGCTGTACTGTGCTTTCAGTTTGAGCATTTCAGCTGGATTCCTTAATGATACGTTCACAGTTCATCTCCGGGCTCCTTCAGTCTTTCTTACATTTTCTCAGTAGATCAGCTATGGTGATGGTGGGATTTTTTTTTAACATGTATCTTTGCCTACTGAGAGCTGGACTGAAGCACCATTTATTTTAATCTGAAAGCCTTGTGTCTACATTTTCAGTGCTTTGGGGACTCCAATTAATTACTCTTTTTTCTTTTCTCCCAAGAAGCCATTAAAAGATAAAAATATATAAACTGGGAGAGAAAAAACACCCTAAAAAAACCTAAAGGACTTTAAACATATGTTACGTGTGATAGTAACAGCTGCAGCCCTGTTAACAGTATAATACCACTGCAATCCCCAGGATATAACTCAGATACTGAATTTCAGATTGCAGAAGAATAGTGCTTGAAGATTCTTAAAAAGAAATATGTTTGGGTCCATGGGAAGGGGAAAGAAAGTTTAAGTAAGACAAAGAGGAAGTATGCTGTTGGTTCAGTGCAGAAACCACAAATATAGGTTGGTAGAAAAGAGAAAAGTTAGTACCCGCACAATAAACACATTCAGCTGATATGCACACTTTTTCAGCTGTTAAGTTTTCAAGGTTTACTTGGGTTTAGTGCTCTTAGGGACTGAAGCACATGGTGAAGGCTGTTGTTTTTGTATTGATATGCTGATAACAGGCAATGAACACATGCTAATATTAGAAAAATGGCAGGAATAAAGACAATACCAATGATGTAACTGAAGGATATTGAGAGAAAAAGACTTTTCTTCTTCTCTTCCTTTACAACAAGCAAATGTCAAAGGCAGTTGCACCTCAACTTTTAAACCTTTTCCCCTTCTTTAATTACAGTGATGTTTGCTTTCAGAAAGAATTAATTTTAAAGCATACCTGCTTCAAGAAATAAAACCATATGTCTTGTTCCAAGTTTCTGTTGTGAATGAAAGTTTCCACTCTGCAAATACTTCCCACAAAAAAACCCAAACCTAGAGTAAATTAAGCCAATTTGTTTACGGTATGACACCTGGTTCTTAACTTCTGCTAAACCTGTTAATTTCCTGGGATAAACAGTTTTAAGAAAAATATGAAACTCTTTATTAACCTCTTATCCCCAACAATGTCCACTGTGTTCAGTCTCATTGTGCATAGGAAAAACTTACACAACAGCAGAGCCCTGACTGGGAGCAATGCCCGAGTTCACACTGCTGAGGAAAGGACAGCTGGAGGCTCTTCATGTTACTTACCTCCTGGGACAACCCCAGGGCTGACCGTGAAGAGTGATTCATGGTTCCAAGGGAAAAGTTCAGGTGCAGTCTGTGCCCTGTAGAGCACTTTGAGCAACACCCGCCTATCCTGTGAGAGTGCCCTGCTGTTCTGTGCCTGATCTGATGGCAGCTCTATCATCTACTCATCACAAAGTGGTCTGAATTTCCCCTTAGAACAATCCCAGTTATATACCAAAGGACAAGCAGAGTTTCTGAAAGTCATTATTCAGCCTTCTTAAATAGGACATGCAAACACATCTGGTGGGATGTGTATCAGCCTAACTTTGAACTCTTCCAAAGTAGATGAGCTCGTAGAAGAAGGCTCTTGTTTGAGCAGTTGGAGAGGATTGGTTCATCTGACCTACTTTAGATGTCTAGTTTAAGACAAAGTGCATCACACCATAGAAATAATATACTCTGAACGTATAGGAGGTTTGTCCAACTATAAACACTGTAGCTTTTTATCTTTGGTCAGCTGAGTCCTACACAAGAGGCTGAGCTTCAGGGAGAACGTAGAATTCATAGCTTCACAAAATGTAGATGTAGCTAATCACAGAGATTTACCTCCCAGTTTAAGCAACAGAAGCAGAAACAGAGTGAGAGATGTTTAACAGTGCAATGTCTCTGTGCATTGTTCATTGCTGTCCCATCAGTGACAACAGTTATTATAAAGCAAGTGAAAACAGGATCCAGAATGCTCCTAAACAAGAAAGCAAGTGACTGATGTTCAACCACACTGGTGAAAATAATAAAACAAGAAGCATCCCAGATCCCACCGGTTGTCAGGATACCTCATATTTGAAAACAGTCTTAATATGTCATTACACACAGTTTACCCCTGCTGCTCACTTGAGTTGCATGGAACAATCAGAAGTGTGAAAGGGGATAAAAGGAAGGAGAAAATTCACTGAAGGTTTCCACTATTCAGGAAGACGTAGTATGACAAGCTGGATCAGTTTGCTTGTAATACGAGCGTACCAGAGTAAAAAGGAACACCTGTAGATACCCACAATCAGTCCTGCAGCACTGGTTGAACAAAATCTGTCTTATTTTACACAGATTATCAACACTCACATCACCAGTTCCTACATTTTAACTGAAGGAAAGTTGTGGACAGCTGAATTGTGGTAACTCTTAACCTGCTATAGAGAGCTCTTTTGGATGACATTGACCTGTCCCTTCTTTAGAGATAGTAGGGCTGCAGGAAAGACCAGAGAAAATAGGCAAGATTCTAATGGGCAAAGCCCCTAGGTATTCAGAGAAGCTGATAAGTGTATAAATTTATTTCCATAGATAACTTCCCTAGCACTTATTTCGATATGGGGAGATTCCTCTACAGATGGAGGAGGTTTTCCCCACAGAATAAACCTGGTTTTATTAAACAATAGATGTTTAATAAACCATGGTCTTTCTGATGAGTGATGCTGCTCAGAGATGTTATCAGAAAAAGATTCTGGTTCCTAAATGGTTCAAATATAGTTTGGCAGTAATTTTTACCTGTTTTAGTAAACAGTCATTTTAATAATTTACCTTTTTTTACTCTGAGTTTAAAAGATGCTCCTGACTGAGGACATGGCTACACATAAAATATGTACCTCTTCACACAGAACTACAGGTACTGCCACCATAGAGAGGACACAGCCACTAGAAGAAAAAAGGCACCTATCTGATTCTAACTTCTTCCCGATTAGTGATATGAGTAAGCTATACCACTATAAGCTTACACATACAAAATAAGATAATCTCAGCTCCTGGGTGACAGATGTGAACAACTCTATAGGTAAGTACATTGGCTCTGAAAACATTCAGAAAAGATTTGGTCAGTATTTGGAGATCTATTACAGAGAAAATATGCAGTTCTCTTAAAAACAGGGCTGGGTTTTTTTGTGGATCTATCTTGGTTTTGGTTTTGGGGTTTTTTTTCATTTTTTTTTTCTCCTACTATTCTCCTTTTCCCCCTGCTCCAGAAAGTGGTGGCGAATGTTGCTGCTGAATCACACTTGCTTCCCTGTTGGCCCACATAGAGCAATTTCTATGGAAAATAAAATACCTGACACACACTTCTTCACATCTCAGCTAGGTCAAGCAACCCAGACAGTCATAATAAACCAAATTATTCTCTTAATCCTCAGAACTGTCAGACATCTGAAGCCATGTAGCCTCCTTTTGTGCATGCCAGCTGTACAAACAGTACTTTTTTATCTAAATGGTCAGGAAGTGTAAGCAAAAATAATATGACAAATAATTACATAACAAATGCACTCTTATTCTTTCACACTACTTTGGCCTTCAGTAAATACTGCCCTGCAGTATTTATTTAGCTTTCATTGGTAGTTGAGCCTGAGCTTGGGCTGAATGGACTGCAAAATCTTGCCAACACATAGTAAATTCAAACATAAATAATAGTTGGAAAAATACTCAGGCAAGCTTAAGCTTGTCTTTCAGAGAAGAAGCTTTACAAGACTGAACTTGCTGACAATAATAATGTTCATCCCTTCTCAAATTATATCTCCATCTTTTTTTTTCTTTTCTTTTTTTTTTTTTCCCTCCCAGAGAATAGTTAGGTTGCAATTTTAATACTTTTAGTGAGCTTCTGGAAATCAGTATCAGAACATTATTTACATCTCGAAGCCAAGCTGTGTCTGGAGATTTTCAATCACATCATTTTTATGAGATTCTGCAAACCAAATGCTGAAAAGTCTTCTGTGGCACTTTTCTTTAAAGCAGAGCAGGGAGCACGAATGCAGGGAGGGGAAAACTAAGAAAAATAGAAAGAGGAACTTTGCACTGCAAATGCATGTTTCACTTTTCAGTATTAATAATTCCTGGGTGCATCTGTATTAACGTGATATCCTTGCTGTAGATTTGATTTAGAATGGCTTTATATATAAGCTATGCTCTGATACTGAATTTTATTCCACAGAGTCTATGCTTAATCTGGCCTTAATGAAAAAGAAATGTTAGTAAGTGGATAGTAAGATGTACAAGCTATTCTCTAGATTGTGGATGGTGTTTCATGCTTATACACATTACAAGGGAGAACAAAATAATTTTATACACTTACAGCAAGCATACAAATCATGAATCTGAACTAAAAGAACGCGGTAATGATCTCAGAAATTGAATTTAAGACAGCAAATTGGCAGTATCTTGTTGATAGATGTAAAAGAGATGTGATAAAAAACACCAGTAAACTGTTGATTTAACATAAAATAGTAATTCTAACATGAACAAGTTAGCAGTAGACATGGCAGATCATGAGAGCACAGACTATGCCACAGTCATCCCATCATAGTTTGTATTATTTGTGTGAAGACAATGGCTAACAAGTCAGCCAGGCAGAGACAAAGGTCTGAGAATGTCCAGGTACTTTGGCTTTCTTAAATTTTATTAAAGTTGTATGACCTGCTAATGGAAGTAAGGTAAAGTTGCAAACCACATTCTCTTCTTAAGTGATCTTTCCAATCCCATAAAGTCTATGGAACTTCATGGAGCAATGAAAAGCAAAATCTGTCCTTATATATTCCTCCAGGAGCAACCTAGCCAGCAGTGGAGATGAAGTCCCAGCAGATATTAAAGCTGTACGTCTTTTCCGGGTAGGGCCTGATTGGATGGACTCAATTCAAATCTTGCTACTTCTATTTTTTTTTCTGTTAAGCTGTTTGTTTGATTTTGAGGTAATTGATGGGCCTGTCTGACTACTGCTGTATTAAAACTGGCAGCAATATCTCAGAAAAGGTTATCTTTTATTGAAGACTGATAAAAACTAATTACTTTAAATGAGTGTGGGTAAAGATTAGAACAATGGGAAACTCAATGCATCTTAACCACAATAATGCTTGATGTTTTACATCTTCAGTTAAAGGAGCTGGAAGGTAAATAAGTCTATCAATATTTTAGACTTTTTCTCTGTAAGGAAGATTTCAAAAGGGCTTGCTTGCATTTTATATGTCATATTTGTCTACATTGTGTTTAGCAGCTGATTTGATGTCCATGGGGGTTCAAGCAATGTGCTTCTGGCTATGTCTTGCTAGGCCTGTACCAAAATAATTCTTTAACACTGAAGAGCATTAAAGAAAACCTTTCAGCATGTGTGGCATGAAGTGCCCTAATACAGGATATGCCAGCATGGAACACACATATGGGACAATCTACCACCACACCACATTGTGGTAGGACACAGATGTGAAAAATTATGTGAGCTGGAAAGGCTTATGCACAAGGAGGCACAAAAGGGATGTGCTATAGCCATTAGACAAAGATTTGCATCATTAATATGCCACATGAACAAAGCTAGTCCTTTCCAGACGGTAATGTCATTGAACAGTACAGATGTGAGGCACTCTGATTACCCTCAGGACCAGGGGTTCCTTCTTAGTATGGTAGTGAAGGTATACCCTAAGTCCCTCACAGGTATACATGTTATGGATCTATGAAATACTTTTTGTAGGTCTATGTCTCAGTGACTTACTTAACATCACACAGAAGTCCTTGAGAAAACATGAACTGCTCTAGACACAAAAAATGTAAATTAGCATGAGAAGCACCAGGTTACCCTCTTTCTCCCCCATTTCACAGGTATAACCATAAGTCAAATAGTGGGGAAAGTCAGTGGAAGCAGAAACCCTCATTTGGCTTTAAGTCCAGATTTCATCCCTTTTCTGTAAATTTGGTTTTTTATCTGTCTTAGTAATATGAGCTGAGAGAAGCTGTAGAAATCCATGAGGAGAAGCTCTTCCTGCTTTATTGCTTCAGCCTTCTAAACAGCTGGTTTCTTTCTGAGGAAAAGCTGACAACTACACCAGACTCTGTTGAATTATGTATTGTACATTTGGGGAGTAAGCTGCAATATACAATGCAGTGAGCAAAGCTTTCCATATGCATTTGTCTAAGCATAAGGCACAAATCCAAGTCCAAGAGGTGATAAACCCAGTGGTTTGTGTTCCAATCAGTCATAGCTGTGCTCAAGAGTAATACCTTGTAAGTGCACATTAGGGGCAATGAAGCATAAAATTATACATGCAAATATAACTCAAAACACTGAGCCTCTGAGCCTTGTTGTTGGAAAAGGATTCTTCTGTTTTGTAAAAGAGCACTGAAGAGTAGTGCTGTTAGCTGTGCTATTTTGCATTTTGCCACCTAAATTACGACCCTTACAGACAAAGAGAGCAGGTGTAAGGAAGATTTTACTTGGTACAACAGTGAGGTACAAATGTAGAACAGTACTGAACCATAAATTTTTTGATTATGAGAAATATTTTATTACTAGGATCACTAATATTCTGTAGCTGGAGAAAAAGTGAAGGCTGGGCCTTGGCATTAGCAGTCATGTTCCTGAATACCAATATCAGCTGTTCCTCCAATAAGACAATATTATAAAAAGTTATAGGTTCAATGTCTTCATGGATTGTCAAAATCCAGCGTTTTTTTGCCAAAAAATGGCAAGAAAAGAAGAAATGCCTTTGTCAATATCCCCCATGTAGGGTCACTCTACCTGAAAGACAACCCAGATACTTAGCAAATTGTGTTGCTAAGGACAATGGATTCACCATTATTGCTGGGATAGCAGACCACCTCTACAAGCCTGAGGATCCTTCCATTTATCCAAACAGATTCACAGTGCATAGCTTCCATATCTTACTATATGCACAGCATGATTTCCTGCCATGAAACATCTGGCCTTGAACTTCCTGACTCTAATTAATGTTCTGTTTCTTGAAACTATTTTCCCTCACCTAGGGCATTTGTGAAATAATTTGCTAGTAAACATAGGTACTTAATACTATTAAAGATGCCCAGTAAATTCAGCCTTTGGATATTCCCTTGAAAGATGTGGTTCAGGTTAAGCACCTGCTCCATAGGGGCTTAATTAGCAATAAACAAGTTGTCTTCTGCATGCTAACAGCAATAATATGTTAACTCTTTTCCAGAAAAAAAAAAA
>VZZY01001528.1:19312-124465 GCA_013400335.1 Eurystomus gularis
AAAAAAAAACAAAAAAAAAAACAAAAAAAAAAAAAGAAAAAAAAACAGCCTTCTTAATAGAAATTTCTCAATATTGGGAATTTATTATTATTAACCCACTCAGATGGTTGCGATGCTGATGACTTAGAGGAGCTGTAGATTCTGCCCTTAGAAACAAACCACAAGCCCAGGGTTTTCTCATTCACAGAGGCTGTGTGTGTTCATTGAATTAAGAACACAGATGACTCTCCTAAGGCAGGCAAAAGGAGAGTGGATGATTGACAGCAAGATGGGAAAAGGGTCCAAAAAATGGGGGCCATGTGAACAAAAACATTGAAATGAGAGGAAGAAATACTGACAACAGAAGAAGTAGGTGAAGTACTAACAGCATCAGAGAGGAGACTGATACTATGAGAGAACTGGTCTAAGGTGATTCTGTTCTGTGTCAAAGATAAGCTGCTGACCTAGAAATATTAAACTGGCACTAGATAAGTGTAGTGGGTCTGGCTGAGCTGGTTTTCCACATAGCAGCAGTGTTTTGTGCTGGGAGCTAGAAGGGTGTTGATAACACACCCGTGTTGTGACTACTGCTGAGCAGTGCTCACACAGCACCAAGGCTCTTCCCAACATTCACCCCCGCAGTGGGATGGGGTGGACAAGATCTTGGGAGGGGACACAACCAGGACAGCTGACCCGAACTGACCAAAGGGATATTGCATACCATATGACGTCAGCTCAGCTATAAAGCTAGGGAGAAGGAGGAGGTGGGGGGGTCCGTTCCGTTGTCCTCCAGAGCAACTGCTACATGTCTTGGAGCCCTGCTTCCCAGGGAGTGGCCAAACATCGCCTACTGATGGGAAGCAGAGAATAAAACTTTGTTTTCCTTTGCTTCCGTGCGCGGATTTGCTTGGCTTTTGCTTCTGTTCTTATTAAACTACTTTTTTTGTTTCTCACCTTATTTTCCTCCCCTTTTCTTTTTGCTCTGCTGAGGAGGGAGAGGGGAAGGAAAGGGGGGGGTGATAGAGTGGCTTGGTGGGCACCTGGCGCTCAGCCAAGGTTAACCCACCACAATAAGACTCCATTCTCTAGTTTTCTTTGGCATTACATTTGCAAGAGGTTACCAACTAATTCAGGGGAGTTTGTATGAAGGGTAAGAAAGATTTGGAAGTCTGGCAGCTTCATACTGCGTGATTAAGTTTTGCATAAAGAAAAGAATCACCAGTAGGAAGGCAATTCCTGGCTGTAATCACCTCTACTGTCATTCAGCTGTTACCTGGATAGGGTATCACATGTGAAGATAAAAGTCACAAATTCTGACAAATGAACAGGAGTATCAAATTAACAGATACATGAATCTGTAATTTTTCTCATTTTTGCCTTATAGAGAGAAGGAGTTGGAAGGATTTAGCCTAGAAGCTGTGGGACAGCTCTTGTGGATTGAGCAGGATGTATGGGATTACACAAAAGAAATCCCACCTTGAAGCACTAGCAGGTGTAATCCTCACTGGGTTAACAACATTTCAGTTTGCAGAAGACAATAGTGGTAAAATTCCACTAGATGGAATAGTTGAAGCAAATATTAACAGGTCATGTGGAAACGTAAGTTTTGGTCCAACATATCCTAATACATGCTTTACTTGGAAGAGGAGCAGAAACAGTCAAAATACACATTCTTGGTCATGCTTGGGAACAAACTGAAGCAGTACACTTATGAGATCTTCCTGTGTAGGACCTAAGCATAAGAGAATATTTTTACCTATGACTATACAGATTTAGAACTAAGTAAGTTAAAAAAAAAAAAAACAACAAAACGAAACAAAACCAACTTGTTATTTAATAATATAGTAGTATTAGTAGCAATAATTTTATAGTTATTGTAGATATATTGACATATCCCAGTTTTTCTTCAGATTGAATAACTGTCTCATTTGTGGATTATTAAAAATCTTCTTTATTATGTTTTTAAAGCTCTTCAGTTTCAAAATGCAAACTCTTTTCAATATCTGTGAAATTTTGAAACATTTCACTCAAAGGAGCACTCTTTCCCTTGAAACCGTTTATACAAAACGTTCCAATATTTTCAAAACTTTCTTATGCCCTTTTTTACTTAAAAATGTTTAGAAAAGCAGAGAAAATTTTGAAGGTCTGGTTGTTGGCTGTGGATGGGCAGCTGCTGATTACTCTGAAACTACATTTTTTTCCCCTGAATCTATTATATTTGAAAGCATTTTATACTGCCCTAGGGCAAAGCCCAGATGCATGAGAGCTGTGATGGGGGCTTGACTCTCAGGGAATACCTACAGCTGAAGGAAAAGATAATATCATGATCAATATAGCACTGTCTGGGAAAAGACAGAGAACACCTTTCACCAGGTTTCACTTCCCCTTGAAAGCCTCCTGTTTCTTACCTTTTGTTGCTTGCATTTTTGACACAACACAATTCTGGAAATTGGAAACCAAGGCTACCATGGTCAAGAAGTATGTCTTGCTCCTTTGTGCACATGGTCAATAGTCCCTTGTATTGCTGAACTCAGGGCACAGATGGTTTACATAGCTGAAAGACCTACCACACTCTTACTGCAACATGATCCACCACCAGGATTTGGTTCCTTAGGCAGAAGATATTAATTGTAATTTGACTGGATGACTAAAACACTCTAATAAATTTCAAAGGTCCATTAAAATCTACTTAGAGAATATAAAAATGTCTGTGTCTTTGTTATAATAAAAAAACTTCAGAAATACTAATGCAGATGTGTTCCATAACATTTATAAAAGGAAGTTTTGTTACATCACAGCAGTCTGCATTTCCTGGATATCATTAGAATTTTAGAGTCAATAAAAAGATATAATGAGATTTACTGCAAAACATTAAGCCACATTTATTCTGCTGTTCTTAGAAGTTGAACTGGTGCAGAGGCACTTCCAATAACACTCTAATCTGAACCCAACTCCTAGTTTCATCACTGAAAGTCATAGAAGTATATTAGATGAATAAATGTCTTCCTGACTCAATCGCTCCTAATGGGATATACATAACAAAAATCAATGTCACCATCTTTTGAGATATATTCAGAATGCTTGGCCATTGACCTCTATCACATTCATTCGTTTTCAAAACTTTTGCCTACTCTTGTAATATTTGCCTTTGTGAATGATGGCAACCTGTCATCAGTGGGTAAGCAACGTTAACATGCAATGTATAAATGAGTATTAAGGAGCTAGGACAATTACAGTACAAGCAAGGCTGTCATATCAACTTCAGGAACTGATCTCAAACTGTTCACTTGATGCTTGCCAGAGCTGGAGATTACTTAAAGGAAGGCGATTTGCCTTGAAACATACTGGAAAACGAACTCTGAGGACTCAGTGTAGTTGTTTCTGCCCACCCCACCTGTGTGTCAGAGGTTATCTCAGGCTTTTGAGGGGTAGCAGCAGTAACCGCACTGATTCCCTTCCCGAGCTAGTATCTGTACTTTGATTTCCTGGACAACATCCAGTCAGTCTGGACAAAGATGCAGAATACAAACAGGACTTGTTAAACATGAACTCAAGTCCTTCTATTCCACTATTGTGAGAGAGATGGTAAATTCTGGCAAGCCAGTGAAATAGATAGAGCATAAACCACTGCAGAGGAATTTGCAGGAGTCCACCTATTAGACCCCTAAACTCTTTCTCTCCATGTACGAAACTGCTGGTGGACAGGTGGAAAAGGACACTTCCAGTTTTTCCAGCTACAAACAATGACAGTGCCGTGAGCTCAGCTCCCATCCTGCCCACCCAGACATTTACCTTTATCCCTGCTTCCCTGCAGGAGCACAGGCAGACAGAACTCTAGCCAGGCCACTGCCGCCCTGTGCCTCTAGTTGCAGATACAGCCTTGCTCTGTGTTTTATTTTGCAACTACTTTTGTTTGATATGTATAACTTTACAGTTAACTTCAGGAATACTGTGCTTCCCACGAAAAATAGCTATCTAAATGAGTAAATATTGATAATTTGTTATTATAGAATTATTTTATTGGCTTTATCATTAATTAATTAAAAGTCATTTTCATTTCAAATTATTGATGCTGAGGTTCTCTTAGAGAAGTAGAACTTGATTTTATTTACAGTCAATCAGTCTTCAGTCACTTGACTGATTACAGTCAATCCCTGAAGTTGTCTGGGACATTCCAGGGAACCTTGCAGGACAGAATTTCAATGCTCCAAGCCTTTTCTCGGTTTTACTTTCTGTTTCACTCTCTTTCTTTCCCTTCCATTTCTGATATTCAGCAATCAGATCTCAGGACATTCACATAGTTAAAGATATGCAGATGTTGATACTAATGTCTCTGTAGCCTGGATTCAAATTTATTCTTATGGGAAGTACTCTTCAAGCTGATAAGTATTGCAGTTTTGTAGAAACTTTCCATGACTTGCTGTTCATCTTGGGTAATTATCATAATCTTCTACTTTTCTTACTTGTGTTTCATCTTTTTCAAGTAATAAGCTGGAATCAATGCAACATACACTGTTGTTTTGCAGGCAATTCATATAATTTGTGAGCCTAATTGTGACCTACTTTTGTTATATGTAGCCAACATGTGGTAACAGTTAAAGTGTATTTATAAATACAGAGGATCACATCCCTTGTTACAGAGTATTTTCCTAACCACAAACTGTGTGTAAATCTAGATGTAAGCACCCATCATATTTCATCCAGAAGCTGATCTACTGGATCAGGAATGGAAAATTCACGACTATAGCAAAAAGGACAAATAAAAGCCAGCCCAGCTCCACAGATTAGTAGCAGGGTTGCTGAACTGGAAGGAGACCTGAATCTCCAAATCCTACTCCTTGAAGAATTTCCATTTGTTGGTTGTTGATTATGTAATGAGAATGCACTGTCCAGAGAGAAAGAGCTAAAACTCTCTTTGTCAATTAAAGTCTTAAAAGTCATTTCAGTGCCTGGTAAAATGTATAGACCACCACTGTACAAAGAAACTGCCAGCTGTGACACATCCCATCAGCTCCCCATGTGATGCTGCACACAGGTGGTTGAGTTACTGTCCCTGGTGACATTTAAAAGACATGAAGATATGGGCCCGGGGGACATGGTTCAGTGGTGGATATGGTAGAGTTAGCTTGGTGGTTGGACTTGATGATTTTAAAGGTCTTTTCCAGCCAGAGTGATTCTGTGATTCTGTATTATTCTGTGACATCAAGAAACTTTTGAAGGTATAGAGAAAGGAACTTAGAGGACAAGAATATAACTGCCGTATGGAAGAACTGTCTAAAACTGGAAAAAACTATGGGAGTACTGGTTAAACTGGAACAACATCTTGATAAATTAGAGAAAATTTGGAAAATAACCTTGAGAATGAAAGATTTAATGAATTTAGTCTTAATAAGAAAAGGTTCTTCACCTCTAAGAAATACTTGTATGGAAAAAGAGATATTTGATAATATTTGCTGCCAATTTCAAATTCAAGATAAAGCAGTTTTTAAAAAAGAATTGTTATCCACTCTTCAACATCTTTTATTCATGAAGCCAAACAATGATCGTTGTGGTCCTTTCACACTTTATAGTTGGTGGATTTATGATCAGCATCAATTGCATGTACAGTGGAAATATTGAGAAGCTAACTTTATTCCTCATTGTAGCTGTGAAATCGCATGTGTGAAAGAGCCTGAAAAAATACGCTGTGAGTTTTTTTCAGAAACAGACTGTCTTTTTCAGATAAGTTTGGTCTTTACATTAACTGCCAGTCAAGGCAAATTTTCCTCTTGTATAGGCCCAAGCCTGAGATCTCTTTGCTTTCTCTGTTTTATGTATTTTTGGTTAATCAATTGACTCTTTATTTCAGTACCGTTGCAGTATCCTCAGATTCTGTCCAAGGATAAGATCCTATAAAAGAGTAAAATAATGCACTATTTTTTATTTGCTCTAAGAAGAGAAAAAAAGTACACTCCAAAATCTGTTACTTTTAAATTTCACGTATACTACTGCATTCTTTTTTTTTTTTTAATTGATTAATTAATAACAAATTTTGCCACATGGTTACCCATGCACGAAAGCCTCTGAGTACAAAAGACAACCAAAATAAAACAGGTAGAAACAGTCAGCAAAGTCTCAGAGTAAGAGGAACACAGTCTTCAGAATCCTGGTAGATCTGTGCATAAAATGGAAATATGCAAACACAACAAATTAAAAAAAATATGATACAGAAAGTGGACGTGGTAGCTGGGGGGGATTTTATGCATTGGCACAAGCATGGTATACATACTAGTGGTTTGCAGCAGTGGCAAGGAAACCATTAAGTATACTGTAGCTTTTGTTTTTGCCTACAAATGGAGTAGGAGCAACATGAATATGCATCCTTCTAAATATTAAACAATTGTTGCTCATTGGTGACGCTAGTATACAGTATATGATGTGCAGTTGTCAGTGCCTGAGCAGTGTAATTAAGGGCATGTCTCAGCCGTTGCTCCTCCAGGTCTTCCTTTGCTTTTCTTTTTCTGCTGCTGAAGTGAAGAATGTATTTTACCAGCAGTTACACATTTATGAGCAGATATATTTTACGGGCAGTTAGTTCTGACAGTCTGATTAATTAAAGTATTCTGTTGCTCTAAATCTCTCCGTTTTAAGCATGTTTTAGTCAGTTTCTTGATTTCAAGCACATCACTGAACTTTGTTTTATAACAGACCTTTTTTTTATTCGTCTCTGTCTGACTATTTGGTGCATTTCCAGGATAAACTCTATGGAACAGGAACTCTTATTGTGCATCTTTGCTCAGAGGCATCTGAGTTTGAAAGGGGTACTTGAATTCTGACAGTGACCTCTAGATACTACCACAGCACAAACCCACTAGTGTTGGTTCTTTCAAAAATGAGAAATTAGTTAAAAAAAAGCATTCTTCCATTTTTGCTTGGATAAAAGTCTGCAAATTCAGGTTTAGTTTTAACTTTTTCCCTATCCTTTTCAATACAAATTTATCAGAGTTAATCAATAAAGCATGGGATCTGTGCTGCTTAACTGAACTTGGACTGCAATTTCAGGTGCTAACAAAGTAGATGAACCTCTGTGTCTGATCAGTTGATATTCCCAAGAGAAAAATCTGTTGGCACAATTTAGATGTGACAGCCCCTGTGAGGGGAGTTCAAAAGTACTTGCCTCCATTTACTATATAGGAGGTACTTACCTGTGGTGGGTGGGTTCTCAAGGCTACATATGTACCAGTTTATTAGATGTGTTTGTGACAATTCTCTGTCACTGATGTTGACTGACAGAGCACAGCCTGTGTGCATGCTGCAGTCAGCTCTCTTACCCTCCAAACTGGGGTAACTTCCTTTGAAATACTGGTGGCAAAGTTTCTCTCACCTAGACTGTGATGTCATGCAAACTCTTCCTGGGAGCTGTTTGGAGGTAAATGTTTCTAGGATCATCCAGCAATTAATCTCCATAAATAATTAAGTCCCATTGCTTAGGTCCTGGCCCAGACTTTTTAATATACCAGCACAGATGTAGCCTACATCTTCCAAAACCAGGAGAAAGTTAGGCAAATAGGATCCTATGCAGAAAGTCTACCCCAGGCACAAACCTAGCCACATCTCTGAAATGGATACTTTGTTTTTGGCAGCTGAGGGAAGACAAGAATACGATGTGTAGGCTGCAACTTGAAAAATGAGGGGAGTGTTTTCTTTTTAGAATTCTTGTACATAGTATTTTGAACACCGAGAAATGGCTGCTTGGACAAAACTTGATTAGCTCAGGTCATTGCACAAGTAAAAGTAATATATCTGGAATATTCCTTAAAACTAAGCGGACATTTAATGCACTGCAAAAAAAAAAAAGAGAAATACATTAAAAATTAGGTTTAGCAGGTTTCAAACAAGAATTTGATTATCCAGTTATACTGGTTAACACTTAAATGGAACATTGGGAGCAATATAAAACCTAATGCTTCAAGTTGTAAAAATATTCTTATATTTTAAGGATTAGCATGAGATCTTCCTGGCAAGGAGATGGGGACAGATTATCCCCCATGTGCCTGCTGTGGAATTTCCTATATATTTTTCCAAAGCATCTGGTGCTGGCTGCCATCTGAAATAGGCAAGGCTGAACAAGCCAAGGTTTTCTGTCCCTCTGTCCTCCCCAAATGGCGCTTTCTGTGCTTTCAAACTAAGATGGAGTTGATTGGGTTTTGATTATTTTTTCCACACCATTCAGCACATACACTGAGATTTATGATTTCTGGGGCTCCTTTTGTTTGTCATTTTCCCTGGTTTTATTAAAGTGCTAACTCAGTGACCATTGCAATATGAGTTGCAATCAATAAATCTTGAGCCATTTGCACTTACTTTATCAGAAATTTATATTTCTGTATTTCAGCCCCCTGAGTCCTAGGGTGTTTGCTTAATTTTCCTATTGTTCTCTCTCACTTCCTCAACTAACTTATGTGAGTTTCTGCCAAAGTATGAGCAGTCATAGGGAGTTAACATCAACGTCCCTTGGAGCAGCACCACTTGCATAGCTTCTGCTGCTTTAAGGAAGCACATGCTCAGGTATTTCACAGCAGAAACCAGCTCTTTTCCTCTTAAACAGTCCCATGATCTCTAAGCAATTTGCTGACAGATATGAGGATCTGCAGCTCCAGCAGATAAATATTCAAAAGATTTGTTGCATACCTATATTATAGCCATAACTTTCTGACTATATTGGAAAGAAACAACTAAACAATCCACCTCATGACTAGGACTTGCACCCTAGTATTTGCAATAGATGCTTTCAGCTTGCTATACCTACACATTCTCACCTTACATGCAGAGACTAGAATACATAGAGGATTAAAGGCAGAAATGTTGCAGGACCTGACACTTTGGACATTTAATTACTTTGAAGTACAGAGAAAGTGGAAGAAAGGTCTCTGAGTTAAAAAAAGAAATGCTCAAGGCATGACAGCAATACTGGAAATCCCACCTCCTGACACATTCACCCAGTCACCTCCACAGCTTGTGTATTCATCCACCAACTCGAGCAGATTCTTTTGAAGTAATAGCTTCTTTTTAAAGGATGATATCTAATTAAGGACTTCAAAACACATTTGGATTCTGGTGAAATTTGAATATGGAGCTAAAACTCCAGCTTGCATCTCCTTGTACATTAATAGCAGTAATGTGACAGTTCTATTTGGTATTTCTACTTACTGGATTATTCCAATAACTTCCTCATGCATGCTCATCCTTTTTAAGCAGGTGAAAGAGGAAAAAAAAAAGGAGATAAAAACAACCAATCCTATTTTTTAGGTAAGTTTTCAGATTCATGGTGAAGATATAAAGTTTCTGCAATGAATTCAAGTTCCACACAAGAGCATTACTCACTCCATTTTGGGGGGTTACTCTTGGCTGCTACAGTCTCAGCTTCTCAAAATGCATCATATCCCTGAGTGCCAAAAGCAACTGACAACAAAAAAAAAGGAGCAGCAGCCTGCTGACCTGTTATCTGATGGAGAAATTAGAAAAGCACCAGCTAGTGTCAGAAGATGTACAGCTACTAGGCTAAGAAGCTGGAGAATGTATTGAATGAGTTACCTGAACAGTTGAGAGCTGATTTACAAAGGACTATCTTAAAATTAATCATCTGGTTTACAAGGCATTTGTGACCAATGAAAGCATGTGTCCTGCTCACTGTAAAATGCAGCTGAATGAATAAGCTGCAAGTGCACAACACTTAGCAGGGATAAGACCTATATATATCACAAGGTAACAATGTAAGTTTGTAGGACACCAGCAAAAAATTAGGTTAATAATTAAGTTTCCAGCAGGCCTGTAGGACTTTGTCTCAAATCCAAGTTGCATTTTGCTGCTTTCATATTACTGAAATGTCTAAAGATATTAGATGTATCACTAGTAATTAAAAGGCTGTGAAAATGGAACGGAATTCATTAATACTGCAGGTGGGATGAATCCCAACCACATTATATTGAGTTGTCAAATTCTAAGGTAAATTCCAAAGCTATAGGAAACACTACCCTCTGCCTACACCTACTTCTTTCTGTCCATGAAAAAAGGAAGCTCTGTGTGACTATGTTAGATAATTAACCTGTAGGCTAAGCTGTGAGGTAAAATTAGCATCCATTGGACTGTGGGGGACTGTTGCAAAAACAAAAGGGAAGAAAACAGTTCCACATAGAAGTGCTCAAAAAACCCCACTCCAAAAACATACTTTCTGTAAGGCTCTTACCTTTCATTTCCAATGGATTACTAGCCTCATTGCTACAGCTAAGGGCTAGAGCCAGTCAGGATAATAAAACAGTGGCTTTGTCTTGGCAAAGAAAGTATGAACATGACAAAATGAAGGTCACCCTTAGAAGCCTCATCCTGGAAGTGAGAACAAATTTGTGAGTTGAAAGAACAGCTGAGGTTTCAAGGGTCTTTAAAACCTCAGCACTACCAGCATCTCCCAGAAATATAGTTAGGTATCTGACAAGTCAGATTTTTATTATTTTAACACTTTTAATTTTTTTTTTTTTAAATGCTTCTGTTCCAAATATGTTGCTTTAAGGACATTGTTTCATCTCTGGCTATAATTGCTATTGCTCCCAGCATGAGAAGACATCTAGATGATGGATATGCCAGAGGTGCTAGGGTAATTGCTGTCAGCGTACACAGGATTTCAAACTCCAGGTTTGGCCTGAAAATGGGAGAACTGTGTGCAGCTGAAATGATGATCAGACTTCAGAATAGGTAACACTGAATGAAACCAAAATGATGATCAAGTCACAAACCCCTCCAGTCTCAACTGGAACCTTAGTAGTTCAAACTTGCAAAGAGATTACAGTCTCATTCTGAGCTGTAAAAAGTTTTTTGCCCACTTAATGTTAAGACTAATAACTTTGCAAAATCTTCAGTCTGTCTGAAAGTAAGCACAAGCACTGCCTACCACAGAACTGGATTTCTGATGTCTTAAGGATGCATCAGGAAACAGCTCTTTTGAGACCTCATTAGACTGTCAAAGTGCTTATTGGTACCAACTAATTTGAAGGACATTTCCAGTTGCATTTTCACATCCGTGTGAGACCTTTCCCTGTCACTCTGTCTATCATGTATACCTCTTCTCCTCTCACACACCACGGTGAAACCTATGTGAAGCATGTGGTGTGGAATCATTGCTTTTCCCCCATGCACTTTTTTTGCCTGTTCTTTTGATATACTTTACAAGGCTTTTACTTTAATGATAGCTCCAAACCGTTTCCTGTACTTTCGTTAATCTTTCAGTGCAGATCTACTCTCAGCAGACGGCTCCTCTTATTTGCATGCCAGCACAATGTTAAGCCCTTTCAGCCTGATTTGAGTGATTGACAATTTAGTTCCTTTTAGCAGTCTGGAACAACTGATTTACCACTGTGGGTGTAACTGCTTTCTTTCTGACACTGCTAATTTACCAAATGAATTGTGTTCTTGCACATTTACTGAGATTAACAGAAATTGGAAGTTAAAACTATGTAAGACAGTTGCAAACTTATTCTGAATATTTCACTTAAATTGTTTTTTTATCTTTGCAAAAGTAGGCTCCTACTGCTAACTAAGGTATAATTGATACAGATGAGTATCACATTTTTACTTCTAAGTAAATAAAAAAAAATTCACCTCTGACATATAGCTAGTGTTCATGGAAAAATCAATAATATAGCAATAACTTCCTGCATGTGTCTTTTATGATTGCTTTTCTCATTCTTCTTTATACTATACAACTACAAATGAAACTGAATTAAAAGCAAAGTATTTGCAGTTAGCCCAGGATTAATTTCAAATTCAGGATTTAATTGAATTTACATTGAAGAAAAACAGGAGAAACACAGAGGCAGTTAATTACTTTCATATGCCTTATTTCAGGTTGCTGTGTTTTTTGTCAGGAGCTAGGAAGGTATGGCAAAGTATTTAGTGAAATTTTGAAATGTGTAAACGATTGTTACATTAAGTACCTCACAGGTTTGCAGAGCTGCTCTCTGTGGCCTTGCTATGCCAGATCAGAGCTCTGAGTTCCAAAGGAAGTAGGGGATGGTTTCCTTGCTTTGCAGTATGGCTGATCTGAAATTAAAGAAGCACTAGTTGGGGTAAGGCTGAAAGCTTTACTGAAAGTTCCCACTCAACAAATGATGGACTTTCAAGAAAAGGCCTTAAAGAAAAAACATGATAGGGTTTTCTTTTTTTTTTTTTTTTTACTTTTATTAAAAACCTTCTCATTTGATAAAGAAGTTCTGTTTTATCTCTTTGAATGGACTTGTTATGTACTTACATTCAGTTATAGAAAAAAAAATACTCATTTTGACATGGGATTGAAATCAGTGATATAAAAGTGCTATATGTCGAAGTTTCTCTAAGTTTGGATTAGTAGGACTCTAATTTCCTTGTTACTGTTTGTGGAAACATTTCCCTTCTTTAAAAAAAAAGAATCCTAATTTAGATTGACATTTTATTTTCATTTCACATATTTTTCGTTTCCATCCAGGTATCAGTTGCAGGGTACCATGACAGGAACAAGACCATTCATAATAAGAAATCTCAGATAATATTAACAGAGGGAGTTGACATATAACTTCCTACAAAGAAAGAACAATAAAATAACTTATTTTGGATTTGCTTATAAAGAAATATATTTAATGTTGAAGATAACTAACCAAACTGACCACCTACCTTCCCTGTGAAAATCAGGCTTTATTGAGAGCAGGTGAAGGTTTTAAGATAATATTTAAGGAAAGTTTTAGTGTGTTCTCCAGATGCAGTAAACCAACAAAATTGCTAAGGAATATTAAAGGCAAAAATTGACATGTCCCTGCTAACATTGTTGTACTTAAGGAAGTGGAGAGTCAGGTCCAACATATTTATCACTCGCAGGAAGCTCCTCTGTCCAACATCTACCAAGCATAGTGTTTACAAGGATAATGCTATCCTGGAGAGCACACACTTAAAGGTGTGCACCAAGTGTGGGAGGTTCAGTGTGTTTAAGACTTGCCATTGGTGACTACTGAGGGCCTGGAGGAGAAATGCTAGGGACACACATGGCAGCAGTAGTTTAAGGAGCCAGAAGAAAAGTGCCCAGGGTGACAGGCATGCTAGAAAACACAGCTTAATTAAAAAGTAGCTCTGCAGCACAAGAGAGGAGGCAATTGCAGGGACTCTGTAAGCATCCCACACTGGGACTCTGCATTGCCATGTGTTCGCTGTTATTGTCAGCCGACTTGCTAGATAACACTGACAATTTGGTTTACTCCAGGCTGAAATAGCCCTTCTGAGCGGGAAGTGGATTCATCTCTAAGGAGTTGCTTTTGCTCCTCCTAATCTCTGTCATACTGAAGATCTCCCCCAGTGCTTGGCTGGGCCAGCAGCCCACTGCTAAGTGAGCAACATTTCCAGAGTAATGGATATGGGCAGTTGCAGCTCCGTGTAGGGTCAGTTAAAAGGCACACAGCAGAATGTTTTGAAATGGACATCTGGCATGCAGTAAATGCATTTAGGAAGCAATAAACAGCTCATTTTGAATGACTTCTGCAATTGGTTTCAACACAAGCAGTTGGTGGAAAAACAAGCTTTTAGAAAGGTCATTTAGTGCCATATATAACCCATCTCTTCCAGTTAAACTGCTTAGCAGTGTACAAAGCAAATCTCAGCCCATTTCTGGTCTGATAATTAGTAGAGTCTTCTACTCTAGCTGGAGCAGTACAAAGAAAGTGAATGTTGTCCTTGTTATCCAGACTTAATAATTCACCATTTGAATTGTCAGGGTGTCTTTGAAAGAAGCTGATTGTTAAAATCCAAATGCAGTAGATGTGAAATATTGGACATTGTATTTTCAAGATGGACAAGGAATTCACATGCTTTTAGTCAGCAATAGATTACCAACAGCCCTTGGAAAAGGAGAAAGGATTTTCAATTGTGAGATGTAATACTGTGATTTTCTTGCTGATATTCTGTTCAAAAAGTGTAAATAAAATATAAATACTAAAGTATTTAATTTTCCAACCCTTAAAAAATGAAAGATATTTTCTTCCCTTTATTTATCATTGAATATGATAGACGAGCAGCATGAGCATTACAAATGTAGTTTTCCAGTGATAAAGAAAAGGATCAGATTTCTAAACTGGCCAGAAATATTGAGACTGATACATGACAAATACATCGCCATTACCCTGAGAGAGGCTATTAGTTCCTAAAATAAAATACATATATTTAAGTTACTAAGCTGTGACTACTAAAGAACATTGACTCCACATGTTCCGTGTTCTAAACTGACCATCTTCATTCCTGAAAATCAATGTGTTCAGTTTGATTTAGACCTATCAACTCTGCACTTACATAACTGAAAGAAAGTAAATCACATTTCCAGTTATGCACAAACATTGCAATGTCCCAGGACGGGTTACTCTGGTTTTTTTGTGTCTGTAAAAATGTCATGAAAGGAGCTCAGTGAAATGTTTCAGATTAGTATTGTATTAACCAAAAAGTACGATGGTGTCAGCAGCTGTTCGTTAACCTGTTCCACGGTGAGTATAAAAGCAAGAAGGGATAAAAATTTTGGAAAAGTTTCATTTAATATTTTAACATTTCATATTAAGATATTCTAAATGAAATTTTTGTTTTGTTTTGGAAATTAAATTTAAAAATCAAGGCTTTCATTTTTAGCCAGAGCATTACTTCCTGATTTTTTATTGATCAACACTTGAGAAAAAATGTCTTTTTAAGCAGAGTCCCACCCACAATATATGGCTTTTTTCTAGGAACAAATGTGTCTCCTATTCCAAGTATTATTTTCTTAATCATTAGTTAAGAATCAAGATACATATAAATGACATTTCATGGCACAAAGGAGAAAATGTAAAGTTAGTGTAGAGCCCTGCCTGGGCTTGGCTCAGAAACAAGAATTTCATTTTGCCAAATATGTCAATATTTCAGACTTTGTTTTCTTTTTGTAGAGCAAGGCAAAGAGCATTCAAGTTTTCATTAAAAAGCCTGGAGTGTAGATCAGTCAGCATGCCTCCAGTTTGGGCAATGGGGTGGTATAAGAAGGACTGTGGTGCTCCTGAGCAGCCTGGCCCAGCAGCCAGCTGGTGCTTGCCATGCTCCAGCTGAATTCATACTCAGAAAAGCCATTGCTTCTTCTAACTGGGCATCTGGGGTAGAGGACCACTGAGTGATCTGCACTATGCTAAATTAGGTTAGTGTTTGGATATGAAGTGGTATCTCTTTGGATGAGGAAAATTTGTAGTTATGTACAGGACCATGAAGAAAGACAAAAACTAATCCTGTCTGTGCCCTTCCGACATCATCCAAATTGCAGGATATTTCTGCTAAAGGAACCTGCAAAAAGGTAATTAACACTCACCTTAGATGGCCATAATTAGGTCTGTAAGTTAATGAGCTATTGCAGACAGCAATTTCAGATACATTTCTTCAAAAACTGCTGTTCAGAGTCATCTGTCTCTGGACCTCGGCACAGCCTCACATGAGGTATGACTGTGCTTGTAACTTCTACAGATATAACCAATCTGAATCTCACTAATTTACTGCAAATACCATCAGAGAGTTCATCATGGGCCAGTTGGTCAGACACTCATCAAAGACTTGAAGTGAACAGTTCACACAATGGATCAGCAATGCCACAGACACCCTCCATGGCCTCTTAAGCCAGTGAAGTCAATTTAGGCCTGTTAAATGGAGGTACCACCTCTAGTTTAGAATTCCTACAACTCTCACATTGCTGGGAGATGGGGAAATACTGTGAGCAAACATTTCTCTTGGCTAACTGAGGCTTCATGGTTCTTTTGGCTGTAGTTGGTGGTGGGAGACTGCACTAGCTAGAGATGGTGTACAACCTTCTACATAGGTTTGTGAGTAATTTCTCTAGCAGATATATCTCTAATAGTGTCCAGCTTTGGACAGAAATATGAGCCATGAATGCTTCAGAGCATTTCATTTTCTGATGAAGCCCACCAAGGGCTTCAGCAGGCCAACAAAAATATTTACATCAGCACAGACCAAAACGTAATAATCAAGCCCACATGCAAACCCCACAGGATCATTAGCGTCCATACAAATAGGTTAGCTTCCTTTTTCCTTGCTTTTTCCTTAACACCACAGCTTTGTCTTTTAATATTCATGGCCTGCCACACAGGCTGATGAGACATGCAGGTGAGACAGAGGGTTTATGCCAAACCCTTTCCAAGGGATTAGTGCTGTTCAAGAGCTGGAGACTGCCAGCCAGGGGAAGGTCACCTGTCTTGTTGGAAAAGTTTAGCATTTCATCGAACACGGAGATTTGACAGTGGCACATGACATACTGATGACTTTGTTGCACCTACCTGAAAGTTTATATGCATTAAATCTTCCTGCACTTTTCCCACATAAAGGAGGATCAGATTGGGCTGAACACTTTTCAAAGTAAAACTCCTTTAAGCAGAATGGATACTCATAACAGTAGTTCAAGATTGTTTTATCTTGATACATCAAAATTTGAAGTATTGGGAGTGCAATAATTAAATAAGGGCACAGGTCTGGATCACATCTAACCATTACAGCACCTTTGAAAGTTTATGGGATATTTAAATTATTATGATGTACAATTTGAGTTACTAATCAACATTTTTGGTTGAATATAAAATAAATTATAAGAAAAACTGTTTTGAGCTTATATAAAATTGAGCAATATTAGAAACATAATTGTAATATAAGCTGTAGAAGAATATAATTGTAACAGAAGAAGGTGTATTTTTACAGGACAATTTTGTTTCTTGCAGCCCATTGTTCGTGAGAGCAGCACCTTATTGACTGTTTTATTATCTGTTAAAAACCAGTTTAAAAATTTTGTTGTATTTGGGGTGAAGGGAAGGGAGACTGTAAAAGAAATAATTACCTGCTTATTTCCAGTACTTTCAGCAGATTGTTTTGCCCTGGAACCAGGGAGTTTTGGGGGCAAGATGGGAGCTGCTCCTTATCTAGAGAGGGAACTGCATATATACAGACAGGTTGTACTACATTTCCAGATATAAATATCAACTCCAGGTATTAATAGATTAGGTCATCTGAAGGTCTTCTTGTCTGTAAAAAAAGCATTGTGATGATTCTATGCCAAACATTTTCTTGGCACAACCGCTATGATTTCAGAGAGCACTTTGGTTGGAGAGATGCCTGTTTCTGATTGTACAGACGCTTGTGGAAATGGCTGCAGGTAAGCTAGAAATGGAATAGATCTGCTAAGTACAGTAGGTGAAAGAAATTGGGTCCTCACACAGCAAGTCCTCACACTAATTAAAAAGCTGGAGAAATGAGACTAAGGATGGATGACCTTCAAAAAAAGCAGCTCTATTTCTTCTGCTCCCTTAATTAATCCATAATTATGCCAACTCAGCTATATCTTAGCAATAAATATTATCTTCTCTGCTGGAAAAATCAGATCTTATCAGTTTGGTTCCAGTAGGCACCATTGTTGCCTAGCCATATCTTAGCTCCCAGACAACTAATAAATGCTTCTTATTCAAAAAATGCCAAGATTTAAAAATCCACCTTGTTCATTTGAGGGGAGCTTTCCACCAGAAAACTGGCATTGTTCCTCACCTTTAAAAAAGGAATCAAGGAGGCATGTAGCTGTTTTCAGAGCTACAAGCAGCCTGAGTTCATCATTTGCACAAAAGGACAGGCAGAAATAAATATCATCCTCAGGCTGTGATGCATCTCTTGCTCCTCAGCCACCTCCCCTGAAGTGCTCAACAGGAAGATGGAGAGAAAACCTTACAGACCTGGCAGGAGAGGTGGTGTGAAACTGTAGCTCTGAACTGACTTCAGAACGGAAATTAAGGTACCTTGCTGTATTCATAAATCTCCATGTTGTGAAGCCCCATTTTTTCATAAACACTCTAAGCAAAGATGAACTTAGAACAAATGTTCAGGATGGGAGATGGGCATGAAGGAGCACAGACTTCAGCAAGAAACAAAGCACACAGAGAGAGGGATTTGTCCTCAGTTTGATCCCTACAAAGCTGTCTTCTCTCAAGAAACAATATTCTGTATGGAACTGATCCCTGATTTCACTCTGACCCCTCGGTCAGGTGTCACAGTGGTCAACATACTGAAAACAAGTGCTCATTGTGGAAGAAATAGAGGATGTGTCAAGAGTGTGAGAGAGGACAGTATTAGTAGTATTGCAATGCTAGGCAATAAATTGATGGTACTCACTGCTGTTATAAATGTTTAAATCCTATACCATATCAATCGCCCATGGTGCTATGTACATTAGACTGTGGAGGGACACTCAGAGATGCCTGGGATTCTCAGATAAGGCATCGGATGCCTCTGGCACACTGTGGACATCCCTAGTATAGAATATCAGTATCTCAAGGTAGGCATCTGGGTCCCATTTCACAATCAAACAGTAAAAATGAGCATCTTTAGCATTTAACAAAAAAAAAGACATCTAACATTGATAAATTAGTATAAATTAGTATAAAAGGAGACCAGGGATACTACCAGGGATACTAGCTCATACATTTTCTGTATTGCAGACTCTTTGACTTAGATACAGTGAATCACACCATCAGTAACTGTGTGCCTGTGTTTCCCAAGAGTGTCAGACCTAGCAGATCAACTCAGAATATAATTAACTTATGTGAAGAGCACTCACCTGGCCACAAAGAATAGCAGCTGTAGTCACTCTCAATAAAAAAAAAAAAAAAAAAAGGCCAAATGTTACAGTAGTGCCTGATTTTAGAACACAGTATTGTAGATCATTCACCCAGGAAGAAAGCGGAAGATGTGTGTACCCCAGATGATAATGGAGTCTAATTCTGCACAGACATTTGGCTCATGTTGTGTAGGTGTGTAGACTTACTACTTGCCTTTTTGTCTGATTGTCCTCTTTTCTTCAAAAGAGTCATTTGTGAGCTGTGAGATCAAGGACTCCAAATCTTGACCATCATCAGGAACTGTAAGCAATGAGACCGCTTTCAGCCTGGCTTCTGGAAAGAATGGGGCTTAGAGTGATGGTGCAGCTTAACAGTGTTCCCTTTCCTTATATCCCCAGCAATAACATTTGAACCCATCAGTCCGTCCCAGCTGGACAGTGTGTTACCACTGTTAACATCTCCTATTGTGTGAGCTTTGGTGCTTTAATGAATTAAGACATTGCTTCAGATATTGCTCCTGCTATAAATCTAATCTCAAAACATTTTTAAATCAAGGATTCTAATTTCTTTGACTTGGAAGCAACTTTTTTTTTTGCTTCTTAACTGATACGACAGTTCACAGAGGGATTGCTCTGTTCCTCCTTCGGTCTTCAGGAAGGGCACAGAAAGAGTGCTCTCTGCTGAGAGTTAGTGGAGGAAAGATAAGGGAAAGTAAAAGAGAAGCAGAGAGCCTAGTAATTAACATTAACTGCAGGCACTTATGAATAATGTTATTTTATAATAGCATTTAACCAACATCATCACCCTCATAACAATAGGTGGTTTGAGGGAATGTTGTGGCAAATGTAAGGAGCTGTGGTTGTCAGATAATAATGTGTTCTGCAAAAAGACTATTTTCATGATCTGTGTGTTAGAGTTGCAAAAACAACAAGGTGGGGGGGGCGGGGGGAAAACAGCTCCTGGGTACAAGTACCAAACTGCAGCTGAACCTAACCAGCACCTTTATGAATATTACAAGGACACTGACTTATCACTGCTGTATTTTCTATATAGCATAGTCTTCAAATTGTTAATAGGACTAAATGAAACTAGCTGCAAGCCTTGTTTCTCTATCTGTATCCTATTCTAGTATCTAAACCTTATAAAAATCACCAAAATAGTGTTTTAAATGTTCAAGCCTATGGATATTTTGGTGAGAAATATCCTTCAGTACTACCTCTTCCAGCAAAAAATGCAAGCAAAAGAAAAGAAAATTGTTCCAAACTTTTTCTCCAAAGGCTAGAGAAACAGACAGCTTTTATTCTGGGTGCTTGTACTGCTGTTCATCTGCAGCCTACAGGAAATCAGGTCTGTGAGGGTCACATCCTTAAGTCATTTTTGTGTGGTTTATTCAAGTCACTTTTCCACACTAGTAGTGCCGAACACTAGGAATGTTCTGTTATACAAGCTATAGCTCCAGCTCTACAGAGACATGTGTGATATGCTAAATTTAACCCCCTCAAATCTCACTGGCTTGAATGAGATTATTCATTTAGGCAGAATAGTTCACCAGCTATAAAAATAAGCATGGCTGAGCTATGCATTCAGGATCTCTACTTATAACTATCAGTAGCCACTACTATCTATGTATTTGTTAAGCATCTACAATCTGTTTACCACTGGCCATCTTTAGACACACTAAAAGAATGTGAGGGTTAAATTGAGGTGCCATCAAGTCAAAGACAAAGTTATCTTGGGCTCCAATGGGGTCATTATTTCAGACTTACAATCTGTAAGATAGATCTGAAAAGAAAATGCTTCAGAAGCTGTAACTATACTTGATCAAATTATGAAAGAGATATTTAAAATTATCTGCTGAATGAGATAAAAAGTTACTTATAATGGAACCTGGCATTGTTTTTATTCTTGGAGGTTATATGTTTAGTTTAAACACTTTAAGAACCTTGAAATATTCGGAAATAATAGAATCCAGGGCAGGAATCTTTGGCGCAATTCTGGACTTAGGTGCATATTCAGATGCAAGAGTATCACAAAGATAGCCAAACAAGATATTTATATGGTACCTTGAACAGGAATAGGGAGGGCAAAAATAAAAGAATGCCGTCACAGAAGCAAACATCATGGTTTCATCTGTTTTGCTGTGTATAATATTGCCATTCTGGAGGAAGAGAGAATTTCCAGCTGATATTGCTGGCAACAGCAGGTGTGTGTTGAGGCATGTGTTCCCTTCACCATCTCTGATGAAGAAACAGCAAATTTCAGAGGTTAGAAGCAATATCATTGTTGGAAGAAACACAGGTCTGTAACAACCTAAACTCCTTTGGCTGCTGGTTCCACTCTCTTCTGGCCCACAGATACATGGTTCATCCCTACACCACAAAACTGTACCCAAAAATATGCACTTACTTCCAAATGACCTCATGACAATAATTAAAATTGATTCTTCAAAAGACTCTGATCCAGAGGTTGTTTGCAAAGGAAGAGCAGGAACATGTGGCTTGGACAGGAGCTGGTATAGGCTTGACCCCTTCAACACCATACTATGACAGATTGGCTTGAACAGATCACGAAACTGTATTCTTCAATTATAATGAGTCTAAAGAACAATGTCCCTATTGAGTCCAGGGCTTTTTGCAGACTGTCCAGCTAAGAATATGAGCTTCCAGACTCCCCTTGTGCCTGTTTTCTCTGAGTTTCCCTGGAAGAGCATGATGGAGAGGTCAGGGATGGAGTAGATGTTTTCTGAAATATTCACTCACTTGCAGCTGGACACTGATGTCCTTTATTCATTGAGAATTCACTCCAATAATCACAAGAATGCCTGTTCAGTTTTCAACAGTATAGGGTGACAGCATTTTAGGCAAGACTTGGTTCTACCTGATATTTCTACTAGAAATTCTGAGAGATATTAGAGAAGCAGGTTATTTAAATTTAGACATTTTAGAAGCAGAGTTTGTAGTAATATTATTTTGAATGTATGATCTTCTTCCAGTATAAATTAAAATTGCTTAATTATTTTCTGTGTAGATTCCAGCATTATGTGCTGTTATATTAGCTGCAGGTGTGTACAATTGTTGAAGTCTTTCCTTTGTAGCAGTAAGCTTATCTGATGGCATAAGCATCTCATACAAAATTAAAATTTATTTCACAAGAGGAGTAACCCCCTCCTAAGAGGGATTTTTTCCCTTGGTAAATCGAGTGTTGTGACTGTTTCTAAAAGCAGATGCAACATTATCTGAAAGCTCAACTAATGCCAGAGAATATTGGTTTTATTTAGAGGATTGCTAGCTCTCTGGCATTGTGTTGATCTGTGGATTTTTTGAATGGGTTAATTACATATGATAGGTTATCTTTTCAGCATTTATTGCAGAGTCTAGCAGTCTAATGCTGATAGAACACTAGAGGTATCTGCTGGATTCTTGAGGAAATTAAATCTAAACCCCTAGTTTGCAGTTCAGATGCATCATAAGAACAGCATTGTTTCAGTTGTACAGCTACATTAAAAGATCTGGTTTGAGTGAATCATGGAAAGACCTACCTGATGAAATGAGGGCTGCTTTTAATGAATTAATCCTCCATTCTGCATTGATATTGGAGATTCCCCCAAAGCAGGTTCAGGACCTTGCACGTGGCCTTGTTGGACTTCACCAGCTTCGCATGGGCCCACTCAAGCCTGTCTAGGTCCCTCTGGATGGCATCCCTTCCCTCTAACATATACACTGCATCATTCTTCTTGGTGTCATCTGCAGACTTGCTGAGGGTGCATTCAGTCCCGTTGTCTATGTAGTTGATGAAGATATTAAACAGTATTGGTCCAGGACGACCCTTGAGAGACATCACTCATTACCATTTATTCATTTGTATGTTGAGCCATTGACTGTAACTCTGACACTGCCATCCAGTCAGTTCCTTATCCATCTAACAATCCATCTATCAATTCCATCTCTCTCCAGTTTAGAGGTCAGAATGTTGTGAGGGCCTGTATCAAAGGCCTTACAGCAGTATAAGTAGACTATATCTGAAGAAGTCTATGTTGAGGACATCCTTTGCACACTGACACAGTCACTCCTTCATAGAAGACCACTAGATTAGTTGAGACTTCTACAGACCAGGATGAGTCTATGAATTTTCATGTTTCTTTAGCAAGAATATCACAGTTATATGTGATACTGTCCTAGTTCTAATTCTTTATAAAATTTGAGCAGCAGCTAAAAAGTTTGTATGGTGGAAGTGTGAGAGAAGATTGTAGGGGATTCATACAAAGGGTTTTGCTGACCTAAGCAAGAAGAATGAAAAGACAGGCTGAATGTTTACTCTGTTTTGATTTACTTTTCCTCCACGCTTTAAAGGTTGCCAAAAATTAAAAATAGAGTGCTGTAGCATCAAAGACTCTTACATAAGCACAAGGAGACTGTTAACTTTATGTGTGAACTGAATTCTGGCACTGCATAACTTCTGTACATTTGGAATTTTTGTGACTATGACCTTGTAGTGCAATGTTTTGTACTTTAATTTTTAATTCTTGATGGAACATTAAAAATTCATTTACTATGCTCTACAGAGCATGAGTTAACTAAGAATTGCTGGTTTAAAACTTGAAATTCAAAACCTGATCATACCTGGAATAATAATGACAGGAGGGATAAAGATACACCTTTTGCACCAAGATAACAGCCTTTCAATTTTCCACCTCCTTCTCAGAAGCCAGGGAATATGCAGGCTTTTCAGTTTAGAGAGTCATATGAATAACTTAATATTTTTTAAAGGGTATTTTTCGCTGTTGTCACAGGAAGAAACAGCTTCCCTGTTTTAACTGATTTTTGTTGTTGGAAAATCAAACCCTGGCAGATATCTGGCAGGGAAAATTTTCATTGCACAAAGGTAAAGTCACAAAATTTTAAGCAATGTAAGCCTTTCAATCAACAACATATGGGACTGATTGTAAGCATCACAATCTGTCTTATAATATATGAGCAAGTGACCTTTCCATTAATTTAAAAAGGCTAAGCTTCAAAACCAACAAAGATTTTTTTAATTATAAATTGTGCAATTAGACTAGGTAACACATTGCCACAGGGAATTGTTAAAGTCAAACTTAGGTAAGATTCAGAAAATAATGTCCTTTTTTGATTCCAATAACAAGGCTGATCAACACTCAAAATTTTATTATAATATCTTTTTTTTTTTTTAAGTAAGGGATAGAAAGACTCAGGACTTGAGACTTTCAGGATGGGGTCTAATACATACCATATTTTATACCTGTCTTTCTGTATAATAATTGCTACTGATTACAGTCAGAAGCAGATTAGAGGATAAAAGGGATGTAGGATCTCATCCCTTACATTAATTGTGCTATAGAATAATTCTGTGGTGTAAAGTGCTGCTCAAGATAAATAAGGGCAGCAGAATAAATATGTACTCAGTATCTGTCCCTGAACTTTGATGAAAGTTTCTAGTAAGGAACCAGAATTGCGTGTTTCAATTAGATGCACTTGACTGCTGTGCTGGGATCAGCTACTCTGGAGAGAGTTCATTATTACTTCTTATTATATTTTATTTACTTTGAGAGTCTAGTATTCCTATTAATATTAAGAGCTTGTACTGAATATCATTTTTATGTAAAAAAAAGTTCCAAGTGATACATATTTTGTGAAATTCATTGCAGGATGTATCTAACACTGCAGTGCCATTCTCACAACAGCTGGTGGGAGGTGGCTCACTGCAGTAATGGTTTGTCTGTAGATACAGTGATTAAATTAGAAATGAATCTTTAGAAGTTGACAAAAGACTGTGAAAAAGCCCACTTATTTCCTGTCTTGATTCAAGACAGGAATTATAATATGTTTTTTTTCCCATAGGTTCAAAAGTGTACAAACACACTGTATTTTGCTGTTTTATTGTTAAGTGGAAAAAATTATGTTCTTGAAATTGACGGGTTTTTTTAAAATTTTGCTAATCTGACTCAAGATAAGGCCACACTGGAGCAGGTACATCCCTAAGGGACTACAGTCTACGGATAAGACCATGCTGGAGCAGATGCAAGGGGAGGAATTAATTGCAATGTTAAATCCTATGGTCGGGTGCAATGGGACCAGGGCTGGAAATTGTAATGGACATACCCTTAAATTGTTGTAACCCATGATTTGAGTTGCATTTTATAGGAAGTACTACAGCAGAACCTACTCAAACCAGTGGAGGATGAGCCTTAAAAGAAGCAGTTCAAGTGCAGCAGTGATGAGGCCTGAGCTGGTTTTGGTGCACAATAACTCCATGATCACACCGTCTCTCCTGTCCTGAGTGACCACCATAACAGATGGAGCCCAAAGTCATAGGCTAAATGAACTCAATCGACATTTTGTGGATATTTATGGACATTTTACAGAGGTGTTCCATAGACCAAAGGAATTATATTTGTGTATTGCAAGTGTGGGAAAAGTACCACAAAGGATGGGAAGGGGGATAGTCATTAATGAGCATCTATTGGATAGTGTGGGACTTGAGCATGGTGTAAATGGCATGGAATAAGGGATGAAGAATATATTGGGTTTTGCTGGGATAGAGTTACTTTTCTTCACAGTAGGTAGTATGGGACTGTGGTATGGATTTGTGCTGAAAGCAGTGTTGATAACACAGAGATGCTTTGATTATTACTGAGCAGTGCTCACACAGAGTCAAGACCTTTTCTGCACCTCATACCACCCCACCAGTCTAGGGGTACACAAGAAGCTGGGAGGGGACATAGCCAAGACAGATGACCCCAGCTGACTGAAGGTATATTCCATATCACATGACATCATGGTCAGCAATGAAAGCTGGGGGAAGAAGAAGGAAGAGGGAATGTTCGGGGTGATGGCATTTTTGTTCCCAAGTCAACATTATAAGTGATGGAGCCCTGCTTTGCTGGAGATGGTTGAACGTCTGCCTGCTGATGGGAAGTAGTAAATTACTTCTATATGTTGCTTTGCTTGCCTGTGTGGCTTTTGCTTTATCTATTAAACTGTCTTTATCTCAAACCGTGAGTTTTCACACTCATGAAAGTGAGCAAGTGGCTGGGTGGTGCTTAGCTGCCAGCCAGGGTTAAACCACAACACTGCACCAGAGCATTAATTTCCACTCTTCTTGGCTTTGTGAGCAGTAATGGATCTAAGTTGTGCAGCTGTTGTGGTAAAAAGTGCATGAAATTTCATCTTTAAGCCTTGTTCCATGAATCGCTTTAAAAATTATGAAGATTTAACTTTGCATCATGAAATGACAGGATTATTAAAGATACCTAAGCACAGGCCAGTTGCAGGACTTGGAGCCTGTGTGTGTATTCCATGATTCCTCTTCAGGCACAAGGAGACATGGGTGATCCAGCACTAAGGTGAGAAATAGTTTGCAGTTATTGCTCAAGGAAAGGTGCAAAATTTGTTAGGAAGATGGAAGAGCACTTATCATTGAGCTGCCTCACAAAAATATTCACCTCATGTCAAGAAATCGGAATACATAGAAAAATGTTGGACTTTTGTTTTTTATTTATTTTCAGGTTTTACTGAAGGACATTCAAAGAACAACATAGAGATTGATTTTTTTTTTTCTGAAAAGAAACATAACTATTACAGAATTGGAGAATTCCAGTTAAATGTAATTTATCAACTCAGCTGTGCAGGAGGAGCAGGGAGGCAGGCATTTCTGACCTGTGTGATAGGACAAGAGGAAATGGCCTTAAGTAGCACCAGGGGAGGTTTAGGCTGGACATTAGGAAAAATTTCTTCATTGAAAGGGTTGTCAAGCACTGGAATAGGATGCCCAAGGAAGTAGCGGAGTCACCATCTCTGGAGGTATTTAAAAGACCTGTAGATGTGGCACATAGGGACATGGTTTAGTGGTGATCTGGCAGTGCTGGGTTAATGGTTGGACTTGATGATCTTAAAGGTTTCTTTCAACCAAATCGATTCTATGAGTCTATCTTCACCCAAAATGTAATTCCTTCCCTAAGGAGATTTGCTCCCTCTTACACTCACATATGGTCATGCCCAAAATGATTTCTACCCATTGTGGCCTCTAATATTAATAACAACTGTAATTGAATTGTGCCTTCTGACCCCAGTTTAACATAATACATTTGAGTTCACAAACTATGTTAAATGTTTAATCATGAGCATGGTGAGGGAAGAGCAGGTGTTCTCAATTTCTCACCGCCAAATGCTTACCCTATGGCTGGTTTCCTCTTACACACCCATTTATTATAAAGCTGATGGAACTCACTGCTCCCACCTCTCTGAGCTTCTTAAGTAGCACCTCTGGCGTCAGCTTTATTAAAAAATAAAATCAATGTGAAAGAAATAGGGCAAGTGGATGGTCATAAGGACTTGGAGCTCTTTAGATTACACAGCTCCTTTGGTATGTCCTTACATTTAACGATGAGCATTTGGTACCTGTAAATATATAATCACCTCAACTCACATCATTACTTGGTTTAACAGCTAATGCTTAAATCATAGCTCTTGATGGATTGACAAGAGAATGCTTTTCCCTTCCAACTAAATACAGAGGATAGAGACCCAAGTTTCCTTTTTTTTCCTCAGGATTTTTAAGACTGCTTCATTCCTGAACCTGCAAGGGCTAGTCAAGGGATTTCATGTAATAATATAAGAAATGTACTTGCTACAGAACTCATGTCATTCTGTGCAGAAAGGTAAACCATGGGTCACTGTCTTTTTAGCAGAGAAGAACTATGCAGCATAATATAAATCTGGTTTCTCATTCTGCATCTCTGAGGCTCAAAATAATGAAAATGAAGCCCTTGAAGAGTTATTAAAACCCAATGGAGACAGATGCTTATTATGCATAACTGACATCTTGATGAGAATTCTTAGAAATTGCTACAACTTGTATATTTGCAATGCACTTGGAGCTTTCCCAGTGCTGATCTATGGCCAGATATGACTGCTATTCCTGCTACCTCTGGCCTCCAACACAACACAGACTGGAGAATGCTGCTTGGTAATACCTGAATAAAGTCCATAACTCCTGGTTGAGATAGAGCAGCTGTCCTTTAGAAAGCCACCCAGTCTTTATTTGAAGACCTTAAGTGATGAGGAATACATGACATGCATAGAAAATTAACCACTGTAAGAAGTTATTTTTACAAAAACTTCATGTTAATTCAAGTTACTAAATTGTATATTGTCTGTTGGGATGAAGAGCCTTCTTCACTCGAAAACAATCTCTCAAAGGCAGTACTTCTACACTATGAGCAAGTCACATCTTAGCCCTCCCTTGGATACACTAAAAAAATCAAACTTCTTTATCCTCTGTCCGAAATATGTTTTTTCCTGAATGTGACTGGTTCTTATAATACATAATACTGGTTCATACAATATCTTGTACCACAGGAACAAGAACTGACAGTAATGCTCTCATTAATTCCAAGGAGAGTCACACTACTAATGCTTTATAATTTTCCTTGTTTCCACTTCAGAAATTCCCACTGGTTCTTTGCACCTTTAATAGTGCTGGAAATGGGTACTCAACTGGTTGATTACTGTGACCCTGCATCATCTTCAGCATTACTGATTGCTAAAATAGATTCTCATCCTACAAATGTGACCCATTTCCTTGTAGTTGAATATATTAAAATGTGAGTTGCAAAGTACTATTTATAATTAATCTCTGATCACTCTGTAGAACTCACCTGCTCTTAGCATTGTTTCTTGTTCCCCAGATTTTTCTTCAGCTCCTAATTGACTGTTTTGTTCAATTTAGCATCAATGTCCCATTAGTTATCCCTCAGACTATTCCATGACCCATCTGTTCTCACCAAAAGGAAGTTATATTCATCTTAGTCCCTTTTCTTTCTTAAATTCATCCATTACTTCTATTAATATTCCTTAGTGCAATGTCGAGTCTTTATTCTTTCACTCCAGGAAGCCAGTCTCCAGTGCTAAGCCTGGCAACGGCAGTTATTGCAATGGGTGAAAATCTATTTTCTTTTTATTTTTAGTCTTTTTTCATCTTTTTTTTTCCTCTGTTAGGAAGGAAGCAGCTGTTATAGCTTCTTTGGGAATGACCTGCAAATAGTCAGCAAGCATTTGCTATCCCTATCCATCATAACTTGGCCCTTCTTTTATTCTGTCTGATCAAGTTCACTAAAGCATTTTTCAAAGGATCTGATTTTTCATTTCCAGTATTTTCCACATGGCAGTATGAAGTGCTGGGGCCTGAGCTGTGGGCCCCAAGTTGGTGTTGACCTGTGAATGATGCACAACCTAGCAGAATGTTTTGGTTTTCCTATTGCCTTCATGTTCCAGAGGCAGAACCTTGCTCACCTATGTCTCTGATGCTCAGGTGGTCATGGTTGGGGTGGTGGACAAGACCAGGATTATATTAACCAGGAGCTGATCAGTTGGAGGAGCTTCCTGTTGGGTGTGACTTCTGTTGGAGCTGGTTGCATCTTGCTGAGCTCTCTCAGTGCTGTCCTTCCATGTGAAAGGCCACTGAGGGAGCCATCTCTGTCCATTGTGTCCAGCAGGTGATGCTGGCACCACAGTAGGCAGTGGAGGAGCTGGGCCCACAGGAACTTATGGCAGGATTGTTTGAAAGAAGACTTCTGAGGGGCTGTTGCTGAGTTCAGTGTTGGCCTGTGTGATCAGGCAACTGATGGCAGCATAAAATGATGATGGCTGAACCAGCACAACACAGTACAGTAACAAGGTTGGCACAAGACCCACTGCAGGGAATGAAACTTGCCCTAAATGCAACTAAGCCATTTTCACAGCCCAAAGCTTAGCCAAAAATCTATTGTGAATTCCCTCTGTTATTCCATTGTCCACTCAGTTTACTGCAGCACTTGTATCAGGGAAAGTCTTTCCCCTGACAGGGGCAAATGGCATAGACTAAGAGAGATGCTGTTTTGTACAGCACAACAGGAGTACTTGGAGATGTTCCATTTCTGTCTTTAGGGTAACACTCTTTGTTCTAGCCAAGCAATGTATCCTCTTACTAGACATTAGCCACAAATGGGTCTTTAAACATCACATAAGGGCTACTGAAAAATATTTGACCATGTGTCAACACTCACATTGCAGCTTCTTGCTCATATGCCAATCCTAACATACTTGGTTGAGCTGATGTGCTGATACTGCATGTGAGCTAGATGCATCCTTTTCTCTCTTCCTCAGCGGTGGTCACAACATACATCACGCTCCACAAAAAATGGTTGGTGAATCTTTTCCTCTTACACCAAGAACTGAAAAATGCACCTGAAAGGTTCATGACATGTATGCAAATTTATTTTCTGCCTGGTTTTGAGCAAAGATTTTGATTCCAAATTACAACAAGTATTTGTAGGAGTTATCTTCTATATAGATTTTAAAATGATTTTTTTAAGAACAGGCTGTTGCTCACATCCTCAAGTTTACACTCTTGGTCATAGCAGGGCATCTCCTAGGTCTTCTGATGGGACTGCCCTTCCAAGCAGCAAAACGTCCATAGTGTGAGGAAGGGACCAGAAGTGAGCAGCAGAAAAGGCTAATACTCAAGTCTAGGAGTCCAAACTGGAAGAAGTAATCCAGATACCTGGCCTCTGCTGCAGAGGATATTGAAATGTGAGACCCTGCCCAGAGTACTGTCCAGCTCTGGAGCCCTCAGAACAAGGAAGGCATGGACCTGTTGGGCAAGGTCCAGAGGAGGGCCACAAAAATCATCTGAGGGATGGAACAACTCTCATATGAAGAAAGGCTGAGAGAGTTGGGGTTGTTCAGCCTAGAGAACAGAAAGCTCCAGGGACACCTTATTGGAGCATTTCAGTACTAAAAGGGGGCATATAAGAAAGATGAGGACAATCTTTTTAGCAGGGCCTGTTGTGATAGTACAAGGGGTAATGGTTTTACACTAAAAGAGGGCAGACTTAGACTAGATACAAGGAAGGAATTTTTTACAATGATGGTGGTGAAACACTGGCGCAGGTTGGCCAGAGAGGTGGCAGATGCTCATCCCTGGAAACATTCAAGATCAGACTGGATGGGGTTCTGAGGAGCCTAATCTAGTTCAAGATGTCCCTACTCTCTGTAGGGTGGTTGAACTAGATGGTCTTTAAAGGTTTCTTCCAACCTAAAACATTCTAGGATTCTATGATTCTATGTTATCTAGTGGCTTTTCTGTGTAAACTGCAGAAACAAGGATGCAAAGCAGTAATTTTAGAAACACTGAATTTTAGAAAAACTAGCAGCTGTAAGTGGTTTTGAACTAGAGAGTATATAAATGCCTGCCTAAAGCCCTTACTTGGGGTATTCAGGCACTGGAAAGGAGAAGAATTTTATTGCTCTGTGATGAGTATTTTTCTTTATTAGCCATAAAGTCATCTTCATTCAGTGTGCTGAATTTCTATTGTTTTTGTTGGTTTACCTTTTAACTAATTCAGAGCTCTGGATGCTGTTCTGGGGCCTCAGGATGCTTAGAAAGTAAGCGTTATAGCATCCATATGGTGGGGGTTTCCAAATACTGTGTTGACTCCAACCTCAACTTAAGCAGGAGAAAAGCAGGTCAAGAAAGGGTAGTGGATCTGCATCAGACTGGGGAAAATAATGATTATGAAGGGGAAGTCCCTCCAGCTGGGATGTATTAGGGCATGATGATGTAAGGATGAGACTGAAACAGATTTTTTCCCAAAGAAGGAGTTGAGACACAGAAGGGAAAAAGAAAAACCCAGAAGATTTTTTATTGTGAGAAATCTTTAAAAGCCACAAGGGCATAGTAAGGCCCTAGGTAAGAGTATCTGTCATGATAATTTCTTCTTCTGAGTGGCAGCATGATTCCTGACAAAAAAAAAAAATTTTTTCCTCAGTCTGAGGTGGTCCAGAGGTCAAAGCCGCTTCTGTCTCTGTAGTCCTTAAATGGTTCTTACTGCTTGCTCTCTCTTCACTCTTTTTGTTTATCCCTAACGAAGCCATCTGGCCCAACTTTCACAAGGCTGCTCAATACCTCACTGGGTAGGGCCTCAGACACCCTTATTCATCTCAGGTCATTTAGTCAGACACCATTTATAGGCTTTTTACTTGTAAAAACTACAGGAGCTTGGAAACAATAATTTTTAAAAAAACCTTTTTTTTTTGCTATTGTAATAGAAATAGCAGACCATAACAATAAAACCTCTCTTTTATATTAATTAAATTAGAGCAAAACTATGATGCTGTGATTCAAACATGTGAAAAAAGGGAATTTAAAGCAGGGGCTGAAAATGCCTGAGTTCAGGTGAGGGGACTGAAACTGAGCTCATCCTTTGTGCTGCAGAATCAGAACCTTTTTCAATACGTCTTCAACTTTGAACAAGAAACACATCTGAATTTCCTGGATTGTACATTCTCAAAATGATGCCTGGTATTTTAACCTTAATCCAGCAATGGGTTCAGAGCACATCAGGTTTCTCTAACACTGCAATTTCCTAGCAAACTTTCCCTTTCCTAGAACTCCCATCACCCCTGTCACCATTGACTGCATTTGTATTGGTAAATAAAATGTGTCAGGGCTGCTTTGCTGGCCCTAAGGACAAATGATAGAGAAAGGCTCATGTCTATACAGCTTAACTCTCTTCACCTTTGCTCAAACTGCCCACTGAGAGTGTTTCCTGGCCTGAGCTGGCTCCTGGATGGTCATCATGATAGCACTAATTGGCTGAGACTAAAACTGCACCAAAAATTTCACAGTATGAATGGTAGCATTCATATTGTGCTCAGGCCCAAGTGCTGACCTTGTTTAGTTTGTTAGTTTAGCTGTAACCATTGTGGCCACTTCCAATTCTCCACGGGCTGCTCATTGACTTTAAGTAAGGTTGGTTTTATATATTCAGTCTTGGACATTAAGTTACCTGAGGTACTGTCCTATAGTCTTATCTTTAAAAAAAACCTCACAAGCAAAGAAAAAGTTCCAAACCCTTGCCTGAATAAATAACTAAAGGATCTTTTCTGACCTTTTTTATCCTTCTGTTTTAACATTTTAAAATTTAGGTATTAGAAATCAGTTCAAAAGAAAATCCAATAATTCTAAAAAACTCCATTAATAAAAACAAATGACAAGTGCTACATAAGGAAAGCACAGTTTTGAAAAGAGAGGAAAAAAATATCTGTTATACAAAGCATGTTGACAAACAAACAAACCTAAAGATGCATATTTTGCCACTGGTTAGCCTTTGACCACTCCGAACTGAGTTACTGTAATTTCTGTTGGTTAAAAAAATGTTCAAATTATCACATAGGAATATAGCGATGATGTAAGAGCTACTTTCTGTCTCACCAAAAAATATTTTTGAGAGTGATTATTTTCAGATTCTGAAAATGTCCTTTCATCCTCATCCCCAGAACTGGTTTTAGCAGTGATTTGACAGCTGCTAAATGGTGAGGTGAACAACTCCAGGTGGACAGAGGTCAGCTTATATCATGAAAGAGGAGGCTTAATATGCATAAAATTGCTATGACTTTTTTTTTACAAATATAAAGGGTTCTTTTTCCCAGCCTACAAACAAAATCTTACAGCCAGGATCCCATATGTAATTATTTATTTTGCTTAAACAAATATTGCTAAGGGATTCTCTTTCCTTTTTACTTTTATGATCTTATTATTACAGCTCCATTCCTGGTATTTAATAAACAAACAAAAAACATTTGGTAACTACTTTGCTGGATATGGATGATACAATTTGAACTCCTAAAAGGCTTGGAGAAAGTTGATTTTCCATATTGTTGGGCCAGTATTTAATTGACAGGTGACTCTTTAAGAAGCAGAAGAGGCTGATACTGCTTCGTCCATAGTCAGATGTGCCTTCTCTACAAAAACAGGTGATTTTCTTTCACCTACGGCTCTTTTTCTGTTCAGCAATAGATAAGCATCCATCAAAACTGTGACCTGCATGTTGCCAGCACAACAGCCCAGTGGTCAGGGGAGGACAGGGGGAATCTAGCCCCTTGTCTGCAGTCTCTAACCCAAGGGGAGGTGGTGGGGAGAGGGTGGGAGACTTTCCAACCCTGAAGCACATCATACTTTAGGTATTTTGGATCAGAGTGAAGGCTGAAAGTGCACCTCAAACCTGTGTCCCTCACTTTCCAGGCACTGCTTTTATAATTATTAGGCTACTTGACTTTGCAAGCCTGCTTTGGGAATTCTTTGCAGTCACCTTCATAGAGACAGTGTCAGAGCATGTCTGCTACTTTAGATGCTAGATAACCCTTCTTGGCTTCACAGTTTATGAAGCACAGACCTGAAGTGATACACTAAGGTGTATTTCTGATGTGCTGTGCCCTTGAAATAAAGACACAAAATTCACAAGAATACAGTAGATGAAATGAGCAAGTAATAGCCATTAAATAAATATTGCTTTGAAGAATGAAAATGCTGCAGAACACCAGTGAGAACTTTGACGGTCACATGAAAACACAGAGTTAACTATACGGTTATTAAAAGCCAGGCCATATTTTCCATCCATTTTCTTTTGTGAGGTCTTCTTGAAATGACTTATAAAACTAGGGAACCTAGGCAGATTTTCTCTAGGGAATATAAAACTATAGCAGCTGATACTGGCAAAATAGGTTATATGGAACCTTAGAAATGACTGCTTGATTTGTCCAATATTTATTGCCTGAGTAATGTGCAGAAAGAGTAAAACAGATAAGCACAACTTTCCATCTGTGCTGCATTATGCCATACATAAGAACTATTTTTCATTTGAAATTGTGGTATCCCCGTAGGCTTTCTTGCTTTGATATCCTGTGCTACCACACATGATATGATAGAGTATAAACAGACTGAATATAAATTGAAATCTTTACAGTTTTGAAAGCTGAAACATTCCAACATTCACTTACCACCAAAGTGGCCTCCTAAAGTGTAGCCTGGGTCAGGTGTGTGGGTTTTTTTAAAGTGGAGACCAAAGGTTGTTGCATCAGAAATCTGAAACTGGCTAGGAAAGCAGAAAAAAAATATATGAAATCCAAGAAAACAAAAAAGTTCCTGCGCCTGGTACACAAGATGCACAGCCCCAAAGCTCATCAGAACATAAGGAAAGGGTTTCCTGTTTTAAACAGACAACTTTCAAGCATTGGTTTCCCTTTATTCTCTAAAGGTCTGCTCATAAGTTCACATGGCTTAAATGTCACCAAAGTGTGAGTCTGAGTGACACTAGAGGAACACTATCCTCCTTTATCTCTACCCATTTGTAACCAAAGAGAGAAAGAGCAGGTTAAAACAGATGGGCTGGTAGCCTTGAAAAGGACCAAAGCTGTTGTTTAGAAGGAGGGGTCAGTTTGGTTTTTATACTAATCTATAAGAATATTAATTAGAACACTTATAACTAATTTTCTAGAACACAGTAGAATTTGTGAATTAAATAGCTTTCATTGCTTCAATATTTTATTCCATTTTTCTGACTTGAACCTTATATAAGTTGATATGAGTATGAAATTGTAAGCACTTTCTACTGCTGAGCAGCACTTTGGAGCACAACAAAATCCTTCTGACTGCAGTAAGGAGGGTGGGAGGATGAGTGCTAGGTATTCTGAGCAAAAACTTTCTATACATAAAGTAGGAATCCAGCACTGGTGGCAATAAAAATTTGTATATGGAGCTTAAATTAAGGAACAAGAAAAACACCAAAAAAGCCATCGTGTGACACTTTTTCAGCAGAAACAAACACAATAGCAATAAATCACACTGGTAAGGAGAGGGCGGGAGGTGGTGAAATCCGAATGCTTTGTCCACAATATTTTTTCATTTCCTTGAGATGTTTAAAATCCTCATATTGGAGGACAGAGAGGAGGGGGGGGAATGGTGTTCTTATGTCTCCTGTCCATTCCTCAAAAAAAACCAAAACCCCTAAAAATTCTGCTTTAGTTATTCATTCATCAAAACTACACATATTTCTTTCCTTAATGACTACATTGTGTATAATTTTCATTAACAAGGAAGCACTAATATGTGTATTTATGAACTAAAGTTCAAGTTCTTGGAATGACAGGTATATCTGTATTACACATGGAGTTGTCCTGCACTCTAAATTACTTATACATATGTATACACATATATTACTACTATTTATAAAAAGGGAAAAAACTGAAAGTAGAAAAGCTTCAATATTGTTGACTTGTAAGCAAAACAGAAGATTCTGACTTTGAGGTCAGAAAGACTTCAAATTTATAATATGATTACTGAAGAAAAGCATTTCCAGGGGAAAAAATAGGAAAATAAAAATGACATTCCCATATATATAATCTTTATAATGTAGCCCACATGGTGAGGGGTCTGGAGAATATGTCATATGAGGAATGCCTGAGGGAACTGGGATTGTTTGGTTTGGAGAAGAGGAGGCTGAGAGGAGACCTCATTGCTCTCTACAACTACCTAAAAGGAGGTTGTAGTGAGGCTGATGCTGGTCTCTTCTCCTGGGTAATTAACAATAGGATGAGAGGTAACAGCCACAAGTTGTGCCAGGGAAGGTTTAGATTGGATATCAGGAAGAAGTTCTTTACTGAAAGAGTGGTTAGCCATTGGAACAGGCTGCCCAGGGACGTGGTAGACTCACCATCCATAGAGGTGTTCAAAAAATGGGTAGATGTGGTGCTTTAAGACATGGTCTAGGGGTTAGGGAGACGTTCGACAAAGATTGGACGAGATGACCCTGGAGGTCTTTTACAACCTAAATGATTCTATGATTAAGAATATAACGTACACTGTAGGTTTAGTGGACTTACAGTTGCTTAATAGTAAATCTTAGTTAAATTAAAAAGATCTTTTGAATGAGTGAAATGCAACGGCTATTTCATTTTAGATTTCTCTCTAAAAAAAATCTTTCAGAGATCATTTAATAGAAAGGCACAATTTCGTTGTTTTTGCTAAATTCCCTTATTTACTGTCAGGCCTTGAGTCAGGGGGAAAGTAGTCTGTGCCCTCCTTCCCCAAGTTTCCCCCAGCCGCTGCTTCTCAATACCTCAGATATTATTCTTGAAACTGGCTGTATCACATCAGACTTTCATCTCTAGTTTGAACTAACCAAGCATTCTCTGAAACACTGATCCACCAATGACTCTGTGAACATTTTGTTACTAAAACACTAGAGCAAATCATCAACCAAATGCAGGTGCCTTCACAACCCAATAACCTTGTTTCACCCAGCAATGCCTCTTGGTTTCCTATGATCCAGAGTGACTAACAGAGCCCCCCACACATCTCTGCACAAGGACAGGCTTTGCCCTCTGAACCAAAAAATTTATCTTTCTGAGTGAAATAGGGTACGTCAAGTGTTTTCATGACCTGTGGTGTCAAAGGTAGGTGTCTGTCTTTGCTCCATTGCTTGCAGATGACTTAGTGATGGGAAGAGGGAAATTTCTAGATTTGAATCGTGTTGTTGTTTTGTTTACCTCATCTGCTGAAATTGTGCATGCTGAATTGGGTTTCTTTCAATGCACATGTCTACACGGACCACATGTATGCCCTAGAAATGGCCAGGATCCCTCCTGCCTCAGAAAGGCTGTGGCTACAGCTGGCACCTGTCTGCAGGAGCAGGTAGGACCAGCCTGGACAAAGGGGCTGTGATAGCTGAGATCCTGCCAGACATAGTGAGACAGACCATCCTTGGTGAACATCTTTGGGACGTATATGGAGGGCATAGGCCTCAGTGCTTGACAATCCCTCCAAAACCACTCTACGGAGGGGCATAGATTCAGCATTCCTCAACTTTATTAGCAGCTAGCCTGGAAATGAAGAAGAAAATGACTGAAAACTCTTAATCATCAGGAGAATCATGCTCCTTCCTATGTCCATTCACTGCTGACATCAAATTTCACAGCTTGGATGAATGTAGTTCAGGTAGATATTGCCATTATCTGAGGAAACACACTAAAACACCCCAAAACCAAGAAGTATAATAACCATACATTATGGTCAACCTTTTCCCCAGAAACACTGAACATGCCTTTTTGTCTTTGTTTTTTCAAACTTGCTGTAGCTGTTACACTTGACACAGTGCTGGAATGACCCTCTAACTTTTTACTCATCAGCTTTCAATCCCACATCCTTGTCAGAAATAGAATTCTTCCCCTCAAATTTCTGTTGCCCTGCAGTGTCCTTAGCTTGGATCATATTGGCATTGCAAGCCTGGTAGTCTATGAGGACAGACATTAGTTGCTCAACCTTGTTATGGTCACCTTGTAATAAATTGTCTTATGAACTGCCTCCACCTTGACAGATCTTTTTAAAATCTATGTTCTTTTAAAATACAGAAATTGTTCGTGATACATGAACAAGACTAGCTGGGAGTCAGTAATCCTTTTCTCTAGAACTGCAAAATAAGCTTTCACATCAGATCTAAGCAAGTAATATCTTAACTGCCTAACAAGTGCTTGGTATAGGATATTACTGAAAATGACACCAAAAAGTGTAGCATATAATGTGACATGGCAGAAATGGATGCACCTCTAATTTTGATTCTAAACTGATAGTTCAAAAGACAAGTTATTCAGAGAATGACAACTTCAACTAATAAACAATTAAGAATTAATTAGTAATCAATGCAGTACCATTAGCACAAAAAAAGGTGGCATAATAATAGTTTACATATTTTGCATTCATGAAGTATACATATGCTGTACCCATTAAAGCCGACTTAAGTTACTTAACATTCAATTGTGCATTTTGTGGAGTGAGTCAATAGAGTGACTCACTAGCCCACTACAGTGCCATCTGGGAAACTTTCCCTCTCCTGAGCAGATGGAGATTAAGCATGTCACAGACAAAATGTGTTTTGTCTCTGGAGAAAGGATGTTGGCTGCTTTGTTCTTAGACTTTTCGACATGCCAAGCCTTCTGCTCACATTGGGAGTCCTACATTTTGGGGCCTCATAGATATTTCAGCATGTCTCCAAAATGTTGAGCTGAGATGACAGACAAAACCAGGCTATCCAGAAGCTTGCAAGTAAAATATGAGTATTGCTGTACAATCCAAGATTTAAGTGGTGGGAGAAAGCAGAAGAAATCATCACCTTTGCCTTCCTTTTAACACAAAATCCTCTCTGAAGGAGGCAAGTGCTTTCCATTTCCCCGTGAGAGATTTAGATGAAGGGTGATTTAGATGGCATTATACTTTTGCAGGTGACTGAGGCCACAGAACCCCTATTTTCTATTCCTTCTGGCTACATCTACCTAGATCTATGGGGTTTTTGTTTGTTTGGTTTGGGTTTTTTTTTGTGCTTGGCTGGTTGGTTGTTGTTTGTTTTGTTTTATTTTTCCCTGAATGCCCATTGGCTCTGCCAGTTGTCAATGGGCAAAATGGCCATTCAGTTTATGCAAAATGTAAACCGTCTTTTGACAGAATCTGTCTACCACTGCATGCTGACCTAATTTAAAAGCATACAGTCTGAGTTTATGTGCAAGGAATCTGGGCCTACACATGACCAAGTAGAATATACTTTTTCAAAGCTAACTCTTTACTATCTCTCCATAACTTTTCAAGCCTGTGCACTCCTAGTTTCAAGAGTATTCACCTTCTGGTTTTGCAGTGGCCCTTGCCAGATTCAAACCCAGATGGGCTTTGGCTTTTGTAACCCCATCTCTGCACACTCAGACAGTGTCTCTTTACTCTTCCTGGGTCATATTCCTTCTAGGGAAGTACTACCCCCATTTCTACCTTCTGTTCACCTCCTTTTTACAATGAAATTTAGTGAGAAGCTATTTGCTCATCCATGCAGGTCTCCTGCCATCTTTGCCTGAACACTCATCAGGATGGATGAACCTTGAGCTTGGCAAAAATGATCCTTGAAAATCAACCAGCTCTTCTGGACCCCTCTTCTACCCTGTTGCACTGTTTTCAAGGTCTCTCCTGCGACATCACCCTGCACCCTCTTACCAATCCAGTCCAAAACCTTCAATCAATTGTGGGTCATCATCATCTTCTCTTCCTTTCTCTTCACTCCTAGTTTGAAGTTCCCCTCCCCAGGCTGACCAGCCTGTTGATGAAGATCCTTTGCCACTTGATAATTGCTCCACTTGCTCAGGTGGATGTCATCTTTTTCTCAATCCTCAGAGGGGGTCCCAATGTTGTAAAAGCCAAACCATGGTTGTCAACACTGGTTGTGCAACTGTTTGTTGACTGACAGGATCCATCTGCTCTTCGTTCTGCTCTTCTGCAATAATCAAGACCACCTGGGCCCTCATGGCCTTGGTCTTCACCTCAGGTGTGATGTAGTTATGCTTGCTGCACTCCAGTTTTCTCCTGCAGTATCACTGGTGCCCACATGGAAGAGCAGCAGGGGAAAATAATCAGAGGACCAGACAAACTTTGGCAACCTCTTCATACAGCATCCTGGATCCAAATGGCTAGCATCCCTAGACAACAGGTCGGACAAGCAGAAGATGGCCTCCATCCCCTGCAGCAGGGAGTCCACCACAGCTAATACTTCTGCTTCCTCTTCATGCTGCTGCAAGGCTTAAGCTCAGCCAGCTCAGATGCTTCATTGGACACAGCACTCAGCCCTTCATCTGCCACCTGGGCACTGAACCTCCTCTGTAGTTGCAGAGTTGCTGTTGGAGTAGGAGTTATCCTCCTAGTGTGAGAAGTCACAGGATTCCAGCCTTTAGAATCATGAAAGTCTTTGCTAAGCACAGACTTGTTCTGCCCCTCACTCAATGCAGTTAGGGGTTCAGGCTCTTGACAATTCAGTCAGTATCTTCCTCACCATCCCTGTTGCTGCACTGTCTGCTGACCTCCTCTCAAAGCAGCTTTACTTGACTACTCAGACCTTTCCCCAGTGTACACCTCATATGGGCAAAAAGCCCATCTTCCCCAGCTCCAGAAAGTGGACTCAGTCATCCCTGCAGCCCCAGGGCACAGAGATGCATCCTCCCTCAGGAGCTTGGTTTTAGCTGAGCTCTTTGGCACACGAGGGACCGCTGTTCCAGAGGGTGGAAGGAGACCATGCTCTGTAGCACTTTGCCTTCATCACCATCATGACACATGTTCCCTGTACACAGCAGAGCCTCTGATACCCTTCTGTGCCTACTTCTGCTTGAACAGTTACATAGGACTCTCCCTAGCTGGAAGGGTGCTTGGGCCTCCAAAATCAGGACTTGGCTGGAAACAAAAAATGAAAGCACCCTTTGATCAAGAACAGCTGACAGAGCTTGTTAGAATATACTAGAGCTTGCTAGCCATCCCAGCCCCTTGTAGCCACCCTTTCCAAGTGGCAGTGGTCACCCCAAAGTTCCTCAAAGAGTTCCTAGGAGAAATTCCCAGAAGATTTCAGAGTAGAAACCAGAACCTGCTGCACTAACTGCAGCATCCATTGGTTATTTCTTTTAGCTGTGGCTCCTGAGGCGAGATGTTCAGTGCCATTTCGGCATGAGATAGATTCAGCTATTTTTTTATTCAGGCTATTTTTTTTATTTCTTACTCCGATTTGCAGCAAATTAAGTTTCTGTAAAGGGACCTTCTTCAGGCAGTCTTTAGAAGCTACAGCCATCAGAATTGATAGCTGTGCTTGTATTGAGCTTCCCAAAATTTAATGAGGCTCCATGCAGTTTTTTAGCTTTAAATAAGATATCGCAGTTCCGAGGTTAGAAGGTGCTACCCTTATGGTCAGAGATTGTAGAATCAAGGAACTGCAGCTGGAATAAGCAGCTTTGCCTCCACCAAAACTAAGAGGAATCACAGCAATTCACAGTCATTCTGCATCTGGAGAGCATGGTTTCCCCATTGTACATGTGAATGACAGCTTCAGTGATGAGACAGGACTAGATTGAGCCTTCAGATTTCACTTAAATCATTATCACCCATAGAGTCATGACAGGAGAAAATGTCAACTATGGCTAATCAAAACATGCTTTCAGAAGGTGTCTCTTAGCACAAAATACTGTTAGTGACATCACACAGAATAAAATATGAATATTACTAAAAATCTGCTAACAAAGGATCCAGATTTTAAAAGACTGTTCATAGTTGCTCAGGGAGGGGAGGCTTTACAGACATAGTGCATTTGTTGGTGTCATATTAGCAAAATAGGTCACCTGAAGTTAACTAATATGTAAATTTTTATAGCTAGCCTTTTCTGTTGTAATTTTAATGAAGTATTGAATGTGAAGAACTATAATGCATTGAGGTACACAAGTTAGTGTTAGCACATTTTATTATTCAGATGTACATTATAAAAAACTGCAAGAAAATGATAGACTAAAAGGTTATAAAAGCAACAGAAATGGAGAGTCTCTTGACTATAAAAGTTTTCAATCCATCATTTCATACAGCACTAAAACAAGAACTTCTTCAGTTATCCAGCCACAAGTTTATACTCAAATGAGAAGGGGAATATTCACCAGCCAAGAGAAAATATCTGATTAAGGAGTATGTTAGAGATGGAAATAAGAAGGTGATTGTAAAGCTTCTCAAATTAAAAGCCATAATCTCATTAGCCATTGAAATACTTGGAAGAACCTAAAAGAGACATCCCAGAAATCCACAATGTGATTTATAAAATGTGGGTCTCAGTGTCTTCCTTCCTAGTTGTCTTTTTATGCTTTTTTTTATTATCAATTAATTGTGAGATGTTATTTCAGCAGCTTGGAGGAAAGAAATGTAGCCACTACCTACTCATAACATGGACAATTATATTGAGTTCTTCCCTGAGATGACACAGATTATTCCCCCCAGTCTCTCCTTCCAGGAATTCAAAACCTCATTCAAGTGAGCATTAAAGCTCTAATGTGATAGACATCAAGCTAATTTGTGATTTATAGATTTTATTTATTGCTTGTTTCTACTCTGACATTCTTTTTATTTGGCTCCAGTTAACTCCTTTACAATTTGTTTACTGTTTCTATTTTTATTGAACTTATTATTTTTATGCAAATTTTTGTTTTATGTAAGACTGACACAATTAGACACAAAACTGTGGGCTCCAGTAAGCTTCAGTACATGAACTGGTTTGTCCAGAGTGGAATCCAAACACTAGGAACCAGTAAAAGCAAAGGAAACTCATGTGAGATTAAAGCTATTGTAGGTTTTGGAGGAAGAAAGTGTCATCCAGGATCTTCTTTCTTGCATTTGCCATAAGAGACAGCAAATGCTCTCTAGTAATCAGAGAGAATACACAGTAATTTGCTTTCCCCTAAAATCTTGTCTCTTAAAAACTTTATCCACATATGGCTGAGGTCAAACAACACTTAGGAGCATAGGAAGATTGCTTGATAGGTCCATTCACCACAGGTTTCTAACCACAGCTGGAACTGTTAGAGAAGGGAAGCTGGCCTCATGTCCCTGCTCACTCTCAGCCAAGTAGTGCTGTCTGGGAGGGTCAGGTCACAAATATATGATGTTATTTATTTAGAGTGCGTCTTCGTCATAACCTCACCAGGAGAAGTTTGCTAGCCTTGGCAGACTTCTCACTTCCTTGCACTTTTATCTTGTGGTATAAGTTGATGACAAGGTCACGAACGATTCATGGAGGCAGGAGGTTTCCTAACACTTGGCAAAAGTGGTAGGACTTCCAGACAAATTATTTAATTAATACTGCAAATACTCCTTAAATGCAAATGTGAATGACTCGTTTAAAAATGTCATTTAAAATTCTTGCACTCGCTAAGCTGGATTCTCAACATTTTAATTTGTTCTGGAACAGCAAGGTCCTATCTGTCCAGCCTGGCTATCACCCCAACTGCTGGATCTCCTGCCCCTGCGGACCAGATCTTGTTGCTTCCAGGCAATGGCTTGGCACCCTGTGGAACTGGTGGCAAGATGTACTCATGACTTCTCATTTAGACTGACCACCAGAAGACTAGTCATTTCAGGTCATTAGGTAGAAGTGATTTGCCTAAGTTTCAGCTTATCACATAGAAATAGTGACTGCTAGAGAAAAAAACACCACTTTCTGAAAGAGGTGACAGCAGGAGAAACACTGTGGAGGTGTTTTCCTCTCTTCATTAAAAGGAGGGCTGCCAGCCCAGATTTAAACAACTATTTTTCATGTGTGAGAAGTTAGGTGAGATGAATCCCACCTCCAGTGCTTGAATTAGGAGTCATAGCTATTTCTTTCCCACCAGCTGTAGTGGAGGCAAGATCTGGCAGGCCTGCATAGCCTGGATCACTCATCTCACTCTTAAATTTAAACACTGTATTAGTGGCAATGCCTAAATTAGGCACTTAGAGTACATAGTTTAAATATGGTCCCCAATCATAATTTCATATGCTTTTAGAGTGCCTGGAAACACTTGGGTTTCTATCCAGACTGAAACATCCAAATAGTATTGCATTATAAAGATATCGTGGATGATGTATAGCTCTGTATCACAAAGTTATGCATAGCTTTTTTATCTGTGTTTACTTTTTCCCTGAGTTTGATTTGAATGTCCCCAGCAAAGGTGCTGATATTAACCACAAAAGTGCCAAAATACGATTGCACCATTGTAAAAAGAAAAATTATTTTATCTCTGAATATTCCTTTTTCCCCTCATTCTCACAATTGGAAGATACTACTTCAGAGATTGGTCATTTAAGTTCATTCCAGTAAGAAGGTTGCAGAGCTACACCTTAGCCTTATCTAGTTAGTTAATCAAAGAATGTATGCTAATTGTATGCTGAACACTAAATAGTCTGCTCTGCTAGGAAAAAGTAGCCTCCAACTCAGTACCTTGCTGGCTTACAGTACATTTAACAACGAGGAAGGTTTTATGGAACTTAAAGTAAGGCAGAAAAAAATAAATTCACTTGGCTCTTTTGGGAAAAGAAGTATTGGGGGCCAGGATAAAGGCAAAACAAAAGTAGAAAATATTCCAGTTTATGGGCCTCAGAAACATGGATACATAAAAGTCCAAAAAGAGTTATATGTCTATGTTTAATCTGGTTTTATTTTAGTTTGTTGGTTTTTGTTTTTCATCTTGCGTTTACTTTTTTTGATCACAGTGACATCATCCTTATTAAATCAATAGGAATCAATGCAGAGATGATCTGGAAACTATATTGAAAATGCAAGTTATTTAGCTTTCGTAATAAGTACAGAATTATTATACATGATTCTGTACCTTATGAACCTCTGGATCTTCTGAACCTTTATTCATATGAGACAAGGGAAGAATATGCATAACTTTTGAAATTACATCCTGCTGTTACATAAATCATCATTCTATTTAAATGCAACTGAAAATGAGAATTCACTATGGACACTCTCTAGACCATCCAGAACCTCTGGAATGGTGGGTTCTGCTTTCAAAGAAGGAAGGAACAGTGAGGTAAGACAGGAGAGGCTGAGAGTCTTACATCTGTGTGTGTTTATGTGAATACTTTACAGGACTACACCCAAATTGCATTTAATCTAGGTCTTTTTTTATTTATTTTTTAAGGGGTATATGACTCTTTTCCAGAAAAAATATGATCATTGAGGATAGACTGTTATGCTGGTTCAGCCTTCATCATCATTTTATGCTGCCATCAGTTGCCTGATCGCATAGGGCGACACTGAACTCAGCAACATCCCCTCGGAAGTCTTTCAGACAGTCCTGCCATAGGTTCCTGTGGGCCCAGCTCCTCCACTGCCCGCTGTGGTGCCAGCATCGCCTGCTGGACACAATGGACAGAGATGGCTCCCTCAGTGGCCTTTCACATGGAAGGACAGCACTGAGAGAGCTCAGCAAACTGCAACCAGCCCCAACAGAAGCCACACCCAACAGGAAGCTCTTCTGACTGATCAGCTCCTGGTTAAAATAGCCCTGGCCTTGCCCACCACCCCAAACATGACCACCTGGGTGAAGGCAGAGCATCAGAGACATAGGCGGGCAAGGTTCTGCCTCTGGAACATGAAGGCAATAGGAAAACCAAAACATTCTGCTAGGTTGTGAGTCATTCACAAGTCAGGTCTGACTTGGGGCCAACAGCTCAGACCCAGCACTTCACAGACACATTGAGTGGCAAAATCTAGAATTATCTCTCCATGTTTTGTATAACTTAAACCTTGCAGAGACCCCAGCATGTCCCCTTTTTTTGTGCATGGCTCATAATACAGTGATACCATTCATTCAAAGCTGCTCCATCTGACCGTTGTCATCTAATTCCTGCTAATAATTTTGTCTTCAGCTGATCCCAGATAGCTCAAATAAATGCTTAGAAGCCTCTTTTTGGTCCTTTGGAATAAAATACATTTATGTACTGCAGAAACATACATCCAGTGCAGGCCAGGGAGAGATATGCAGAGTTTTCATTAGTGCAGGAACTCCTCGGAGTATAGTTTAAACAGACTCCAGGAAAATTCGAGATGCCATGCAATAAAAAGGAGGATTCCTCTGTTTAGAAAAAGCTTTGAAGCAGAGTGTTTGTGGGTTGTGTTCCACTATTCCAGCATAGAAAGGCCAAATATAAACTTTCTTATAGACAATTTCTGGATGAAGGAAAAAGCTGTAAACTCAAGTTCAGCAGTGCATGGATACTCTCTAAGTATTTTAGTATGACATGAGATTTACAGCCACTGTGATGTCTGCAGTCACTGCAAAGCTAGACCTGTGAAGTTGCACAACACAGCTAACAAGCTGAGAGACCTCTGAGAACATTTAGCAAGAGAGAATCTGACAGCTTCTCAAGGTGAGGCCAAGAATAGGCAGTGTTGCTAGAAACCTGTGCTAGTAAAACTGAACCACGAGTTAACATGAAAGGAAATATTCAAGGGTATTTTTATTTTTAACCTATTCTTTTCATAAGAATATTTTTAGGGAAAAAAAAGTACTCTTTTAGAACCTTCTAAACAGAAAATTTACTTTCATGAAAAGGATTGGAGAAATATTTTTTTGGCTGGTATGGTATGAAAGACCTTACCTTACTTGGTATGCCTAAGTGAAATCACTACTAGGAAATGGTTTTGCTATGAAAGCATTAAATTTAGATGCTGCGTAGGTTTTTGCATACATATTCTGGCATTAACAGCCATAACAATATCTTTAACTGTAGTCATGTTTGTTCAACACTGCCAGTTAGAAAAACATGTTTCAAGCATTCATAATTTTGTTAAATTTTAATAATCCAAGATGAAATTTGCCATATTAGAAGTCTGCCTTAGGCTTATTTAATTTATTTTTTAAATTTTGACAAAATGCTCTAGATAATGTTTTTGAAACCAGGGTAAAGGCAATACATATAGTTTTGTCCATATTAAAAAATTCTTACAACCTTTTTATTGAAGATCTACATCAATACAATACTTTCAAGCATGGGCCCCAAAATTTATGTTATGTAGATGTCAAAGACGTCATTTTATGCACAGACTTGTTGAAGTTTGCAGCTTTATATATACAGAGAGTATACTTTCTGTACTTAACGTGCAGATTTACAGTTTAGCTGTTCAGACTACATATGCACCATATCTCCAGAGCAAGCGAGCACGTGCCTTTCCAAGCTGCAGGCTTCCCCAGTGCTGCAGTAGGACCAAAGCAAGGTGCAGAGTATTCTATCTTTGCTGACCTCAACCAAACAACTCTCCAAACTGAAAGAATGGGTCAATTGTTCTTTTCCTTGCTTCATTCTTGGAAACTACTCAGTCATTTGAGACTTAAGGAAGGAAAGAAGGAAGTGAGGACCCTGAGGCACATTGTTGAACTTTAACAAGTTGAGTTAAAAACAACAGAGTAACAAGTAAGATCTTGGGAAGGAAGATAAAGGAACTGTTTTGCATAGGGACAAATGTTCATCTTCTACAACTGTGACTTTTCATCTTCTGCATCAGTGACTTTCAATGGGAGATACCTCTTAAAGATGAAATATCTTGGATTATGTACATCATATGCTACAATTCGTTAGTCTTCCTGTCTTAAAAATAAAACCAGATCAGACACAAAGCACAAGTGTAATCAGAATAAAGCCTTTTCTAAGCATTGCAGTTTGGAGAAAGTATCTTTTTACTGTCTATTTCACGGCTGAGTAACAGAAACCAAATACTGGAAGGAAAGCTGTTCATGCTGTGCCATATGTCTAACCAAACTGGAAAACACAATAACAGAATATCTCATGAGATCTTATCCTCATGAGATTTACAAATTTGAGAAAGTGTTCAGTATATGAAACCATGAGTGCTTGAATCTTAGAATCTGAACGGCTTTGAAGCTTGCCCGTTGTTTCTAATGTGTTTTAGTATACTTCGTTATGACCTCAAAGTGTTTAAATTTCTTTTAGGTTTCTTTTTAATTCTGTATTTCCATGAGGCTATTTAGAAATACTTTGCATGCTACCATTGAGGTCAGAAAGTTTTATAATACCGGGGAATGCAGAATTTCCAGAAAAGATAAAGCATTTTATTTGCTTGCATATATATAACAAACACGTGGTGTATATGGTGTAGAGCTTTTTAAACAAGCGCGGAAATTTTGATTCAGAACACACTAGTCTTGACAGAAAGAATAGATATTCCTAGAGAACTGAGGATTTATCCACACATCCCACAGCAGAAAATTTTCCATGATATGTTCAACCTACTAACCTTGATTTAAACTAGGAATGAGTCAGTTTTTGGAGCAATCTCAAAATCACTTGTGCCTGTAGTCATAAAGTATTTTTTTCCAAAGCTGGTTGTGATGCTCAACTTGAGAATAGTGGGACTGTACAGAAGGTTTCTACTGATGTGAGATTAAATGTCTAAGGCCAAATACCAAGTGCAAAGCTACTGTATTGATATAACAACTAAACTGTGGTCCCGGTCAAAGGACACAATCCCAAGACTACAGCCTATGTAGAGAGTCAGGTTACATCTGGAGTCTATAATTCTTTCCTTGACCCTTTCCAATAAACTCCTGATCATACCTTTTGACCTTTTTTCTTCCCCATTTAAAATACTTCCCTATTTCTCAGGATTTTCCAAAAGCTGCTTCTGAAGACCTTAAGCCTGATACCACCAGTGCTGATTAGTTGCAGTAATAAGTCCCCTGAAGTGCTATTTCTCCAGTGAGTAATGAGCTGAGCTTCAAGGACAGATTATTTTTTGTTTTTCATGTGGGCACAGTTGCTAAGAATGAAGGCATATTATACAGGAGGAAGTCAGGTGGATGTATGGGGAAAATGCAGGCTGTATTAACCATTTTTTGTTGCTGCACAACACCTAAAGGTGTTAGAGAACAGTAAGAAAATGAGAATAGAAAGTCAATGAGCATGCAGTGCAGGTGATGTGGTGATTAAGGTGCTGCACTGGCATGGGATGCCCTGGCTTCTCTTCCTGTTCTGTGATGTGACATCAAGGCTGTCCCTGATCTATATATCATCTTCCAGCTTTCATCAGTCTTGCTGAGTTCAGCTGTAAATTCACTGTGTCCTCAACATTCACTGTGCAAATTCAGTGCTTTATACATTTCTGAAGCATCTCAGCAATTCCTTAACTCAGTAAGAAAGAGTCTGCTTTAGCTTTTGGAGAAGAAACTCTAGGGGGTTTTAGCATACAGATCTTCCCAGTCCCAACCCCCAAATGAAGTTTCACCGGAAAACCTTTATAAGGCAGGCACAAGCCGTTCTTCCAAATGTTTCTGCAGCTTTCTTTCTCTTAGAAGTTTGCTTTCTCAGCCTTTCTCCAGAGTTTTTCTTGCTCCCATTCTGATCTTGTCCTCCCTCGCTTTTCTCTGTTAGACTTTTCCTCATCTGTCTCTGTCTCCTTCCTTAGTTCTTTCAGAAGGGATTTGGGTCAGCACTGGTCAGCCATGCTTCCTCCAGGCTGATTGGACACTACTGTCTGTTTGATGGATGAAATTCCCAAAGCTCATAGTTAATTTTAGGGTGTCTGGGGGAGGAAGGAGGCTGGCACTGAACCAAACACACATTTAAATGTGCCAGAAAATTACACAGCAGTCAGAAAATTGCAAAATCTGCAATTTTTATGCAGCCCACAATTTTCTAGAGGTCTTGATTATCATCCGGAGTTCAGTGTTTTACAGGAAGTGCAAGAGGTTACATTTCCAGTGATTTTGAAGTGACCCCAAAATGGTTACACTGGAAAAAAATCTTACCAGGATTAACTATTTCAGTGATGTTTCTATTTCAAGAGCATTCAACATGGAAAAAAGCTTTTTTTATGAAACAAATTGCTTTTTGGAAGGTGGTTATGCTTCAGGTTTATATCCACAACAAATTATCCAAGCACTGGTGTGTCTAATGCATTTTGTCTTTGGGGAGATCAAAACCAAATATTCTGTTGTAGGAGGGTGGTTTTGTGCATATCTGCATAACAAAATGGAGGTTTGAGAGAACACTGTCTTACAAGGCAAGAGCAGTATAAGTTACTCATTATATTGATAATGCCAACAGGATGAGAATATGTTGCTGCTGCCTCTTGAAAAACAGAAAAATGGATATTACCTTGTGACTGATCTTGTAATTTGCTTCAATATGACCACTTCACATACATACCGAGCTGCCAAGTGCCAGCTTGTGGGCTTGGAGACAGACAGCAAAAATCCACTAGAGGATACTGTGCAGGTGCCTGAATATACAGTGTACTGAAACACATTTTTCAGCACAAAAAAGAAATCTGTTTTCATTGAGTCATAGAATCGTTTAGGTTGGCAAAGTCCCTTAAGATCATTGAGTCCAGCCGTTAACCTAGCACAGCCAAGTCTACCACTAAACCATGTCCCTAAGCACATCTATACACCTTTTAAATGCCTCCAGGGACAGTGACTCAGTCACTTGCATGGCCAGCCTGTTTCAATGCTTGGCAACCCTATTGGTGAAGGAATTTTTCCTAATGTCCAATCTAAAACTCTCCTGGTGCAACTTGAGGCCATTTTCTCTTGTCCTATTGCTTGTTACATGGGAGAAAAGATCAATACCCATCTTCCTACAGCCTTCTTTTAAGTAGTTGTACAGAGCAATAAATTGTCCCCTGAGCCTCCTTTACTCCAGGCTAAACAACCCCAGTTCTCTTAGCTGCTCCTCATAAGATGTTTTCTCTAGACCCTTCACCAGCTTCGTTGGCCTTCTTTGAACGCTCTCCAGCACCTCAGTGTCTTTCTTGTAGTGAAGGGCTCAAAACTTAACACAATATTCAAGCTGTGGCCTCACCAGTGCCAAGTACAGAGGTACAACCACTTCTCTAGTGCTGCTGACCACACTATTTCTGATACAGACTAGGATGATGTTGGTCTTCTTGAACATCTGGGCACACTGCTGGCTCATATTCAGAGTAATATGAAGAAATTAAAAAATAACAACAGAATAGCTGTCCTACTAGGTAACACTATCAACTTCATCATTAAAAGGAGTGCAAAACCACAAACTTAAACCATGAGTTCTCACCACTCAGCTTATGAATGAAATGTCAGAACAACTAGGGTTTAGGACCATCTAATTTTCTCCTGTGTGCTGCCTTTTGTGTTTAGATAGAGTTACCACAAGTATGTCTCTGCAGCTTTGAGGATAGCAAGTGAAATCCCCACTGTGGGCTACTGCAATGGCACTGCATGCTTTCTGTCCTGGTTTGCTGTGGTGTTAGGCGAGCACATGTGATGTTTGCATTCAGCGCAAGAGGAAAATAAGAGATTTTACTGAGGGCTTTCAAGACCTCACGGACCCTAAGAGTTACAGCTTCATCCTTTTAAGGTTCCTCTCTGAGCTTTTACTTCTCTCAGCTTTCTGTCGACTGATTGTTGCAACTGTTGAAACTCACAGGGATTGCCTTAACTTGCAGTGGCTGTCTTATTTGGGGTCCTAGCCTGGAATAAAACCTGTACAGCTGTGATTATGCTCTGCTGTGCACCCTATGGCCCTGGCCCCTCCATGCACAGCCTGGCCAGTGTGGCTTTGTGCAGGAAAGGGAGCTGTGCTCACATGGCCAGCTCTGAGGGGACTCAGTCAGAAGGGAGCAGGTACTCTCCTGCTGGCTCCTCAGTCTGGGCTAGTGCGGATAGAGCCCGAGGAACTCCTGAACACTGAGGTACAGCCATCATGCACAAAATCCTTTGATTCAGTATTTAAGACAGTGCTGCCAATTAACCACAATATATTTTTCCTTCTATAAGATGTAGCACGGTCCTGTTACATGGCAGTTCTGTTACATTTGGCCCTTTCTCTAGGAAAACCCTCTAGAATTTACTGACTTTATGTTAGCCTACAAAGTGAATGATATAGAGCAACAAGAGTGGGCAAATAAGGTTGCACCACACTAAATTTGCAACCCAACAGGCAGATAGGCACCCAAGAGCTTCACAGGTAGGAAATGGAGTGGGAATAGAGTATCAGGAGCAAGTTACCTCAGTACTTGCTTGTTACTTGCAAGTTACCTCAGCTAGGTCCCTGCAGGCACCTATGTCTTAAGCGTATGAGGTCTGTCATATGCTCATTTGTCTTGTTACTCTGGATTCAAGCTGCATCTATGTGTTCAGTACTGACACATTCACATGGACTGTTTGGGGTTTGCCACTGAACCCAGGTCCCCTGAGGTGAATGATGTCCCATGTGTGCCAGTAGACTGTTAAGCACAGTTAACTTTCAGTATAATGCTTCCTTGTACGATGAGCACACGTGCACAGCATGTGTGTGAGTGGTAGCACTTGATATACAAAGACAGTCTGGTCTTAAGCATGTGAAGTCACTACATAGTCATTTTTGGTGCACCTATTGTGAGAAAAAATTGCAAAAAATACAGCTTGCTAATTTGCGTTAGTTAAGAGTAATTCATATGAAATTAATCAAATGATATTTAAGAACAGCATCAGAAATATGTGTTTAGAAGCTTAATTTCTCCATGCTAACTCTCCTTATAACTTAAAATCGTACATCGACTTACAATCGTGCTCCTTGACACTGGAGAAATGGTGATGACTGTGAAGTTCTTTTTATAAAAAGAAGACTAATAAAATTAAATAATGGTCTATAGGCATGAGAATGTTATGATTTTAAATAATGTCTCCTGCTGTGAATTGAATAGCAAGGTAGAGTAAAGGTTTTAGCATTTATAAATGTCAAGGCAACAGACATTCATTTAACAGCATGACATGCATATCACTTATAAACTTATTCAACTTAAAGATTATTACCACTATACTATCCAGATGGTTTTGAGATCCAACTTAAAATTTTAAATGTCTTTGAATTTTAAGACTTTGTTGAAATAACTGATAATTCCACTAAATGTCTTGTCATTAAAGCCAGGAATAACAGTAATGCGATAAAAAGCCTCACACACTGACACAATATTAAATTTTTCAATGAGAAAAGAAAACCCTAAACAATTTGACTACAGCCCTGGATGCTGTCTCAAATGTTCTGATTAAAAAACACTGCAACAGGAATTGTCCAGGAACGTCATTTAGTCCAAACAGTACTTTCTATCTGCTTGCTGCTAAGAGAAACAGGAAATGCTAGAATTAAATGTTATAGATTCAGACTGTCATCAAGAAACTGAGCCTTTCAAAACAAGGGTGAAATGTATTTATTTAGTCAGAAAGAGATGAGGTTTAAAAAGTGAGAGATGTCATGTCAGCATCTCCAACTGGGAAATAAGATGTGGTCTATATGCCAGTGCATTGCTCTGATCAAGGACCCTGACATTTTCCTTCCCTCTCCCTCCTTCCTATCCTCCAATCTGCTCAGCTGAAAAGAATGATGAAAATGCACCATGGTGATTTCTTCCAGGATGCCACTGCCATTTGGTGATCTAATTGGCCCCAGAGGGCCACTCAACCATTTCCATCAGAGATAGAAAAGATTTTCTTCCTTCTGCTAGAGACTGATAGGAGACATTAATTATGCAGACAGCATCCAAGAGAGCAACAGTCATTCTCAACTAAATCAACATGCAAAACAGCCATGGAAATTGTCACATCATAACCACAAATGGCTACAGCAGGAGGAAAAAAAACTCCAACTTATTATAAAAAGAATCAACGTAGAAATGGTTTTGATGTGGTTTTGATTCTAGAAAAGTACAAAAGCTTGCACTTGATCTTTCATTCTCTCTTTCATTAGAGATGTGATTTAAAATAGAGTACTTCCATAGTTTCTTAAGAAAAAGATACTGTAATCAAATCCAGACAAGGATTCTTGTAGCTTTTATTTAAACTTCTTAAACTATTAGGAAACAAAGATACGTTTCAGCCAGCCATAATGGGATATGCTTACTAGGACCACTTTTTTTCCCCACATTGAAAGACTGAAAGAAAAAACAAGGGGAAAAACCTCAAACCCCAATCATTTCTTTCTCAGAAGACAAGAATCCTGAAGTGCGAAATGAAAGGAAATGTTTGGACAATGAAGCCTGTTCCATTTGCTAGCAGTACAAAATCACACAAAATGTTCCTTCCTTGAGAAAAAAAGTAAAAGGAAATATAATTTGGGGGGGTGTGGGGGAGGGAGTGGAGGGAAGAATTATTGCAGGAGGAATATTAATAATAGAAAACAAAGTAAACAGACAGCCCCAGTTCCACAGAGTATGTATATATTGCAGACAGCTGCATAATTTACCCTGGAGAGAAGTGTCACACGGAGCTATTGTCAGTACCAAAGTGAACTCATTGAAGATAGATCCAGTTCTCTGACACCGCACTGCCACCCCCATCGAGATACCCCATTATTATCTCTGAGAAGAAAAGTCAATCATTGGAGAAAGCTCTATGCTGTGCTATCACCGTGACTTTCCTTCACCAAGGCCAAGGGACTGTATGTGCAGGCACTTTGCATGTGTGCTGCAGTATGGTTGATGCCTCCAGTGGGAAGGCTGTGATCTTAGCCAACATCAGGGAGCTGCATGCAATACACACACCATAGAATGTAAATGCACGTGCTGACCAGAAAATTACAAAAATATACACATTATAGCTGGCAAACCCTCATGGTTTGGAAACGGCAACTAAAAGCAGTGCAGGCAAGCTCATGCTTTAAGGTAGACTTTGTTTCTTTCCCATGCAGCTGCAGTATGCCAGAGCACTTCAGCTTCAGTCAGGAATGAGTCTTTCAGGCCATGGGCAAACAGTCTTTGCTCTTCCTGTGCCAAAGTACATGGTTTTAAGCAATCAGTGGGATGCAGATAGGTGGATTCCGCCTTCTCCCATCTTTGGAGGAGTAGAAGAAATTCTGGCCCAGCATCTGGAAATTGTCTCTGTGAATCTGATTCCAGCCAAAAAGATTCAAGCTAACATTAGACATTGCATTACTTGACAATAAGCCTTAGTCTAGAGAGCTGAACTCTTCCCTGCATAGTCCTCCAGGAACACTCCTCCTGAATTCCCAACAAGAAAATCCCATTATCCCATGCTGCACAGCCAAGACACATTAATTCCACTGCAAAGTGTGTTTTGGAAAAAGAAGAGTTTACCAGCATGATATGCCTCATGGGTCTTCTCTGACAAAGGATTAACTTTCCCAGTAACTTAAATATTAGGAGAACCAAGCCAAAAGAGTGCAGATCATAGCACAGTGCCCACTGTCACTTGCTGCTTTTACAGTGCTTCTAATTAGAAGTATCTCACTTTTTGCACAAGGGCCTGTTGTCAATCAGACCTCACTGAAAATTGACAAAGGTAACTATAGGTTAAATCACACCATTTCACAAGTCACAGGATTTTATGATAACATATCAAACACTTTCATGATGCCAACCAATCTGTCAGCATCGCTATGAGAGACAGATTCTTTTTAAATTAAGAAAAGATGGCAAATGTAGTTAAAATTGTAATACAACCAGTGGAGCCAGAACATAATAAAGTCAACATTGTACAGTATATACAGTGTGCTTTCTGCTTGAGAGAATGTCTTACGGCAGCTAATGACCAGTAAAATAACCCTCTTGGCTTAGGAGTTTGAGGTTTTTTGCAAACAATTGTCTGTGCACAATGTTAGGTCCTGCTCAGTCAGAAGCCAATGGGCCCCATTGACCATTAATTGTAGTCACTGGGACTTCATGCAGAAGCAACTGTGTTCCCACACTGTGTGTGGCAAGACTAATGTCCTAGCCTAGTTAAGCACTTAACTAGAAGCACATGTTTACAGTATCACTAGTTATACAGTTAAAATTGATCATCAGTTAAGAAATCCGCCAAAGACCTAATGGATTTCTTAGAATTTGATGAAAACATGTTCTACATAATATGGACACAAATCCATGCTCTTTCCACTCTAGACCTGCTTTTCAGGGATAGAGGCAAGTGTTTTACAGCTGGAGCTGGTCTTTTTTTAAAAAAAAAATAGTTCTAAGGTAAATCATGTTTTAATTGGCAGCTAATGGAAAAGAGTGTTCCTTGTTTTTAAAGAGAGGCAGAAAAATATAGAGCTGGTTTCAGGCTGCCGTAATTGTAACAGAACATTCATTTGTCAGACCTGCGGGGAAGCTGGGGTGAAATGGTAGCATGCAATACCAGTGTGTATGCCACAGATGCTACCCAGGGATTCAGGTTAATTACATACCAGGCATGCTTAGAGACCACCCATGTAAAACAGCTGGCCGGATGGAGGCTTAAAATTGCTCCCTGCTAGTCCCACCATTGCACAGAGTCCTCTTCAATTCAGTATGAATCTCTTCGTCTGGGCTCATTTGCTTCAGCCATGTTAAGTAACTTAGATTCACTTATCTCTGCTCTCTGAGCCTTGCTGGCTTTCAGATTGATCCTTTCCATTCCCTATCTCCTATATTGCTTCTGTTGTCTAAACCTAAAGTGTTTATTGATGTGGATAGATACAGCTTTCCAAGTGCCATACACATCACTGCAAAAGCCAAAGGAAGCAGATATTAATTTAAAATACAAAACAGTAATGAAGACCCTCTCCAACGCGTGAGCTCATCTACCCAAGAAATGATTCATTGTTTTATTCCACTTTCTGATGTTGTTATACAAAATATTCTTTTCTTATCTTTACTGTAATACTGAATCATCTGAGATGTCACTGAGGTCATTGTGTTATGTTTGTCTTAACTCTGTACTTCTAGCGTCTTCTGGCTTTTAGCTAAACACTACCAGTACATGAGGATAGGGAGGACTTTGTGCTTTAAAAAAAATTGACATATTATGAAGACCAGTATGACCATAGGTGATAGTGGGTAATGGAATATATTTGTAGTAATTCTTCTCACCAGGATCATGAATTAGGTTTAGTTTCTTAAAGCACTCCATAATCATAAATTAAAATGGTGATAAAATGTCCTTGGCTTTAGAGATACCAGCTAAAAATGACCATCATTCTCAGTATAATTTTTATTATTAAATTTTTCTCCTGGTATTGCCATACAGTAAATATAATATTTCAAGAGGGTGGTTATTATGGGCTGGATATTGTCAGGCAGGTTTTCCTAAAAGATTTATAAACTAAATGCAATGAGTAGCACTAATGGATACATTGCATTGCTGATTCTGTCATTTTGCTTAGTCTACGGAAAAGATATTTGGTTTTAGATACTGCATGACAAACTGCCTATAAACAATAAGGATGCCCAAACAGCAGCCTCTAATATTGAAAATACTATGCAGATTACCCCCTCCCATTCTCCCTCTGTAATGCCCTTTAAGCAGAAGTTTGTTCCTTGACTTCAGTTCACTTTTCTACCTCAATTATTCAGCAGGCAGCTTGAGACCTAATTCTGGCCTCAATAACTTTCATATTACTAAATACCTGGCTCTCGCACTTACATGTAACTTGAGTAGCTGCTGGCACTTGAAACTCAATGCAGCCCACTAAAGCCACAGTAGACACTGTCACTGACTTTGGTAGGCTTTAGAGTATGCTCTTAAGCAGCGCTATGCGCATTAGTCCCTTATTCATGGGCATATCTGTCTACATTAGCATCAAATTTGATGGTAGATGGAAAGAGTCCTACAAAAAGAAGCTGTCCCAAAGTTCCAGCGTTTTTTCACTCATATCAATAACATAATGTCCTTTGATCTGAACAAACCTACTGAGAGGCAATGCTAATAATGAATTGTCGGTTAGCAGCAACTGAAAACAGCAATATAAATAAACTTAGAAATTTGACACAGTCAAGAAATATGAGAGACATCCAGTAAGTGGGGCTGAGGGAAATTCATTTTATGTTCAGTGACCAAAATGAGAGGTTGAATCACGCAAAAACTGAATCTCACCTCTGCCTACAGGACATGGAGCTCCATTTGGGAGGACGAGCTGCTAAACTCACTACTGAGAGCTACAGCAGTATAAGATGAATCTACTTGCATTTTAAAAGACATATGCCCCATACATTGGCCCCTATCCACTAGGAGTTACCATTATAGCTCTAGTTCTATCCAACTCTTCTTTGACCTAACCAGGCAGGGGCCATAGAGGACCAGACAGAGAATAGCATTGCCTCAATGTCCCACGCACCAGCAAGGGGAACAACCTGTGGAAGGCGTGACTTTGACAGGACTAGTTAAAGCCAAGTTTGCATAGTAGCTCCCAGTAGTGAAACAGAAATCATTAACTGCATTCAAATATGTAACTGGGAGGAAAAGGAAAGTTTATATCCTTCTTAGCCCACTTCATATAACTGTTATAACTCTCTCTCCTCTCATTTCTGGCATCTGACCACAGCCTGCCTTGTGCTTTTCATGAAATCAAGTATCAAGACACAATAAAACTAATCTATTCCATTTATGTGCATAAATTTGTACAGTATATAAATCTACAGTCCAGCAGTTGATTATAATAATAGCAATAGATGATATTTTAATGGAGTAGAGGCATGACCACCCTTAATTACAATCACAGCCCTACCTAACCTAGCATTCAGCCTCTCACAGTAGCAAACAATGTACTTCAAGGTGTTGGAATCCAGTATTGAGGGACTTCAGCTAATCTGGCTTGAACTCTAGGTTGCACAAGATTTCATCTCCCTTCTGAGAACATTATGATAACAAAGTTTTGATCCCAGATTCTGTGATTGGCACAGGCTCTGCAGTCTAACCTCAACACTGTGAAAACAATTTTTTATTGTCCCTTTTGAATTTCTTACCTTTAAATGTCACCTTTTGTTCCTATTTTTCCCTGTCATTCAAAAGGGGCAATCAGTTTCTGACATCTTCCTCAGATGTATTTTATCCATATATGTAGTTATGGTCTTAATATGGTCTCTAATAAGTGATCTCATGCTTTTCATAACAAAATAATCCATTGAGCAGTGACTTTTTGGAACACAAAATGAGCATTACTCTAAATACAACTGAATACACTAGCCTTAAGAATGAAGTTCATTCTTTGTAGCTGTGCATTTTAAACTGGTTACTCTGTGGTGAATCAGATCCAATAGTAAGAACGTTTTATTACATTTTCTTACTCTAGCCAGATGGGTAGAAAATCTTCCTGAGAGATGAAATGAAAAATCTGAGTCTCTTCAATCTGAGGGAGAGAGATAGAACCAAGCTCTCCTCCCTCCTCAACATATGCCTCACTAGAATGCAACTACTGAACGTGGGAGGTACCAGGCATTTAAAAACATATGTGATGCAGTGTCCTTTCCTGATGCACAGCTCAGCTCCTTGCTGTCTACATAACAGATCTGCGACTCAGCCTCAGGGACTCAATGAGACCGCATTGCAAAACTACATGAAAAGCCTTTTTTTTTTTCCTTTTTATGTTTAAAGAGCCCATCTATATTTTGTATGGCTTTTAATTCTTTCAGTCTCTGACAAGAGTGCTCTGTAAATGCCTATCAGATCAGGCCTCACACTGAATTTTGGTGTAGTTCTGGGCATACTTGAACCCAGAGTTTTAGATGTTTAAAGAGTATTCATGTCAAATGAAAAGCTTCTGTGAAACATTGGTGCCCCCAGGAATAAGCAGGGATCAGAAAGTGCTCAGGTTAATTTTTCAGAGTTGCATAATTCCAGTTTGTCATAGCCTCATCACTTCAGCACCTTCCGTCACCTACTGCAACCTCCAGCGTCATCTTACAGCACCTAAATCTCCACCGTTTTACAAGCTGCTGTCATGAATTTAGTACCTTAAGGCTGACTTCAACACCTTTCTTTTATGTTTTATGTTTTTTCCAGTTTTATAGCCATTACACAACTGCAGTAAATGGCAACAAATCAAGTGAATGACTTAAAGCACTGCAGAAAAAAATCCCTTGTCTGCCCATGCTGCTCTCTCAAAAAGAGTTAAGTGCTTATTAGAGTAATAAGTAATATTTTAACCTACAGAACAGCATGTTTTCTTCTTTTCCTTGTTGACTGCTTAATATAAACAAAATAAATTACTCTTCTGTAAGCTCTTTTTGATGAGGCAACACTAATAAACAGCACCTGATTTCAGACTCCAGCCATGCCAGGTGCAGGTCACACTTGGCTCAGTGCTGTCAACAAATCCTTGTGGAGCCCTGTTTCCTGTTCCATGAAAATAATTAACCCCCCCAGTTCTCTCTGCTCAGAGTGTGTCATTATTTGGTTATGCAAAGCCTGGTTACTTCAGTTTTTGTGTCAATGGGCTTCAAATAAGGCTTTAAGCTGAGAGGCACCCACAGTCTTGTGATCAAAGAGTTAATAGGCATGTTTTGATTTTCCCTTGGGTGTATCCCTCCGGTCAGACAGCGAGCCAACGAGCTATTTCTGTAGCTTATATTTTTCAGGCTCCTGGATTTAGCATATATCCACACACAATAAGCTAAGGAACTCCAAGCGTAATCCCTGAAAAGCACCTGAGAACAGACAATTGCAATTTGCTGTTCTTACAAACATGTGTTATCTTCAGTTACAATCTAGGCAATTTCGAGAAAGTTGAGTTTAACACAGTGCTAGTGTAGTCTTCATTCCTCCCCTGAAAAACTTTTCAATGCTTTATAGATATATTCACACACACATATATAGAGCTATACAAAGTAGTTTAAAAAATATTATATAATGTAAAAAAGATTTATATTATGTCATCAACTCCTACTTTCCCACCAGTAGCACAAACTAATCCTGAATAGAAAACACCAGACCAAAGATAATTATTTCAGCTAAGAAAACAAAAACATATAGCTGATGCAAAGCATAGATATAGACTGGAAAATCTTTCACCTAAGCCTGTCCTAGAACACAGAAAACATTTTTTCTAAAGTCTGCTTTCATTATTCCCTCTAGACTCTGAGACTTCATTTCATATTTGCTTACAAGTGATTGGTTTTCACATTTACAAGAGGAACACAACAACTAGCACTGATATTGTGTGAGCATGCTGAACTGTTTGTAGCCTAAATGCGTGCCTGTAAAATATAGCTGGGGCCCAAGAAAAGGGGTGATTGTGCTGTTTTTTATAACTTTAGCCAGATGACTATATGTGCTAGAAATGTGGGGGCTTCTGTCTCAGGAAAAAGTTTACTGCTTCACTTGTGAGGACCAAAATATGTGGATATTAGAAGGTACCTGAAATGACAGGCTGGGTAGCCAGAGGCATCCTTCTTAATTTCTTTTTTTTACCTGTAAACCTTTTTCTGGTACAGAAAAAAGCTTTATTCCTCCTTCCCTCTGGGTGAAAATCAAAGCATTCCACTTAATTTTAATGGATAGTTTATCTGTCTCGAGCTTTCTTGCCAGGACTTTCAAGGTGTTTACTATTTGAGAGGGAGAAGTGTACAAGGGAGTGAAACGAGGTAGGAAGACAAGAGGTGAGGGTGTAAAAAAAAGGACTTCTAGTGACATTTGAAAGGAACACCTCAGTGTAAGTGCTCCTTTTATCTGCACCACTCTTCCTTGTCCAAATTATATTTTCGAAGTCAGGTCCAGGACTTGAGCTGTGCAATTCATATGACCTTTAACTGGATCAGCCTCCCAAGACACTTTAAATATTTAGACATTACTATTTGTTTTAACTGTGGAAATTTTGGTATCTTTAGTCATTACAAAAACATTGATTATTCAAAACTAGCATTTGGTTATCAGATTTGACTGTGTTCTCTCTTAAGACTAGGTGTTGTTTTTCATTAAAGTCAATAACAAACATTCTCCCAATTGTGTTTAATTTATTAGTTTTATTCATTTGTCAAGAAAAGAAAATCCTAAATCATTATGTTGAAGAAATGCCATGTCTTTTTGTTGTTCTTTTATGATTTCTTTGTTTGTTCACCTGATTGAAAATTGACAGCATAAAACTTCCCTTTGTTTTTTTGAGGGCTGTTTTCTATGCCACTAGCTAAATCAGTCCTTTAGGAAAGCAGATGTGGACTCTGGGATCAGTGCACACTTTCCCTACTCCTGATAGCCTCTGTTTGTCCAGGATAAATGAATACTCCAGTCCAGATATAAGCAACATGGTCCCTTGTGCACAAAGGCTGTAGCAGTAGTGCACTGAAGGAAGCCTTCTTCTGGCTTGGCAGTGCTGAGTTGTTACAAAGGAGAAAAGCCTAAGATCCAGATTCTTGTTTATAACACAACAACACAAAAAACTGTCAAACTATAGCCCCAGCTAATACCCTTAGAAATATATTTTGCTGACTGTAGAGAATTGATCAGTAAACTGTCACCTCCAACCAGAGTCTATGTTGCAGTACATTGCGTAACATGACTTTAAGTGTGTTTTCATCTTTTGAAAAGGAAAATTCAATATAATAGGGAGTTTCAATTTCAGTTGGGTCCTTCCACATCTCTTTACTTGTGTCTGACAGATGATATGTGGTCACTTGTAAAACATTAGCTCTAAGGCATATTCTGTTTCTTTGCTGTATAGAACACAGGCACTATGCAGGGGACTGATCTGTCACCATCTCTGCCTGTTGTCAAGTTAAGCAGCATCTTAAACTAAGCATAGGTTTAAAATGGGATAGTTGTGAGATAATTAAGCTGAGGCCCCTCTATCCTATTCAGGTTAGTGCTTTAGTTCAGTACTGAGCTTTAACAAAGTTAATAATGACACTGAGCTCTTTTTAACTTTAATGGATTTAAGTACATTCCTGAATTGGGGTCACATTAAGGAATTTAGAAAACCATAGATTTCTAACTCAAATACAATTGACATTTTAGGAATACTAATAAAATTTGTATTTATTACCTGCTTCTATAATTATGTCTCTCTATTAATTTTTTTACTGTCTAGATTATTAATATTGTGCTGAAATCCATTTTAAAATTCATATGCCTGGTGATGACAGAGCTACATTCATTCCCTGCTGATGACCAGGCTGTCCATAAACACATCTACCTGCCTAGGTACAGAGCACTGTGAGTTCATGCTGTCTCTGTTCTAAGTCAACAAGAGGTAAATCAATTCAGAAGCTGTTTTGACACCTCCTCACGAAATTTTCCTGGAGTTAATATATCCTGCCTCTTTGAACAGACATACCCTGACAAGAGTAGACATAGCCTATATGTGTGTGGGTGCTAATCTTGGCAGTAACACTGAACACCCATATGCTGATGAACTCCAGACACTTGTTCCCTTATACGGAGTATTTATTGAGAATGTTGTGCTTCTTTAAGCACATCAATGGTGCTTTGAACAAGTTTTTCTTACCATTTACCGCTTTGTTGATAACTTTCTTAAAAAGAAAGGAGAAAAATAAACCCAAAGATTAAATAAATATGAAACCAAATAAAAATATCAACATTTCCCTAGCTGTATTGCCTCTGGCTGTATTTAAAATTCCATTGCTGACATTATCTGTTAATCAGTTAATCTTAGATGTCCTGAGGGAGGCTGAAACCCTAACTTCTTTTCTAGATACATTAAAGGAAAACTAAATTAGGCAGTATAAAGGATACTCCAATAACCACATTAACTAAAGAGAAACAGATCATTTTTTAAAGGAACGTCTAAAAGATGTCTAAAAGATTAAAACTGGAATTCAGTTTAGAATCATCTATGACAAATAAAAATTCTTTAGCCAACAAATAGTTGAAAGGAAACTGAACATGATGTTCCACTTACAAGTAAGGACTTTACAGCACAATTCTTCTCAAGTTCTTGCAGGACAAGAAGATACACATCCCCAAGGAATGCCACATCAAACTCAGATCCTTGGCTCACTGTGGAGGAGTGGGATGTTTCTGGGACGCTTGTCCCACAATTAACAGATTTTGAACAGAGAATATATCATTGGATATTTCCTCACTGCAGAATCTGTCAGTGGAGAGAGTGTTCTCCATTTGTAACCTGGTAGACAGACACCTGCATCAGGTGCCCACTGGGTAGGTGAATCACAGCTCTGGAGGAAAAGTCAGCTTTGGTCCATGCAATCTCTAAAACATTTTCCTTAGCTGATTCATACCCAGGTTCCAGAAAATACATACCCACTATAATGATTTCACATGGTTGACAATGAAGTACTGACACCAAACAAGCATGAGAGTCATTGTTTTGTTACTAGTCTCACACCTATGGTTGAAACCAGTGTGGACACAGTCATGCAGTAGGGACTGAAGAAAAAGGTTAGAGAAAAGACAGATATCTTTTTCTATAACAGGCTGAGAGACTTGGCAAATGTTTATGAAAAGTGAAGTGAAATGAGCTAAAGAAGAGTCATTAATATCAGCTGTCTCACAGACATTCTAGACACCATTAGTATACAAGGTGAAAGAACACAGTCTTATATATTTGGGACTTGTCTTTCTTTAACAAGGACTGTAGTTCTGATGGTGGCTTTTCCCTCAGCTTAGCAGTTTTTAGGAGGCAGGAGTAGATTTATCAGTCTCTGTGCCAGTGCTTGCTTTCCTTTTATGTAAGCTTCCCTCTACATTCAATCTGTCTTCAGGCAGCTGCCAAGGAGGGTGAGTTTCTTGTTCTGCAAACTGTTCAGCAAAAAGAACCTCCCCTGATACTGAGAGACAATCTTCCTAGTTCTCTGCACATGTCAAAGATTGAAAGCAGAGTGACGATGAAAAGAATTTTTACTAAAATTGAAAAACATTAGAGCTATAAATATGACTTTCAAATTGCATTTTTCCTAAACCAGTGTTTGCACGTTTATAAAAATAAAATAAAATAGTTTCAGCAGTTACTGATATCTTACAATATCACTTCTATCATATTACTTTTGAAAAATCAAGTTTTTTCATAATTATCCCACTAATGACATAACTTTTTTTTTCCTCCCCCAAAAAAAAGAAATAAACAAAGAAAAATTATACTGAAAAGCTAGCTGGAGTGTGAAAACTTCAAAAGTTGTATTTTTCAATGTTATTGCTTTAAAATACTAGGGTAAGTTAAACATGGGTTAAAAATGGACAAGTGAATATGAGCCAAACTCGGTGTAGGCTGATGGCGGAAGTATCTGCAAGCTTTGCTACTGATAAAAGAAGGATAGATGTAGGATTTAGATCTGTATAAAACCAGAAGGCAAGCAGGCAGCTCCTAGCACTGATAAGAAATAAAACACCAGTGCCAATAGCAGTAACAAGGCAACAGGCACCACCAAGACAGCAAGAGATAGGTTGGCAGACAGAGGTAAGAAAGAAATTATACAGACCTAACTATGGTGACAGGGCAAGAGTTTGAAGGCTTCTAGCTTTGTGCAACTGGGCAAAGAGCAGCCTGCTCCCTCCTGGGGAGTAGCCGACCCACGAGGGGCTATGGGGGCCACACAGGCATCCTCTGCCAGCCTCCTTCACCTGGGTCAGCCACCGCTGTGCTACTCTGCTGTAGCTCGAGGACCTCCCACAGTGGTCCCCATGGGCATCTTGACACCAGCATGCACAAGCAGGGAGCCCTCCAGCCTGGGGATACAGTAGATACAGGCACCTGGTGTAGTGGGACCACTTTTCCAAAGCATGGGCCACAAATACCACAGGAACGTAGATGGTGTGAGGGCATCAAGCAGTCTGATCAGCTCTGCCCTTATCAGTCTAGGTTCCCAGCTTTCTAGAACTTAATGATGGAAGTGAGAAAGAAAAGGAAGCTTCCACCAGGACTGCTCAGGTCACACCGGGAAGAGGTGCAAAATCAGCAAGTAAATTTTTGGGGCAAATAGATAGGTGCAGCCTCTGCAGCTGATGAGTTTCCAAAGAGGATGATCATTCATTGTAGTAAAACACCTATGTCTTTGCTCTGGACTGCAATATGGATGCTGTAAAAGCCCATCCTGGTAGCCCATTGCTGTTGTAGCAAGTCTGTTTGCTAATGACAAATATCATTTGCCAACCCAGATTTCTAGACCAGCTATCACTCTTTTACCTAACAAATGCCCTTCAGCTGCCCTTTGAAAAGCTAGTGCTCCCAGGCATTGCGTAGGAACACAGCTATTTAAAAATTCGTCTAGACCTTGAAAGAACATGAGAGGCTCTGTAAATAGAGCTTAAGATGACGACTCTTCAGGCAGGAAACTTTTAACAAATCTGACTCTGTCCCTGAAAATCGGGAATTAAAAACAAAACTGCAACTTTGTTTTCTAAACTTCCTCTTTCTTTATTTCAGATCAGACTAGGAGACAGAAAAATAATGCCATAGAAAATGAACAGGATGTTAATAAAGCAAGCTTTACCTCAGTCATCAGGTCAATACCAATAGTGTATGTTGGAGAAGGGATGAAGTACCTATCATTGTTACATGGATGGCTGGTTACACCAGTACCTTGTAACAGTGGTAACCTTCAGATTTTTCCTGCTAGAAAAAGCAAGAAAACTAGCAAGGATGGAGTGATTTGGTTGTCATATAATGTGAGCTAAATTGATAGAAACTAGATTTGTTTCTCTTTCCTGATTAAACCTAATTTACAATAGAAGCAGGAAGGTAGAAGAGCATTCAGTCTGTACCTGTAAGCAGCTTGGTGGTAGATGTCGAAAAACTTCTAATTTTCATTCCATTTGCTACTTGCAGGCTTAATCCTTTTCCCCTGGAGTTTTCTGAAATACCAGATTGTATAGGAAAAGAGTGAGCAAAGTACTTGTTTCTTCCATCCTGTCTTACAAAAGTTTTCACAGAGAAAAAATTAATGCTTGCCATCATGGATCCACGATGGAGCTCAGCTTTTACAATGTAAAATGCAGTAATTTCAACCATTTATAATGGGTTATATATGTATTGATTTATTTTCGAGCAGAGAATTATTAATAATTGACCTTTCCTAACAATCCATAGGTTGAGTCTCTTTCTAAGATGGCAGTCCAGGCAGCTCAGAGTGTAGAAATTCCACATCAGATCATGCTGAAATACATTAATTTATATATTTGCCAGGCTTTTAGAGTAGGGATGTTCACATAACTTGTTTAAAATGCTCCTGCTCTGCTTGGAGACAGTCAAAGGCCTGAAGATGTTGAGTTTCAGAGTCATCCTTAATGTAAGCTACAGGCTGTAGTATCATGAAGGCTATAATAAATTTCTGGTCCTTTCTCCTATCTGCAACTGGAGTGGACTAAAGCGCCTGAATAATTTTGTAACCTGGTCCTGGTTCGCCACCCTCCTGTAGCACTCAGGGTGTGGTAAAACAGCAATGCACTATCCCAGGAAGAACTTGTGGAGGATGTCTTTCATCAGTGGGGTGTGCCAACCTTGGCCATTCCTAGAGTCAGAATGCAAAGGTCATAGGCTAGCCACACTTTGAGTCTTGCGCTATTGCAAATTTTTCATAGCCTCCATTAACAATAATGGGTATTTTGTGCAAAGATGCCAAATACTAATGTTTCAGAAATTTTGATCCCACTTAGGCATTCTAGGAGGTTCCTGGAATATGCTGTGATGAGTGGTAAAGAAGCTATGATACAATTGAGTTTAAATAATAATGCATATTTTAAGTATACATTATTTCCTTGTTTCTAAAGATCATGCATAAAACTGGCAATTTTGTTCATTATGCATATTAAGTCATAGTATAGATTATTTTTTGCTCTTCTGACTCCCCAATAGGCTTTTCTTCTTTTTCTTTTTTTCTTCCCCCTATGCCACTGAGACTACATATTGATTGAAATCCATAACGTGGCAGGGTGTGAGAGCATGCTGGCTGCAACATTCCCAGGCTCCATCCACCATGTGTCCAGGCTCCCTGGGAGAAGTGAGGGAAGCCTTGCACCCCCTGTGAGCAGGACGCAGCATACCAATTTATCAACAGTCATCTTACGCTCTGATTGTCACAACACCTTACAACAGATTAGAGGAAGTGGCTTTGGCTGGCATATTAAGAAAACCAGTTAACATCAGCATACTCAGCTAGGTAGGCCTAAACTTTCTAGCTCCCCAGCAGTACCTCCAAACATATCTATCCTTTGTTTGATTAATGAAGGGTGTCAGCAATTAAAAGCAAAGCATACTATGGGCCTTTGCAATCCAACATCATGTTTTGCTGAGAGGTAATGAAGAGTAAATAAGCATTTGAGATAAACTGGGCTGATAAGGAATAGAGCTTGTATATCTCCTTGGCTTCATTTGCACAAGTCCTAGAAACTTGTCCTGTGGGCAACCACCAGACTAAGATTTATTTGTTTGCTTGAATTGATTAATAATTTTGCACTTTTTACTTGGTTTACTGCTTTCTTTACATTTGTCCAGATATTTGAACTAGATAACTAGCAAATGACAGCTTAAAAGGCATTAAGTAAGCAAATATACAAACACACCTTGCCATATCTGCCTTGGGTTTTCATGTGAAGGACATGTGTCAACCTGATCAAGGCAAAAGGATGCAATGACTTACTCCTTGTGAAATTGTTCACAAACATGTTTGTGTGAAAGGTTGTTCAAGTAAATTAGTTTCTATCAATAGCACTGTGGAAAAATGGGTAAAGTTGTAAACAGACAGGTGGATCCAGTCAAGCTTTTGTGTATTTTTACCAAATCTCTGGGAAGGGTCAGGGGATCAGATTTCCCCCTGCAGCAGTAAAAGCCACAGAACTCCTCCTCGTGGCTTTGGGAGACCAGTTCTCGTATCTCCCGGGGACAGGGTGGGGTCCTGCCTTGAAATCACCTCTTGTGGGTGCAGCTCAGGTGGGGGACAGCAGAGAGGATTTAGAAAAACATCCTCAGGCCGTCAGGCTAGCTGGTGTAATTGTGAGTGTTTGTGCCCACAGGCTTGGTTGCTTTTTCCAGAAACTACCTTCCCCTGAAAAACTTGCCTCTCTTAAAACTATAGATCTACAGTGTTTATCCTCATGCTGTGTGGATGACAGGGTTTACCCGTATAAAAGAGGTTTTCAGCAAAATGAAGCATAGATTTTGAAACCATGGCTTAGGGTTGGACATGGTCAAAGAGTAGATGGGTGTAAACATCATGTAGTATCCCCCTTGTGCCACTTTTAAGTATTTTAAGGTCAGCTGATAAAGAAACCTAAAGTCCTTGCTAGTGCTAGTGGGTGGGCATCCTGCCTCTCTGCTCCATGCTCACTCAGACCCAAAATAGCTTTCACTTGTGTTGTTTTCACCCATAGAAAAAGTGCTAGTCTTAGTGTCAGCAGAGTTTGTATCCAATAATTGAAGTCTCTGAGGGCATAAAAATCAATGCTTGGCTCCTAGTCCAGCAATATTCTGTATCAGCAGAACTGTGTAACTACACTCTGATTACAGTGGTTATAGTACAAGTTAGTTTACTACTACCAAAATGAGAGGGTGGAGAGGAAGACAAACATTTCATCTTTTAAGTCACTTTGTTTCTGTCAATGTTTTGTCCTGCTGTGAAAAAAAAAGCAGATGTTGCTGTGCCTGGGCAGGATGAAGAGGAAAGCTGCAAAGCTATGCAGGACAAGGTGGTCCAGATCCACATCTTCCTAAAGCTTGCTGGTGCTTATCCAGGAGCTTGTCTTTATTTTATTTTATTTTTAAATTTTATTTTATATTTTTATTTCAGTGAAAATACCTTTCCTGCTAGATAGAGTGAAAGGAGCTCTGACAATAATTAACTTCTTCCAGAGGGAAATTTGCTGATGTTTCAAGCTCTACCTGTGAAGTCCCACCTAAAGGTTTTATGGTTTTCTAGAAATTCTTGCACATCTTTCTTCTAAGCTGTGAAGGAAATGTCTCTCTGGTTGTCATTGACATGTCAATACGGAAGGGCCACACTTCTGCACATACAGTAGCGCAGCTCCACGTGAACTACAAGAAGGATTTTATCCCAGAGCAGGACAAAGGCATTGAGCTGGGAAGGAGCAGTAGGCTGTGTTGGAAGCAGCAGCAACAAGAACAGTTTGCATCTTAGCTCTCCTGGATGAAGACTAAAAATATTATTTACATCTTTTGTATTAAATTGCATGAAAGGTCTACAGCCCTGTGGTCCTCCACACCGGCAGACCTTCAGCAGGATGGGATGCTGTCCCAGATCACTTGCAACTGGAATGGGAGCCGGTAACAGCCCAAAAAATTGCTGATTTCATCCCACTGAACAACTCATATCTGTCTCTGCAAGCAAACAGTCATGGTTTCATGCAAGTGTGGTGTTTCTCATTTGTTACACACAACCCTATGAAAGATTGCCAAGGTGGGATAGCAATATTAATGTGTGAAATATGATCTGTATTTTGTGAAGCCAAAACTGCAGTGGTTCATGAAATAATCTTTCTGAAAATTAGAAGTAAACTCAAATATTTTAATTTAAATTCAGGAGAGTGTATTATAGTATGTGGAAGTCCCAAGGAACTCCATCCTCTACACTGACACTTCTATTCTTCTACACATTTTGTGCTCTGGTTGCAAGATAAGGTATTCAAAGAAAATTGCAGGTATCCGTTATTTGAATAGAGCTATTCTTCTCCAACTCAGCTGAGAAATTAATTTCTGTAATCAAAGCAATGACAAAATATTCTGTGTGTAACTTTGATATATGCAATGTATACGCAGAACATACACTAAATTGTTCACTTACATGGTTGACAAAGCATTTTTTTCTCTGGAAACTGTTTTCACATCTTGAGGCAAGTGACTGAGAAATGTATAAGGGCAGCCTTCACTGTGACCCATAATGTATTCAGAATATATTCCAATCTTCTTTGTTATAATCTATCTAAAAATTATGCAAAGTTCAGGGCTAGAGCTGAACCTTCACTAGTTCAGGATAAACTGTCAAAGCATTGCTGAGGAATTTGACCAAGCAGTTCCAATTAATATCACACTAAATCCCTATGCACAGCTTTAAAAATTGAGCCCTGAAGGACTAACCTGTTTGCCTACATTCTTTATTATTAGTGTTATATCAACAGGATTTGTAGAGCTAGGTAACATCAGTTCATCACTGCCACCACCTGGTAAAAGTCCAAAATCCTATATTTGTGAATACAGGTGTATCAGAAAGGTAGCAAAGGGGTTAAACAAAGAGGAAAGATCAAATCTTGGGGGTAATCATGCTAGTGATTACCAGCACTTCAATGTGGAATGGAAATGTGAGGATCCACACAATAGCTTCCAGTCTGTCTAGAGTGGGAAGACAATGCCAAACCTCCAGAGATGTAGGTGGCTTGGACTGCTTTTTCATCTTTTTTTAGTCATTGGTTGATCTGGTTGTGGGTGTTTTACAAAGAGTAGAATGAGGGTGTCTCTTTTGGGTAAACCTGGTTAGGCAAGACAATAATATTATCCTTCATATCTGGCTGGTCTGCCAAACTGTTCAATATAGTATCACTGGAATTTGATTTTCATTCCTCTGCATGTTGATAACCATTTGCCTTCCCATGCAAGCTCGTGGCTGATGTGCTGTCCCTTATTTCCACTACAATCCTCTTCCCAATACCCAGACAAATGGTTCTGGGCCATTTATCTCCCAGGAACACATTGTACTCTTCCTAAATATTTAATCCTACTGTATAAAGTCTTTAATTGTGTAATTATTCAGTCCTTACCCCAGCTAGATACCTGCCTGTTATTAGCCAGTGCCAGGAAGTCCTGATCTGCACATGGAATGGAGAGGTACCTGGACCAGTGAAGGAGCTGGTGGATGGCACCATCACACAGAGGAGTGTATCCCAACATGTCAGCATTTTCTGCCATAAACGTTGCCATGTTCTTCAGGTGTGTAGAGTTTTCATATAATTTTACGCAGAGAATGTTTAGGGCAAATGGGAAGAATCTGTATTAATTCCGACTGGGAACTGAGTACTATTTTTTAGGCTGAGTTCCCTGAAGGAGGATTCCTTGCTGCAGGCCACTTCAATTTCATGCAATTTTGATAATTGTCATAAAAAAATATACCACACTTTTAATTCACTGGTTTCTTCTCTGGTAGAAGCTGCAATGCAAGACTTCATGCAAGCTACTGGTCAGAATAAAAAGTCAAAATAAATGTAAGACTTTAGGAAGAATAATCTGGACAGTTGGAAGGTGGCTGAAGTCACTGTTCTGTTGATGGTTTTATCTCCTTCCCCCCCTCCTCATTTTAGCTTGGCACCTTTTATATAACTTACATTATCACAACTGTCTTTGTGCCAGGAGGAGTGAAGTACTCTCCTGTTCCAAGCTTCTGCTACTTTAGATAAGCCAGCAATAATTATTTCTGAGTGAAACAAAATTAACCCTCACAATGGAGCCTGAGTCCAGCGCTGCATTCCAATTTAGAAGTAATTTGTCTGGGGATATAAAGGCCCGATTCCCCATAGTATCAAACTGGGTTCTTACAGACTCAGAGTTACACTGGCAAACCAAAAGTCCTAAAACCAGTATTATAAATCTGTCATCACTGTTTTGTTGTAACTCCATGTTGCTATAACTCCACAATGATAATGCATTGGGAATAAAGGATAGAGGAAGCCTGTCTTCCCATTCATTTGCAAACCAGAGGCACAGTTGTCTGCCATTACCGTCAGAGGCACTACCTCTGTGAGTCAAGATTTCTTGTGTGCCTGTTTTGATATGTACAACTCAAAGCTTAAATAAGACATAGCAGAGGATCAGACAAAGAAAATAAAGAGGTAACAGGTTAAAAAGAAGGGGTAAAAGGCTGAAAGAAAGGCATGAGCTGAAAAGCATAAGAGGCAACAGGGAGGGTACTAAGTGACCTCTTGAAGTCTCTTTATGCTGTTTCCTGTGATTTTGTAACAGATAATAGAGGGTCTTGTTTTAGAAAACCCCATTTCATACTACAAATTTCACTTGCTAGTATTTTGAGACAGTTAATGCTGAATACTGATGGAAAAGCTACAGCACAGCAGAAATAAGGGAATACTAAGTGGGTTCTCCAGTTTTAGGCCAACACAGGGGAATGGATTTCTACCTTAGTAATAGAAAAGTTGTCATTTAAAAGTAGCATTAACTGAATCCTCATGAAATTATAAAATAAAGGCAAAATAACAGAAAAGGAAAATGACAGACAACTCTGAAGAAAAACAAATAAGTGTTTCTCTGCTTTAAAGTGTTGTGTGACAGTTATATACATCAGCAGATAGTGTGATATCTTTGTCTTAATCTGTGCAAGAGCGATATCTGTGGAAGACATGTCATGGTACACCTATCTTCATATTCCATAATCTGTTAGCAAGTGCAGCTCTTCTGACTGATAAGAAGAAGAATTTCTGCTGACTCCTCCCACTGAGTAATTCAGTAAAACCACAGTGACAAACAAAAGCATACCCTCATGTATTACCACAAAGAGGTTTAGACGGCCAATAATCCTGAACTAGGCATGCCCACCTGTAGCAAGCTAGACATCTGTTGAAGGTGTGTTTTAATACACAGCATAGACATACCTACCTAATCCTTCACATCCATGCATAGGTCATATTATACTGCTTCAGTGAAATCTAGCATTCCCCTCTTCCCAGTTATCCATGGGTGTGCAATTAGAAGTGAAGTAGGCAGACAGATGTTGAGCAAGCACTGAGATGTCACCATTCATCATCAGCTAGCAGATACTGAACTTGGCTGACTACCACAGCTTAGTCAGATAGTTTGGCACACTGCGTCTCAGCACTGTTTTTTTCACTTAGGATCTTAAATTGGACTAAAAGTTCACTCTGTAAATCATGTAAAACTGGAGGATGAGATTGGCTTCACTTTTGGCCATCAAGCAAAGTTATTAGAGATTCAGACCTTTTACAAGCAGTTTTGCATCTCTGTTTAAGTGTCACCTTTCATCTCAAGATAGCATCACTGCCTATTTAAAAGAGAAAAGGGCATTTGGCCAGCTATTAAATTGAATTCCTTTCCTCCATCCTGCATGTGCTTAGTCTTGCATGCAAAGCATAAAAGGCAAAACCAAAGGTCTATTAGGTGGGACCATAAGGAACTTCACATGCCATCTCTGAGTAAAAGAGAACAAACAAAGACTTTCGGGAGCTAAGAAACATGTCATCATATGTGGTATTTCTCTTGTCTGCAGCAAAGCTGTCTCTAATGCACAGCACACTTAGCAAATCAAGAATGCTTCAGGCCAAATTTGGGTAAAAGCTAAAGCTTTGCCTCCCACAGGTTTTATCTGCAGCTGCTGAAGCAAACATTTCTACCTCCTCTCCCTCACTGAATGGGAGATTATGTTTCAGACCATTGTTTTCTGTAGACACTTATTAACCCTGTTGAATTTAGAGCAGGGGATTGCACTCAATATCTATTGATTAGCAGTCAGTGCTGCAGTAATCCTTAGGCCTTGATCAATTTGGGCTGTTGACTAGGTCTTGGTACACAGCAGTGCCCTTTTCAGCAGTCATTGATATGCATGCAAGGATGTGGGAGAGGCAGAAGGGAAGGTTAGCATGAAGTCAAGTGTTTATACATTACAGGAAATTCCTGGTGAGGTGATGGCAGCTTTTATCATAGCCTGACAGAGTCCAGGGCTTAAATCATGCAAGCGTACATCAAATCAAAACACTTCTTGAGACAACATTGGAAAACAGAATCCATTATTCAGTGACTGTAAACAATAATAAGCTTTGCCTAGGTAGAAAAAGAATCAGCAAATTCTCCAAAGTTCATCTCCTCCAATTAACAGTAATATGATAAAGCTTTATGGATCGTTTGTTTTCTCTCATTGCTCATCCTTTCTGCTCAGAACTGAATGTGATTTGACACAGCACCTATTTCCAGTAGGGAACTGCCCTCTCCAAAACATGTCTCCTGCATTGCAGCCAAACTACAAAGACACCTATTTATTCAAAGTACATCTTGACTTTTTTTTTTGACATGCCGTTTGTTTTCTCCTCCTACTAGCTTTCATTCAGCATTGACTTCAGCCTCTGATTTACAAGCAGGGAAGGTGTACATTGGGAAGACTTCAGTGTGCCCTTTTTCCAGCTGCCCACCACATTTCCCCTCCAGCTCAGATGCCTTCATAGCAGCCACAAAATTATAACTTTCACAAAATAAATAATAAACTGCAGTGCCTTTTTTATTCAATATTCCAGTCTGAAAACAATGGCAATTCAGAATGGCTGATTCAGGAACTGTCTTTTTTGGAATGTGAGTATAGACGTCCAGGAGAGGTATAAGGAAGACAGTGGAGGACAGGATTGACTTTAGCTAATTCCAAGTAAGTTTTGATGTCTCCGTGAATCAGACCCCTTTAAAAATCAACACAAGACATTGGAAATCCAGACCTTGATCCTTACATTTATAAGGAAAATGCATTTAAGGAACTTGCTCCTAGAACAGTCTGAAACATTGGAGATATATATGCTTGCCTGTTAGTGATACATTATTGTGTTTGCATATTTTCTCATAGGTTTCATAGGGTGAGTCCAGTTAATGTCTGTGGTTAAATGCCAGAGAAAATGAATAAGGTCTTTGATTATGCAATTGATTCCCTGGTGATCGGATGTGACTGGAAGAATCTGCCAGGATACCATAATTCTTTTTCATATTGAACTAGAGTACTGTTACAATTCTGAAAGAAGAGTTGTTTGAAATTCATTTTTCTGTCATCCATCCCTTTCTATATACTTCATCCTGTGTGATAGGAGAGTCTTACTACAAGCACCACATGAAAAGGAAAGAGTGAAGGGAAAAAAAGCATCTGAACATCACCTAACTAAGGACTTCCTTCCAATAGACTACTTAGTAACCAGTTCATCCATCTGCCCAGTTACTAGTCCGAAGATGCTTGTTTAAGGATGCCATTTTTTATTTAGTGACAGGAGGGATTCAGTCATACTGTCCCTTCTTACATTTATTTTTCTCATGACCATTTTTCACTGAAGTCTTGAAATCTCTGCTTCATTTAAAAACCAAAATTAATAAAATCTGAAAGGTGTTAGTATAAAACAGGTTAAAGAAAAAATAGGTGCTTGCTATATAATTATAGAATCACAGAATGGTTGAGGTTTGTAAGGACCTCTTGAGATCACCTAGTCCAACCCTCTTGCTCAAGAAGAGTCAAAAAGTGCAGGTTGCCCAGGACAATATCCAGTCACATTTTGGATATCTTTGGAGTATCCACCTCTCTCCCATCATCCATCAAGCTAATCATTTCATTGCAGAATGTTATTAGACTGGTAAAGCATGATTTCACCTTTGTAAAACGGATCTGGACATAATGACATGGCTAACTGTCAAACACTAAAACTCATTGTAATTTAACCTGCCTTTGCTACTGGCTAGCCAGTGTGAGACGATACTTCAAAATCCATATAATAGTAAGAGAATATGCTAACAGACAAGATGAATAACAAATGCAGTCTCACAAATACCTACAAACAGCTTATGTGTGCACATGTATTTAATGCATACATTTGCTGCAGCTAAATGTGATTATATTCTTTGCACTCTGGGAGTCATGGTCTGGTATGTTTCATGGGTGATCCAAGCCTAATGTTTGTTTTCTGTGAGATAGTCCATGACTTACTGGAGCCCTCACTGACAGCCGATGAGCTTAGGGTCTTCGTATACAGCACAGGGAAATTAAATAAATAAAGACATTTTTTTTAAAAAAGAAAAAATAGTAAGAACAGAATAAATGTCCTACTATGTAACACCCATGGTTCATTTTGCATAATATTCATTCAGTGGCAGTAGGACATGATGTTTAAGGAGAGCACATGGGCCTGCCCATATTTTGTTCTCTGTTCCTCTCATATTGCACCAGCATCTTAAACTGCTGTGTTAGGGAAATTAGAACATACAACTCTTCTTAGTTCTTTTAGCATTACTTTCTGAACCTAGTGTCCATAAATCTGACTAAACCCTCTTTGGCCCTACCATTACTATTTGCCTTACAACCTCCTGCAGCAACAAATTCCAAAATTTGTCTACCCACTGCGTAGACACTTTTAAAAATCTGTTTTAAAGTGATCCCTTTCTAGTTTTATTGAATGCCCCCTAGCTCCTGCAGTGAGGATTTAAGTGACAGTTCATTCAATTTGTCCATTGCCTTTGTGATTCTGTAAACCTCTTTCATATCCCTTATACAGCCTTCTTTCTGCTCTCCAAACTGACAAGTCTAGAGCGTTTCAGTTTCTCCTTACAAGGCAACTACTTCCCTGCCTTGACAATTTTAGTTGCCCATTCCTGTGCCTTTTTGAACCCCACCACATTCCTTTTGAATGGCAATGGCCAGAGCTGTACACCAACTTCTTCTGTAGCAGCAAAATCAAGCTTTCTGCCTTTTTTTTTAATACCCAACCTGATGATGTCCAGCATGTGTTCTCATTGTTCCTCTGCAGCTGTACACTTAGCTGCTAAGGGAAATACCAATCAGTGACTCCAAGATCTTTTTGCAGAGTTGAAATTACCAGGTCTGATTTCTGAGCAGAAAGTCAGGCTGATGAGCCAGGCATAATTTAGAGGAAAGGCATTCATTAGAAACAAAACAGAACAAACTAAGACAAGACAGTTTGTACTGGCCTGACATTCAGGAGCCCACTCTACTCCTCATCTCTGCTTGCAAGCCTGTAACTCTTCCACTGTCTCCTGTTCATCCTGCTCAGTCAAAATGGAGACCTAAGCCATGCACCAGACCTCCTTCAGACACCCAGTTCCTTACTCCTCTTATCTATTTGTCATGCATCCCACTTCCCACTTGTAGGCCCTGACACCAGGACACATAACTAATACATCTTCCTATTCTACCGCTGTTCTGTATTAACCCCAGATAACCACATAATGCTTCCTCACTACTTTTTCCTCTTACCAAGTCTCCAGCCTTCTATCTTCTCATTTGTACATTTCTTCCTTCATTTTTACTAGTTCTTTGGGCCTTTCCAGAGCACACATATCAGTGCATGATGAAACGCTACAGTGGATGCTAAGAAGCAAAATGTCGTAGGAGCCATTGCTTGCTGCCTTACACATGAGGAAATTAGTACAAATCAGCTACTCCATTATGATTGTCGGTGCTATCCAAGACCATGCCTTATATGAAAGATCATTGGAGATTGCTCTAGCTTTTTCCAGGAGAACAGCGAGCTGCTTCCTATGTGTTCCAGGAGTGAAAGCCAATGATCACTGTGTCTGTCTGCACCTGCCTCTGTAAATAAAGCAGAGGATGGGGCCATGAGCAACCTAGTGGGAGCAGTTCCTGCCTGTGGCAGGGGAGTTGGAGCTAAATGATCTTTAAGATCCCTTCCAACCCAAACCATTCTATGATTCTATGAAACCACATGCTCATCTCAGGTGGCTCATCAGAACACAGCCAGAGAAGTGATATTCTGTCACCACAAGCCTGTTTGTGCTGCAGGCTCTCTTGGGTCTATTTGGTGCATAGCCTTATTACGTTAAGCTGCTCTTTGTCCTTATAGAACACCCTGGGATGGGGGAAGCCATCCTGAAAGAGGGGAAGATTGTGCCTTTGCTAGGGATTACCGACCATGCGACAGGGAGCATTTTCCAGGGTGAAAGGAACTTGAAAGGGAGGTGGTGGCAATCAGAATGTCAACAGTACTGCTGGGGTTAGGAAGATGAGGTAGGGAAGGGAAGTTCTACACCACTTCCAAACAGTTTAATTAGGCAGGGAGAGACCCTTACTGAATCAAACAGGGCAAAGTATTACAGCTAACAGAGAATGTAACCCACAATATCTGCTTTATTTCACTAAAATAATGGAAAATGTGTTACAAAAGGCAGAGAGCTTCTGAAAAATCATCACAAAGTCTCAGGCACCTGAGCTGCTCCAGTGACCACTTCCTCCATGTACACAATATCTGTGAGATGTACCACCTAAAATTATTTTGGACTTATTTAAAAATAAAGAGGACACATCATTACTTCAGACTGTCATTTACTTCTTTATTGTTAGATTATATGTAAATGCAATGGATCATGCCTGATCTATAATATCGTTTTTGAGAAATTCACAACAATTTTTGGCATTTCTGGTAGTTTTATTTGTGTGTATTTTCTAACTCTTTTCCATGCATTCATCTCTCAGTAATCATTGGTACATATCATCAGGTAATTAAGCAATAGAACTCACAATAACAGGAAATTAGAAATAAAAGTTTCATATATATGTTTTTCAAAGGTTGAATTTCCCTGTCTCAGAATATGTTGTCCTTTAGCTATTCAAGATGAAGAGCAAAGAGCTAAGCGAGAAGGATTATTCTGCATTTCCTAGCCAAGAGATTCCTCCGCTATTTATCACTGGCCGCTTCAAAGGACCATAGGTCTGACTCAGAATATAGTTGTGTACAGAGCAACTGACCGTTAAAAGCCAGATCTTAACATGTAGTCAACTCCTACACTTACAGCAGCAATATTTATTTTAATACTGATAAATCCAGTGATATCCTAGGTACGGCTTATTGATGTATCTCATATCACCATAGGGAAAGTTCACATCTAAAAAGTAGATGGACAGAAAGTTAGACTTTAACTGCGCCAAAATGTGTAAAATACAATTTTCAGAAGCTTTTTCTCATCTTTATCTCCATCCAAGTTTGCAAGCAGTCATTTTATCAGTTCCTTACTCAGACATGCAAAGTACAGCTCGTTGTACTTTTCCCGACAAAATGAATAAATTCTGTGTTGGTTTGTGCACCCATAAGACTGCACCTGTTTCACGCTGCACAGTAAGTACCACTGAGTGGAAAAACAACACCTGACAGCCAAGCAGCACGTGGCCTTTAAAACAACTATAATAGAAACATCTTACAGAAGTGAATTGTTTTCATTCAAGTGAAGCAAAATTATTTTGATTCACAGTAATAACATTGTTCAGGAGTTGCAAAGAGATCTACACACAGGCAAGTTTAAACTACTCCCTGCCAGTTGAAGTGGAAGAAGGCCAGTTGCATGAAATAACGTGATTCTTTTTTTTTTTTACCCACAAAACTTGTATCATGCAGTTTGTATTTAAATAAATAGGCCAAACTCTGAGAGCTCAGGGCTCTTCCTGGTGTCTCTTTTTCATCAGATGTGAGGTTTTCTGGGTTTGAATTTGCTTTTTCAGATTTCTTCCAGTTTGTTTCATTTTGTTTTGTTTTTCTTTGTACAGAGTGGGAAGAAGGAGGAGACTTGGTATAAATATAGGGCAGGAGACCTGGAACAAGGCTGGCCCTTACTAGTAGTTCATATCAAACAGAAGTTTGCTTTCTCTTGAGTGTGTCTCTCAGCTAAGAGCATCCCTGGAAAGAATGAGAGATGGAGTTGGACAGAAGATGGGTGAGGAGAAGGCTTGCTATTCCTGCTGCTGCTGGGGATCCATGCAAATAATTTCTGTTTTCAGCCTTATCCATATCCTCACATATCTCATCTCAGACCACAGCAGCAGTGGCTGGCAGATTTTTAGGTGTCTGGTAGAAGCAAATATTACTTAAGACTCTTTTGCTTTAGAGTGGAGCATACTGCAAGGTTGGCCTCTCCTTGAGCCACGGTAGGATTGCATCAGGTAAGTTATGATCCAGGAAGACTTTCCTATTGACAATAACTACAACTCTAAGAGACAGCAAATGAATGTTCATGTCTGGGTACCTTAACTTTTCTATGCTTTTGTTTTTCTACGCTTTACATGTTCTTAATTGTTATGCCAAATTTGTGTTCATGAAAGTAAGAATTGTGCATGTAGTTACTAGTATTCATTAAAGAAACAGATGGCTTAGAGTATATATTAGTGTTATCGGTGTAAATCCAGCCAACTGAACAGAGATTAAAAGCTATTTACATCCAATACATTTTTAATTATTCCTGTATCAGTTTGATAATGATATCAGTTAATGAGCTGACTGAATACAGATCTAGTACCTACCTTATAAATTTTTTACCCTGCTATGCACTAATTGGCAAAGGTAACAGGTTGTCCTAAGAACCTTAACTGAATTTTGATTTTGCTGAGGTTGAAACACTAGAAAAATCATTATGAATCAGGAGACTGAATAAAATAAACCAAGGCAGTAGGTATGAGGGTGTTTTTTTATTTTAGCAAGGCATTTGATAGTGTCTCTCACAGTATCCTTCTGGACATAGAGCTAGACATGTACAAAATATGATGGGTGGACAACTGGCTGAAAGGTTGAACTAAAATTGTTATAAACAGGGTAACATCAGGTAGGCAGGCAGTCCCTAGTGGTGTTCCCCAGGGCTCCATTTTAAGACGAGATCTTTTCAGTGTTTTTATCAATGAACTGCACACAGAAGCTGTGTACACAATAAGTAAATTTGCTGATTTGGAGGAGCTGTTGATTCCCTCAAGGGTAGAGAGGACTTACAGAAAGGTCTTGATAGATTAGAGCACAGGGCAATCACTATATGAAATTTAACATGAATAAATGCCAGATTCTGCACCTAGGTTGGTGTAATCCTGGATGTATATATAGATTGAGGGACAAGAGTCTGGAGTGCAGCCCTGAAGAAAGGAATCTGGGGATTTTGGACGATAGTAAGCTCTATATGAGTCAACAATGTGTCCTGGCAGCCAAAAAGAGCAACATTATCCTGCAGTGCATTAAGCACAGGACAGTAACTGGTCAAAAGTGGTGACTGCCTTACAACACTCAGCATTGGTGAGGCCTCAACAAGTATTGTGTGCAGTTTTGGACTATAAAATATAAGATAGATATAAAAATATTAGAATATCCAAACAAAAGCAATGAAGATGTTGAAATTACTAAAAGGCATGACTTGTGGGGAGTGTCTAAGGATATTAGGATTGTTCAGCTTAGAGTAGACTGAGGAGTGACCTCATCTCTGTTTGCAGCATCCTCATGAGAGGGAGGTGTTGATCTCTTTTCTCAGGTGTCTGGTGATAGAACACAAGGGAATGGCTTAAAGCTGCTTCACACATTCAAACTGGCTATTAGGAAAAGTTCTTCCCTGAGAGGGTGATAAAGCACTGGAACAAGCTCCTCAGGGAAGTGATCATGGCCCCAAGCCTGCTGGTGTTCAAGAAACGTCTGGAAAATGCTCTTAGTTATGTGGTTTAACTTTTAGTTTGCCCTGTGTGGAGTAAAGAGTTGGACTTGATGACTCTTCTAACTTCCAGCTTAGGATATTTTTTTACTTCTGGTTTTGTTTGGGTATTTAAGATGCTTGCTCACCACATTCAAAAGCTTTTCTCTGCAATGAGTATATTAAAGGCAATGAGAAACCAAAGTAGCATTAAGATTGGTGAATGGACAACAGTGCGTGGAAAAGTAAGTGGAAATGAAACTTCCTACTCACTTCCAGGTAAGTCCAACACCATAAAACAAGAGGTCTTGCTCATCTCCCACTTAAACTCAGGTTGTGCCTCACTCCTGCAACTCACCAGGAGCTGGTACACTGCTGCCTGGGGTTGCCAGTGCCCCAGGGTGCTCTCTTCATACCTGAAGAACCAGCCCTGCTACAGGTCCCCCTCCTCAGGGCATCCCTGCCAGAGTGCACAGACAACCACACAAAAGGCATTTGTAACCTCATCCTCTTAAAAGCAAAAGTAAAAATTTCGAAAGAACCAGAGGGGAGAAAGGAAGTTGTGGTGGGTTAACCTTGGCTGAGCGCCAGGTGCCCACCAAGCCACTCTATCACCCCCCCTTTCCTTCCCCGCTCCCTCCTCAGCAGAGCAAAAAGAAAGGGGAGGAATATAAGATGAGAAAACAAAAAGCAGTTTAATAATAATAATAATAGAAGCAAAGCCAAGCAAATCCGAGTGCGGAAGCAAAGCAAACAAAGTTTTATTCTCTACTTCCCATCAGCAGGCAATGTTTGGCCACTTCCTGGGAAGCAGGGCTCCAAGACGCGTAGCGGTTGCTCTGGAGGACAATAGCACGGCCCCCCCCTCCTCCTCCTTCTCCCTAGCTTTATAGCTGAGCTGACGTCATATGGTATGGAATATCCCTTCGGTCAGTTTGGGTCAGCTGTCCTGGTTGTGTCCCCTCCCAAGATCTTGCCCACCCCATCCCACTGCAGGGGTGAATGCTGGGATCCTTGCTCAGCAGTTGTCACAACACAGGTATGTTATCAGTACCCTTCTAGCTCCCAGCACAAAACACTGCTGCTATGTGGAAAACCAGCTCAGCCAGACCCACTACAGAAGTACTTCTTACTTCATTTATGCCAAAGTATAATTTTCAATTCTGTGAAAGAAGAAGGGGTGAAAAAGGGTCTTCCAGATCACTCAGGTGAGACAAGATATGCAAGTACTGGATGAGCAGAGCCTGGCCTTGGCATGTGGAAGTTTCTTTACCAACACGCTGAATTGAAAACAGAAGGCCACAAACACAGCCATAGGCATTTCCCTGCTTTTGGATCCTTAAATAATTGGTATTACAGGAGAACTCATAGCAGTTTATCTTTAAATAAATTACATTTCTTGATACTTCCATTAATACCCATTTTTTTTCCCACTGATCTTTCTATAAAGCTATTCAGAAGCTGTTGATAAGGCTCCTTGCTAGTGAACAACCACAAAGAAAGAGCAGAATGTTTACTTCTCAATACAGCTGTGGGGGAAGAAAATTTTTAGGAATGTTTGCTAAAAGCTATACAGTATAGGACTGAACCTCATCTTTACAAGGGAATATTGTTCATGAGCAACACAAGGTCTTGCCACACTTTGTAATATCATATTATATCATTACAAACGAAAACTGGTACAGTCCAATACTACCATGGTTTCTAAATCTTGGCATATTTATTTCCTCTCTAATAATTAATTACTTGACTTATTTAGTTTAATGAATATTTAGCTTTCTTGAATGTTGTTTTTTCCCTTTTATTTTAATGATAATTACACATTTATCTCACTATTGTTGCATTCTTCTCTCAACATGCTCACATACAGTATATTTTTCTTTGCTGTATCCATACTATTTCACAAGTATTATATCTCTGTATAAATTATATATTTACGTATATATAAAATATGAGATATTTCAGACAAACATCATCTTTTTCCTCTTTCCTCAAAATCTATCAGTACTGTCCCTCAATTTTATAATTTTCTAATCAACCATCTAGCCTCTTGACGTTTTAGACATAATTTATTCATCATAACTGTTCCTTTATCCCTACTCAAAATCTACCTTCTTGGCTTTTACATAATTTTAAGTTCCAGTCAGTGGTTTTAAGAAATACAAAATAACAATCATCTTGCTATTATTCCAGATCCACACTCTGAAAAAAAGAATGTCAATCTTTTTAGTATATTTACATCAGCATAATATTAAATATTAAATTTGATATGGACCTTTTCCAACTGCAGTGTGCATTTTTAGCCACAGTAGCCCCACCTCTTATACTCAATGTTTTATTGAAAATTCATCTTCACTGGGCAACATACTTACTGATAAAGTTGACCAATACAAATATCAATTTGTTCTGAATTTTACCACAGATACTTTGTTAATAAAAAATAATTAAAGGTGTGAGCCAAAATGATGTTGAGCAATGATTAAGCAAAATGCCTTGTTTTTATAGAACTGGCCTTTGCAAACTTTCATTTTGGAATGCAAAGCCTATCACTTTAATTATATGTCTATTATCGGGGGATATGAAAGTGTATATTAAATTAATGAAATGGATTACCTGAGTTACACAGTGGTTATTAACAGGAAGAGCTCCCAGTTTTCATATTATGTACATCAGTAACTTTAATTGCATTAGGCTGAGCTAGGAGAGCTATTTTAGGAGATATTTCAGCAGCACAACAATTTCTGCTGGCTTTTTGCCTGCTGTAGCTCAATTTCTGAGGGTTCCCTCATAAATGCTAACTTATTATTTCTGTCAGTCATGCTTTAGCAAACACGGCCTCATTAAAACTACCCTAAAGTGGCTTCAGTTTTGAAAACTCTCCCTTGATGTCTCCATGAGACAACTGGTGCTAGAGGGCTATTTCTTGCATTTACGTTAAGAGATAAGAGTGTAACAGAGAGTGAATTTACAAAAAGACCAGTTTGGGGGCCAACAGCAGTAAAAATGATGGACTGTGATGAGCTCAGGCTTTGTAGGATAGGATACAAAACTGCCTATGATATTAAAAGTACGAAGCAAATTAGCTTTTAAATTATGGTTTGCAAGCACTGATACACAAGTGTAAAATCAATTATCTGTCAGCTGTTGGTTAATAGTGACTCAGTGACCTGCCTTACTCCTGCTGGGAGTTGTGAGCACAGGTTTATAATGGGGAAGGCACAGTGTTTCTTCTTGACTAGTAATGTATTACATGCTGAAGTAACTGGGAAAGAGAAAGTAATCTTCCTGAAGTACGTGGATGTTGGTGAGATCCCGCATAGTTATACACAAGCTTCAGATCCTGTGTAGATTAAGGAAGCCTGACCAAAGGATTTCCCAGGGATTGTTCTTAGGATCATCAAGGCAGATTCATCCCTCATGTAACTTTAGGGAAGATGCTTGTCTGTAGCATACATCTGGCTGCATGCATGGACCATATAATTTCAATGACCTTACTGATCTGCTGCATTATGACAATGGATGTCTGTAAATTTAAGAACATTTACCTTAGATTCAGGTAGGTGCAGTAAAGTTCTCCACAGATCAAGGCCTAAGAGGAGAACATGAGCAGTGTAATGGAGGAGGCCCACGTGCACTGAACATGCATTGTTAAACTTTCTTATCTCAAAAGACCTAAGAGGAAACATGCAAGGATTTAAAATATACAGAGAGAAAGCATACTCATCCCAAATTCTGTAGCGAACCAGCAGTGTCTTCATACAAATATGAGCTGGAGATCCCTCTAAGTGATAAGACAAGACTGTTGCCTCAGAAAGACTTGCATTTGTGCACAGTGCAATTGTGTAAGCTTCATCCCCAGACACTGATAATACATTTTTCCCCTAGGCCTAAACACACAACAAGAAAAAAGGAATAAAATGGTATGTAGCTTTAAAAATGGTTAAGTTACTCTGGAGAAACTGCTGAAATTGTACTCCAAATTGGACAGGATGTAATAACTGAATTGCCTATCCAAAGTTCTTTTTTATTTGGTTAAGTGGTTATACAGTGTTATTGTCATAGTATTTCAATAAATCAGAAGAATTAGTTTAGCCTCACAACCTTGTTATTTAAATCATGTGCATATGGGGAACTTGAACTTGAAACTCAGTTCCACATAACACGTAAGATATCTAATGTGAGAGGTGGGGAGGATTTAAGTGCTGAAGCTGGAAACTGCAGAAATGCTAACTCATCAGTAACTTAAGTTTTCCAATACTGTAGTTTCTCAATTCCTTTTATTAAAATTCTTTAACTAAAAGACAAGACTAAAAGAATCAGAGAGTGGTAGGGGTTGGAAGGGATCTCTGAAGATCATCTAGTCTAATCCTCCTGATAGAGGAGAATCACCTGGAGTAGATCATGCAGGAACGCATCCAGACGGGTTTTAAATGTCTTCAGAGACAGAGATTCCACAACCTCTCTGGGCAGCCTGTTCCAGTGCTCTGTTACCCTCACAGTAAATAAATGTTTCCTTATGTTTAGGTTGAGTCCTGTTACCGACTACACAAGTGCTTTTCTGGGACTAGTGAAAGCAAAAAGAAATACATATATATATATATATATATATATATATATGACATAGAGAGCTATCTATATGCATGTATGGATAAATATGTTTAACATAGAAATAGACTTCATGTTTTCTTCAAAAATGATATAGAATGAGAAAAAAGAAAACCCATAGCAGTACCATCTGCCTCCTTTTCTTCATATCTATCTATACAGTTTTACAAACATAGTTGGGTGAGATCTGAATGCAGGGCACAAGTGCTGATCCATTTAGGAGGATGCCAGATGGTGTAATTGAAGCAGTGATATCAAAGACAGCAGATCTGGCGTTGATGAGTGTGCATGGATGGACGACACTAGGCATGCATGGCTGGTCTGCAGAAGGGGAAGGATTGAACAGGGAGGAAGAGGAGAAGGAGGCTGTGCTAAGATGCTGCCCTGAGGTAAGCGAATGGTGGGAGATATCTGCCTAGGGATGGGTGAAAGAGAAATGAGCACAAGTACAAAGACAAAGGTGTGAACAGACTGAATGGAGGAATGGAAGAAAGATGAGTGGGCTGAGTGGTGCAAGCAAAGGTGAATGTCCTGGTAAAGTACAGTGGCGTGGGATAACAAACCTTAGTCTAATCTGCCTAGAATATGAGAATGTCAGGAAGTGCCAGTGTGTTGGACTGATCTTGACTGGATGTCATGTGCCCACCAAAGCTGCTCTATAACCCCCCGCCCTCAACTGGGCAAAGAGCAGAAAACATAACGAAAGGCTTGTAAGTCAAGATAAAGACAGGGAGAGATCACTCACCAGTTGCTGTTACAGGCAAAACACTCAACTTGGGGAAATTAGATTTCTCTATTACCAATCAAATCAGAGTAGGATAATGAGAAAATAATCCCCAAATAAAAAATCTTCTCACCCATACCATTCCCTTCTTCCCAGGCTTACCTTTACCCCTGATTTTCTTTACCTCCTCCCCTGCAGTGTCACAGGGGTTGGGGATTGCTGTCAGTTCATCACACATTGTCATGCCGCTCTTTCCTCCTCAGGGGGGAGGACTCCTCACACTCTTTCCCTGCTCCAGCCTGGGGTCCCTCCCAGGGGAGACAGTCCTCTGCAAACTTCTCCAATGTGAGTCCTCCCAAAGTCTACAGTTCTTCACAAACTGCTCCAGCATGGATACCTTCCATGAGGTGTAGTCCTTCATGAACAGACTGTGCCAGTGTATTTCCCCCATAAGTTCACAAGTTCTGCCAGCAAATCTGCTCCAGGTCCTGCCAGGAGCCTGCTCCAGCACAGGGTTGCCATGAGTTCACAAGTTCTGCCAGCAAATCTGCTCCAGGTTCTGCCAGGAGCCTCCTCCATCATAGGGTTCCCACGAGTTCACAGCCTCCTTTAGGCATCCACCTGCTCCAGCATGAGGTCCTCCATGGGCTGCAGGGTGGATATCTGCTCCACGATTTACTTCCACGTGCTACAGGGGGACAACCTGCCTCACCATGGTCTTCGCCATGAGATGTGGGGGAATCTCTTCTCCAGAGCCTGGAGCACCTCCTCCCCCTCATTCTTCAGTGACCTTGGTGTCTGAAGAATTGTTTCTCTTATGTATCTTCACTCCTTTCTCTGCAGCAGTTTTTCCCCCCATTCTTAAATATGTTATCAGCGAGGCACTACCACTGTTACTGATGGGCTTGCCCTTTGCCAGCAGTAGGTCTGTCTTGGAGCCCTCTGGCAGACCCTCTCAGCCAGACCCAATACCACAGCCAATTTACTATGATCCAAGAAAACTATGGATAAAAAAATTTCCTTTCCAAGATAATCTTGCACTGAGAACCTTTGTTAGCAATGCTTGCCACCAGTGCCAAACTGAGACCAACAAGGCTTCTTTATATGTTTGGGAAGATAATAAAATTATTCCTTCCAGTCCTCCTATTCTTATTTTTTTCATTCCCTAAAGGAATTTGGGGATTATCTTTTTGAAACAACAAGAATCTTTCATGACTGTATTTTGGGATCCTCAAACTTCAGTTTTTCTTTCTTGTTTTCTGTCTCCCCTACTAGTAATTTCCAATGACATTTAAAATAAATTAGAAGATGACTACTGAACAATACTTCCAGAGATTTGAGATATTGTCACTGTCAGAAATGACAGCATGCAGACACATCAGGTTTGCTCAGAAAGGGAGTTCTTCAATGTAAAAAAATGTGTGTTCTTAAGACACCAATTTTGGCAGCATTAAAACAATGCTATCACTTTTTCTCCAGGCTTACAACCTTTGGCAGGGGTCACATGCCTTTTCTGTGTTTTATCACAACTTTTGATAATACTTGTATTTGAAATCTTAGGCCAAAGACAATGTACATACAAGCATTTCTGTTCAGTGGTAGAATATACTTATTGCTAGCCAGTCATACTTCCAGGGAAATCAGTGATTGAACTTCCACTGGCTTCAGTAGGACCAGACAAGTTCTGGCCCTAAAGACAAGTACCACACAGCTAGACAGGTTTCTTCTAAACATCTGGGCAACTTCATGAATACTGCCTGTTATGAAAAGTCCTTGTTCAGGGCAGTTACCCTAACTGGATGATCACTACCTGGCAGGGCCAAAGGTGTGCCAGGGTGCATGTTAAAAATTAAATGGCATGGAGGATCATAATCCGGTGCATGGACCTTTAACTGTAGCCTTGTTTCTTGCTGGAGAAGTAGCCCAAATGTAACTGTCACATGTTTCACAGTACCTTGTGCAGAGCAGGCTATAGTTTGAATTTCTGTGGCAAGAACACAAACTCAGGTCAAGTGCTTTATGCTGCATCCAGCACACAGGGAAAATGACACACTAAGCAAAAGCATTTTGCTTCATTTGAGTCAATGTCCTGTCATGTCTGTCTTCAATACCCTTCCAGGTGATATGTAGGAGGCCTGTAACGCTTAGTTTAAAGGATAAGATATTTTCCTACTACCTTTTATTTTGCACGTTACAATTTCCAAGGTTATGTGTGAAATACAGCTAAGTACATAATTGCTTCTCCACTTGCTTACACTCTCAACTCTACTATTCATCTATTTGTAATGTGTTTTGGGATCCTTGGAAAATGAAAAGTTCTATATAAAACTCAGTTCATTTTAGTGATACAGTTAGAAAACAAGGAGATCAAAGCTCAGTGCAGGAGATTCACAGCCAAAGCCCTGGAAAGATTCACAAATAAGTATTTTCTTCATATAGTGCTTTCACAGACTTTTTTCTTCCACCCTGCTCATTTGATTAGATAGATGCTTACACAGCTTTGCATTACTTAAAAGAAAGAATAAAATATGTGTTGAGATCTGTACTCATCCTCATGAATTGTAGTGTGATTTGATCCTTTGTAGGTAGGACAAAATATGTCCTCTGGGTTGTAGCAGTTTATTTTACTACAGTAATCTCAGCAGCATTTGCCTACACCAAGGTATTTGACACATTTACCAAGCTTTTCTTTCTACATTTCATTTACTAGTGCTGCAGGCAAAAATGTTTTGTCAAATCAGAGTTACATGCAGGAAATCACTTACCACAAATGAGTCTGGGCTGATGTTTCTGTTTGTACATTTAAAATCCATGATCTACCGGAGACAACATACCATAAAGGGACATATAGCAAGATGCTTTTCTCTACCCTTGCCTTCCAGAAATGCTGTGTTTTTGACAACGAGTGAACCCATGAGCCTGTCCATTGTTCATATGATCAGATACTGGACTGCTGCTGTCAACAATATTCACGATTTCTGTAAACTTGGCCTTCTCTTTGCCATCTATAAAAAAAGACAGGTTGATTATTGCAGCCATGGTCCTTCACTCTTCACTCACTCTCATGCACACACACACTCGGATGCAAGCATTGCTTCGGCTGATGCTTGCTCTGAGCATGACTCTGCAGTCAAAGAGGCTTTGCAAATCCATTTCCCTAAAACAATCGATGTGTTTGGCTTCCTAGCTTGACACAGCCACAGCATTGGGAAGAGATTATTATTGGGGCCCAAACAGGCTAAACTGGGAAATATCCTTCCATCATATTCTCATCTGATCAGGAAGGGGCTACCAAATAACATGGCCCAAGAGTTAAAGAGCTTATTTTCTAAATCCCTTCATCGTTTCTAGAACCGTGAGACATTGACAGCAAGTCACTTAACTCTGTCCAGCCACAGCTGTGTGGGTTTTGCATAATTAATTATTTATACCAAGGCAGACACAGTAATTAACTTCCAGATGAATATGATATTCTGATCAGAAATGCTTTGCATTTCAGCCATCCCTCAAGCAAGTAACTGTCAAAGCCGGACTGTTTGACAGAGTGGGTCCTGCCAAAATCCCTCCCAGACATCTGTTCTCAGACAAAAAGAACAGATTCTCAAAGCAGCGCCTGCAGACGTTGCCTTGTTTCAGCAGGCAAAGAATAACCAATTCACAAATTCTGGCTAATTTTGTCTGATTTCAAGACAGTATGCCGAACCTCATAAAAAGCCAGGACCTGTTTTTTTTTCAGTCATGGGCACCGGTGCAAATTGAGTGTTTCCTCATGGAAATCAATGGCCATGCTGATGTCAGGCAGGTGCAGGTCGGGAATGAAGCCCAGGGGATTTGATATGGGGCGGGTTTGAAGACAGCGGGCAATTTTTTTATTTTCTTTGTTTTGGTGAACAGAAATGAACAATAATCATCAGCATTACAATAATAATGAATCATTTACTTGCTACTACTGCTGTCTGCAGCATAATAGTAATTCATTGGAGTAAGATTTTTACGCTGAAGCAAATTTATGCTAAAATTTTTTCCTATTTCTCCTTTTTAGCAGAAATTTTTATTAATCACCAAGGATTGTGGCTAAACATACAAAAACAAAGATAGGGAAGAATAGACACTCTGAATGCACACACTACAGCTAGAGCCGACTGCAAATTGCACTTTGTTGTTGTGATTTCTGATGTAGCACCCGTATAATCACAGTGCTATAATGCTGCATGCTGACTGTAATGAAAGACAAGATGATGACTGCAAGGAAGAGGTTACAGCGTAGCAGGGACAAGCCTACCCGACAGATGTAAATTTGTTTTATTTTTGCACAGTTCACTGACCATGTAGGATCTAGGAGAACAGCTGCTGCTTTGGCGTGTCCTGGATGCTGTGTTCAGGGAAGGCTGAGCAATCCAGGGTCCTGGGGAGGCCATACCTTTCCTCATAAGCAGCTCAACATCTGGGATGGGAGGGAGGCTATGACAGCCAGGGAAGGAAAGGCAGTGGTCAGCCAGCCTCCAACCACTTCTGAAGGCTGTAGTTTTGCAATAGGAGATGATTTACCAAGAACAGGCATACCCACTCCACCACCAGTCTAGATATTCCTTGAGATGGCATTGGCATCCATCTAACCTTCAGGGGGCTGGTTCAACAAGCTAAACCCGCTGAAAAAACAGTTTTTTGTTGTTGTTGGTTCAGTTTTCTGCTGATTTGGCTCCCTAGATGAATTTACTATGGGGTCGTGGTAAGCACCAAAATAAGGGAAATGGAGGAGACAAGAAGAGGCATTTACCAGACTGGCTTGGCTGTTTTGTCAAGCTGCATACCCCAGGAGAATCAAAAGGCAGACATGCAGTCAGACCTCAGTAACAGTGGACAGAAAGATTCTCCTAGGGATGCAGACGAGGCTGTGTGGAGATTGTTTCAACCCAGAAAGCCCTTGAAAGCTGTTTAGTCAAGGAAGCCTGGAGAAGACAAGCCATTCTGCGGGGACCAGAGAGCATGAGAAAGCTTGTTTGCAAGCCATTATTTAATGTTCAAGTCAATTTAAATTTTTATCTATTTCTCTCTTGTTTCTAGCTGTGTCAGTAAAAGTCTTGGTGATGTTTTGGAGTGCTCACCTTTAAGACAAGGGTATAGGTACACCAAGCCAGCTCAAGAAGCTCTCCACCTTGGTCTGAGTCCACTACAGACAGTAAATACCCAGACAGACATGCAAATGTTTCAGCACTTAAATACTGTATTTGTTAGAATACACAAAAGGAGGACCAGAATCAATAAATCTGTGTGTGCCTAGAGAGATCTAGAAATCTTTCTAACTGTAGTTCACCACAGGCGCCTGAAAGACTCTGGGACACAGATCAAGAAGCTGGAACGAAGCTCTGCACTCAGGTTCTGTCACAGAGGCCTAGCGACACATTATTTTCTCATGCTCTGAAGTGTGTGACACTGGTAACCTGGACTAGATGGCACAGAGCTTTATTCAGAATGGCAATTCTTATATTCCTATATAATCTTAAAGCTTGTTCTATAGGATATGGAAATCAGAAGACTTAATGAACACTGCATCTATTTTGATAAGTCAGTTCTTAAGCTTCTGTAATGGCAAAAGCCCATGATTTTAACAAAAATAATCCCAAACTAATAAGTGAGAAATTTTAAATTGTTTTCACTCCAGTGATGCCACTTCTCCCATATAGGCAAGGCCAGGGTAGCGGGCAGCTAGACATTTAATCCTTGGCATTTCCTATTTGTAATCCATGTACTTGGTTCTGTCCATGTGCCTAAAATTTACGGTAACTGTGGACTTCCTTGTAGTGTCTCATCAGAATCAAGCTCTGCATTTGCCCTCTCTGCACCTGTGAAACAATATAAAGGTTCAGTCATTCAGAGGAAGACATTTTCATTGGATCTTCGGGGCACAGATTTCCCCTCCCTAATGTAATAATTCAAGCTTATAGAAAAATTTCACAGCTTTGCAAACCTTCCTGGTTTCACTGATAGAGCACATGATGATTTTTGGTGGGATGTCTGTGTGCAGTGGCATGAGGTACAAAATTGACTCTTCAACCTGGCTCCCAAAACATCTGCTGCTGTTCCCCAGTTCCCCTGCACATTCAGCACACTCAATCCTTGTCTGGTGACTCCTACCCTCTACACAGCAAAAGTTAACAGGGAGGAGCCAAGTGCGAACTCTGCACTGTTTACTGACTGTAAAACCCAAACATGCGTACTCTATTCTGTGTGGTTCAGCTATCTAAAGACAGTGAGGACAAGATCACTATTTGGCAAGGTCACTAAGTAAATTCTTTCATACCACCAGTCTCAATTTCCCATCCACTGACATTCTTACCACAAAGGATCACCTAGCAAAAACACACTTTACCTTTGAGTGTCCGGCTCTCAGGTTTGCAATTATGAAATCCAAAACACTATTTTAAAGCATTTGGCTTTATACAATTGTATTTCCAATATATTCTTAAATTATATCCAAAAACTACTTTGTTAGAGGACCCAATTCCCATACTAATAATCTTGTTTCCAGTGCAATCTTGTTCATTTAGAGCTAATTTTATATTGCAGCATCCTGAAAATGGTGCATATATCCAAATGCCTCTTAAGGAGTTTTATTGGTAAAGAAGACAGATTTTTTTCAGATTTCATAATTCACATGATATTTGGAAAGGCAGGGTTTGGTCATGGAAATTGTTTTACTATACTTCTTCCCAGTTTTTATAAATCTAACTAACCTTGTTGTAATGAAAATAGTAAAAGGAAGGAGATACTTGGAGTCACAGCTTTCCTTACAATAAATGCTCCAGGACTATCCCTTTTCCTACAGATTATAACAGAAAGGAAGATCAAGCTTCTAGCTTGAAGCTGTAATGAATTTTGCACAGTCTCAATTTCAAGGCCTACAGTTCTTGTATTTATTCAAAAAGCATTAGAAATCCCAAATTCCCAATACTGAGGTCAATACACATTTTGGCCACTTCCATATTCAGTACTGGAGAGCTAAAAAATATGCTTTTAAATAATATGTTGCCCCAAATGTTATGTTGCTATAATTAGATTCACATAGTTAACATTGTACATGATGTTTGGAAATGTGGTGGGTTTGTATGCATTTTGTTGTTTTGGTTTGTTTTCTTTTTTTTTCCTAGAAAAAGAACAAAGTCCTGAAAACCAGGAGAAAATAGTTGTGATTTTCTGACTGAGTTTTTAAACCCTTAGAATAGTGATTCAGTGTGCTGGCAAGGATAGCCAAGGCAGCTCCAGAGAAGGGGCAGAACTATGTTCCAGCATGCCAGTTCTCTGCTTTTTTTCCACTTTTTTTTTTTTTGTTTAATAGTATTTAAGGTACCTTTATGACCATCCATCAGCCCAAATGCCCTCTGTTCTGGCCTTCTTTTCAAGGCTCGCTAAGTCAGCAATTTCAGAAGCCATATCTCCTGCAAATCACTCTGCAGAGCATGCAGTCAGAGCTGATGAGTCAATGAAGTGTATAACAGAGGAGCAGGCAAGACGATCCCTTCACTCCCGTTTTCTCAACACTAGAGCAATGCCAGTTACTCCCTGAAATGTGAGGGGACAATCATGCTCCAAGTGACCAGCATGTGGGGCATAAGGAAATGGCATTCCCTTTGCAGTGTAAGCATTATGCACACAACATCATCAATGGAATGAGAAATGGGTGATGGTGACAGATCAGTAATCAGCAAAAGCAGAAACTTGTGGTGCTTGCCAGGTAATCTAAACTTATCACATTCAGTGTTATGCCTCTTTTCTTAAAGCATACACCCTGAAGGAGCAAGTCTTTGCAAAGAAGAACAGTGCTGACTCCACTTGGTCCGAAACGTCTCTTTTCAGCACAGAGAGACTTTTTTTTTTCCCTGTAGAATACGAAGGCACAGAGAGGACAATTAATAGTGAAAACCCAGCAGGGCTGCTGTACGCAAGTATGCACAGCGTGCTCCCCCGTTGCTTCTGGACTGGCACTAGCCTGTCAAATGCCTGGAAATGAAGCTTTCTGGAGCCTTTATTAAGATTCATGGGAAAGGCAGGCCCCAAACCCACAGACAGCATCAGCATGAAGCATCTCAGCCTCCTCTCTCCCATAAGCACTGCCAGCACATCTGGCTCAGACTCCAGAGGGGAATGAAGAAACTGGGAGGGAGTATAAAGTGAATCTGTCAGCATTTACTTTCATGACAATCTGCCATGTAGAATACGTGCCACGCACAATACAACGTTCTCAAGTGCCTGATCCCCTACTACACCCTGGCTGTAGGCTAGTGAACTTGCATTTCTCCCATACATGCCAAAGAAGGACTGAAAACCTACATACAGGGCTTCGCAAAGGACTGTGATGCCCACACAGGGGAGGAGATGACTTCTTTTTTTCCCGTTGTGCTCTTTTGTAGGACACATAGCAACCTTAAATTCCATCTCTTCAGCGATGCTTCCCAAAATCCCAAGCCTCTCAGGCAATTTGAAGTCCAGGTTTTTGAAACTTTGTTCCCTCCTTCTGTTTATTCGACAATTTGATTAATTATTACTGGTTTGTGTGAGTGTGTTTCTGCATGCATTTGTATACATATATAAAACTTAATGATTCAAGTGCAACAACTCATGCCAGGTATACATGCAAACACATACTGCTTTCTGATAAATGGCACTCCAAAATAACCTCTCTGATTCTCTTTTCCTGCAACTTTGCATGTGTTTTTGTGGCAGGGCAAAAAACGTAGAAAGCAATATATTCCTTTGTCATTCACAGTAAAGATGTTCTTTACCACCTGAAGGTACAAATAGTACATTCATGAATGATAAAAAATGTAAAAGTTATTGTGAAGTGCCCAAAAAGGTGCATAAACTGTAGCAAGTACAAAAAAAAGTCCCCTCCTGTGCTTTGTCTCTGCAGCACTTACAGCAAACTCAGCTCCCTGTGGTCACCTCGACAAAATGCCCAGACCTGAGAGGCAGCAGCAAACATGTGTCACTTGCTGAGTGAGAGGGAGAACAAGCAGCACTACTGGATATAAATGGATCTGTTATTCCTCATATTACCACACTTGTGCCTCTCAAATCTGGATTCTTTGCTTTTAAAAAGTACTTAATCTGCAACAAACTGAGCAGATAATATTGGTTTCTAAGGGCTTCTGATGTCTGTTAAAAGTAGTATTTTCTTGGTTCATAATGGATGGAAAAATATTAAATTCTGCCTATGAAGATAAGAAAAAGCTATTTACAGAGCACCTGAAGTTTACAGAAGTGACCGCTGTAAATCTTAACTAGATTAGTTAGTTAGACACACTAACTCTCTGGGCAGTACGAGTATAAATTTCAATTTAGCACCTAAAGGGCCAGGCTCTGTGGTCTGTGTTAGACTACAGATTAAATGTCATACCAGCCAGAGTGGCTAAATTCAGCATTGCTACAGAGGCAAACCTGAACATGGTCTTCGCACCATTCACATGTAATTTATGAACCAATGTTGGGTGCTTTAAAATCTGAAGTATTTTCAGATCGTCTCAGGCCATGAAGGATCTGGAAAACAGACCTCTCCCTGCCCCAGGGCACTGGTGTCCTTGACACCTCCTCAGCTGGGCCATCACCTAGTTAGATGCTCTCTGGTGTCCTCTGTGCTGCTACTTTGCTGGGTGCTCTCAGGAGGTGCTGGAGAACTGCCCCAAGGCTTGACCTACAAATCATTATGACATGTCACCTCAGCATGCCCACTGACCAAGCACAGGTGCCAAAGGAAGTCACAAGCTGACTGAGGATGACCCTACAGTGTTGTAGGCATCTGCAGAGTGTGGTGATGTTGATGTATGATTTCTTCTTCTTTGGTCATCTAAATCTTGGCTTTACGGTCTATGTGTCATTATATTATCACTCAGTGAGTCTCCTCATCAAGTGAGAAGCTACGTTTCAAACAGAATTCCCACTATGTAAAAAAAAAATATCATTATGAGAATGTTAAAGTGTCTTTTATTTTTCCCAAAATTGAAAGAAGTGTTCCACATCCCTTCATTTTTATGAAGTTTCATGTTCATTATGTTAAAACCAGCTCATTTCTATTTGTTTTGACTATTAATGAAACAGTCTAAATGATAAAGCGAGAATGAAATGGCTTGCATTTGACCTTATCAAGAGGAAACAATTCAGTAATTGCAGGAAAAATATGCTGTTGAATTTGATATGCTATTCAAAACCCCCACATTTTTCTATGAATCAGCAGTTTCTCACAGAAAACATACTTTTCATAGGTTGTTGACTAGTTCTGTGCTTAAACAGACACTAAAACAAGTCTACAGTGTTTCTCGTATTGCTGTACTTTTCCTATTTGTCTGTTCTTGTTGAGGTTTTTTACCTACTCAGCATTGCAACTTACTCATTGTTACTCAGAAAGCACAATAGACCTTTCCAAAAAGAAATGCTAAATTTTTCAGTTTATTGCTAAATACTTCATAATTCGTTGACAAAAAAATAATGGTAACGTATTCAGTAAAACTCTTGACTCAGAATGTGTGCTTGCCATATTTGTCTTAGCTTAGAGAAGAAAAATAATTATTCCATTTTCATTTTCTTGATGTCTGAAAAGAAGTCTTTCAGCTGATTTTTTTTTAGCATGGTGAGAATGGCCCAGCTGTACCACAAACTGAACACTTAGCCTTGCATTCAGAAATCACCAGCTTGCATTCAAAAGTCAGTTAGTCTTGCATTCAGGAAGCAAAGATCAAATGAATGATAAATGATTTGTAAAGCAAGATTTTTTTACTCAGATCTTTTCCAGAGGTCAAAGAGCTTGTCATTTTATGCTTTTCCAAAATTACATTTTCCTTTAAAGAGCAGTAAATTATTAAAATTTAATATAAAATACATATTTTAATAAGTAGAATATAGTAGGTATGACCTCTGTCACTTGTTAAGTGTATCAACACCTTGCACTGTCCCATTGGTATATTTTAAGGAGATTTTAATATATATCAGTTATTGAATGTGAAGGTCTTTCTATTCTAACACATTTTAATGAACTTCTTTCAATGCCATCCAAGTCAGGATCTTAAATCTGACTTATTGCTGCACTACAGTTTGTAAGGGGTGCCATTTGTGCACTGCAGTGGGGTTTTTTCTTTGTTAGAAAAATAATTCTGGTATATTAGATTGAATAGAGTACCTTTAACCAAACACTGTATATATATATATATTAATTGCAGATAAAATCTTAACCTGCCTAGAAGTAATCTTCATAAGACATGAAATAATAATCCTAGAAAATGGACATATTGCACAATTATAATTTAAAAAATAAAGACAGATGGTTTGAATAAGTGGCAAACTCATATTTTCATTGACTAGAAGCCTACACGTATTTGAGAAAATACTTTGAAACTAATTATTTGCCAAAAAAAGATGTCAATGTTCTGGAGCTCTGCCACACTGTAGCATCTTGCTTGGTCGGATGAATGCGTGAGGGGAAGGCAGATATGGACTCCATAATGATCTGTCATAATTCAGAGCAATGGGGCAGATTCAAAATTAAAGCCGGCTCCAAATACCCTGGAGGAGCCAGTTTCACACTGCAATATGTCAATAGTTTGGGAATATTGCTTTCTTCATCTCCAGTCTCATGTTCAGCCTCCCTCCTCCTCAGCATCTTGTGTTTTTCTTTGGAAATGCTTCTCATTAACCCTTTGTGGAAACCCATTTATTTACTGCATTTTTGCCTGATATAATGAACCTGAGCGAGAAGACTGAGTCTGTGGAGACCCCACAGCACCTTATGAGAGCTGAGATGAGAGAAGCTGAGTCTGGACCTTGCTCTGTTCCTGATGCATCATGTAAGCTTGAGCAATGTCTGTACCCCTGCATTTTTCTCCCAAACAATGATAATAACATTCATACTTTTCCGAGGATTGTCAGGCAGATTTCACTGTTATCTAGCAATGTTTCGTAGAAAGCCCATCATTGCATTAAGGCATTTAAGTTGATAAAATTGTCTTTAATAATCTTTTTTCCTCTTCAGCGAGGGACATAATCATCTGTGTTAGCCCTACAGGAATTTAAGCAACATTCTGTGCTGGACTGCAGCTTTTAAAAAGAATCCAGTATATTTTGCCCAAACTGCAGAAGAGATGTATTGTACATGATGTATAGATCCCTTTTATAAATAAAATTGGCTCTATGGTTTAATTTTATCTACTCTAAATTTAACTAGCTGGGTATCACAGAGTGCTGTGGGATATGAGCTTTTTTTGGATATACTGACTACTACATCTACACCAGTAAAGTAAACCCCATTGCTATCAAGTAACAAATGTACATCGATGCCTACAATACAAATGAAAACATATGAAAGTAGCAAAGACCTTGCCCATACCGCTTGCAGAGCACTGAATACTACATATCATAAATAGTTTCCTGTAAATTGCTTTAACTTGTGATTAAAAATACGTGCAAAAATAGATGAATAGATGGAAAGAACAATTTTCTGTTCAGAAATGTCTGACATTTTGATGCTGTAACAATACTGTTTCTATATAAATAATTAATTATTTTACAATAATCCTATGAAAGCTGGGGGCTACAGTGATTTGAAATCTGCACATGTCCCTCTCTTATTATCTACCCAGCACTATCAGGTGTCAGTAGATTGATAGTGAGGCATTCACATTTTCTTATAAAGAGAGGAAAAACTGGGATGTTTGCAAAAGAAGGGTAGATAGGTTTAGGGTATGATCCTGGATAGAAGATAAAAAGTTACAAAGTCCTAGGGCTGTAGAGTGAAATCCACAGAAATACTACATGCACAGCCTGTTCCTAAAGCTATGTATTTGTATACCCTCGTGTACAGAGAGGGTTAACTTATTTCTTCAACACAAATGCAGTATATACCTCAAAACAATAATCTTGTTATAATGAGCAGCTGTTTCTGATTATAATAAAGATTCTGAAATTACATATGCATAACTCACAAGGTGAATGAAAAAATACGTAGAAGACAGCAGTTTACAGTAGGTGCTGGCAAACATGGTACAAAGCAAGGTATCTCAGGATTTGTTCATGAATGACCACCAACCTTTTCCAAAATGTCAAACGCAGATTGAAAAAAGTCTAATTTAATCTCCTTTAATTACAGGCATGCAAATCATTGCCTTTTCTTGTTTTGCTTTGTTTTTTTTAATTATTTGCTTCAGTGTGACATTCCTCCTTGTAAGCAAGGAAAGCCATGTGTTCTCTCTGACCTTACACTTTAAGACGGTTTGAGATTTTTCATTGACCCTCCCCCTACACTCTGGGGCTAATATGTCTCATTATCTCAGTGCATAAAACTGATTATTAAGTAGTCTTTGATGAAGCAAACAGGCTTCCACTTGTCCTTTTGAATTATCTCAATATCATTAATTATTTAAAACTGACAATGAGGTCATTCAATTACAGTATTCTCTATACAGCTTGTGCTTAATGTCACATTGAGGTTGTTATCCAGAGCAGAGGGGGTTAAATTATCAGTATGCTGTTGCTGCTGTGATGCTAATGTAAATGAACATTTGGTGTTTTATTTTTTTTTCCTTAGCTGCTGGTTACTACGTTATTAGCATATTTGATGTATTTCTCAGCTCAGTTAATAAGCAGTTCTGAAGGCAAAAGATTGATGTTTCTAAACGGCGTTTATAGACCGTTCTCTCTTGTAACAATATCTGGAACATGTCTATGTGCTATTATGACTAACTGACTTTGGTTTTAGGCCATATGCACCATTGACAAAGCCTAATCTGTGTTCCTGTCTGCTGCCTAGGTGTTTTATTGCTAGACTATGGCCATCCTATGAATTCCAAACATTTCTTTTTTGCTCTCCAGTTCCTACTGAAACTAAATAAAGATATTAAAGCTTATTAAAGCATTTTGAATGCTTCAGGTGCATTAATATTATCTGAATAACATTCATTGTATCATATGTTCAAAGCCCTGAAGTACATACAAGTAAGTTTTGTAAAAAGAAGTCACATAAAATCTCATATAAAATATTAAGGGGAGAACATATGGAAATACAGGAAATACAAACCAGTGTATTCCTATTAGACTCAGTGCACAGAATAGCATGGAGAAGCACATTGGTGTATAATACTCTGATAGAAGAGCAATTTCTGCAGCTGACTGCTCAGATGGGATGCTGTTGATGCTCTTTCTTACTCAACAACAGGATTTTTGTACCTGGACACAGGGCAAAGCTCTGGAGGGATGATCGAGGGTTTGTTAGAGTAGGCAGAGGCCGGCACCTGGGGTGGGTACAGACAAAAGGAAAGCTCTTCTGGTTTAAAGGCCAGGCTTGCCAGGAGGCTGTGGCACTTAGATCCTTTCCAGCTCTCCTCTAACTTGCCCTTGTGTTATGTAAAACTCACCTGTGGGACTCAGAGTTTCTGTTCAGAAAAATAAATTAATGTTAGCTTACTGACTGCCACTCTTCTACATATTATACCACTGATTTTAGTGCTGCTGCAATGCTTTGGGATAGTGGATGGCTTCCAAATATTTATCTGAAACCTACCACTTTATTTGAGTGGTGTCCCAGGTAATGTGATCAGTATAGGTAGCATTAAAGCTCGCTAAGTGGTGGCAGTGACTTGTGGTAGTAACTTGTGAGGTTTCAATTTCTGCTTCAGGAAATAAGACTGTTCAGATACTTTTGTAAAAATAGACTTTTGGTGAACCAGTTTGTCTTCAGATTTTTCAAATCATTCCACTCTCCTCTGCTTTTTATCTTCAACTGTCTCTGCCATTTCAGAAGTAACCAGAAAAACAGTGATTCTCAAAAAAATCTTCCAGATGAAAAAAAAACCAAAACTGTTATGTCTCTGCAAAACATTTTGTCTTTGGTGGAGCAGAGTATTTGACGAAATGACATTTTGTTTAAACTCTTTCAACCAGCCCTCACTAACAAGCTTTCCACAAATAAGCCATGTATATCCTGTTTTTCCTTCATCAAGCTGGGACCCTACGTCCATTTTGCCAAGCCTCTTGGCAGCTAATATTTTTGTTAAATTGGCTAGTACATCTGCCAGCCCTAGGACAAAGCTAGGTTTCCCACCCTGAACCTTTCAAGCAAAACCTTTTGTAAAAGACAAAATGCTGTATCTACCTTAAAACATAAAGGATCCTCGGGGCATTGGAAACTAATGTGCTGCTTTAATGCAAACATCCCTTGTGAGGACTCTCAGTCCTTGTAGGCTCTGAACAGCAGGAGAAAGAATACATTAATATAAATGAGCTGCACAGCAGTATTCAGAAAATGGAGCTATAAGAGTTAATGAGATGGTGTCCTGCTGCTGGACACTTGTGTGTTAAAAATCCTGATGGTTTTATCCAGCAGCAAGTTTGAAAAACCTGCGCAAAGCTAGTGATTGTGGAGCACCCATGAGTACAGAACAGTGCCTCTTTCCATATCGCCTTGCTACAGGCAAAGAGCTTTTGATATATCTAAATCTAACAAGGGAGAAAACAGAAGGATTACTAGAAATCATTGACCATGGTGGAACCATGGTAATTATTAAGAGCATTATACACTGCACGGCACATGTCTGGTGTGTATATGCAGCTTACAGCAACTAGCAGAGGAGCCTGTAAATAAAAGCCACTGCAAATAGCACTTAGTTGTGTGACTTTAAGACTCACTCTGTAGCAGCTGAATTCAAAGGGAAGGCTCCAATTTATGTCACCGTTGGCCACAAAAGTACTACCCCCTTCAGAAACACAATTCAGTGTATCTCTTTCTTGCAATCAGTGGTAGTTTCTGAAAAACAGCCACCACCCTGAAAGTGCCCTCTTTGAGCTACTGCTCAGTGTATGTCTAGCACAGATCAGTCTGACCTACCACTCCTGTGTTATCCTGTCCATTTACAAAATTAACAGGATGCATTACAAGGCAGTAATACATCTGTTGTGCAATGAGACAACTGTCTACACCACAGAAATGTCTTCTCCCTGTGCTTGGGTAAGATGCAGAGCTGTTTGGCACAGGTGCTGGTGTGATGGATTTGCTCTGCACAGAGTTGTGCATGACCGTACTCTTTCCAGGGTCTCCCAAACCCGAGACCACCTTGCTTAGGTGGTCTTCCTGTTTAGGAATACGTGAGTAGTGAGAGTTACATATCTGAATGCCTCATGGAGGCTGACCCTGAAGATCTTAAGAAGAGCTCTATGGTCATGCAGGATGTCCACATGCATTGCACAAGGTTTGATGAGGAGACAGATGCCTGAAGCAATTTTACACTTTTGTTTACCTATAGGAACAATCTACTCTAGTAAACATTATTTTAAAAGCTTGGGGCCCATAACCAGCATCAGAGTGAAGATTAGCTAAGCATGGGGTTTGTTTATACATGTTCAGTGATTATCACCCAGTTGGTGCGTTTTTCACTCTTGGTATTTGAGAATTAATAAACTTGCTGAGTGACAATTTCAACCTCATCTCTAATGAAATTAGCTTCCCTGGCAAGAAGTGATGAGCACAATTTTGACGGGAGCTACGAGGTGTCACTCTGATATGTTTCTTGCAAGTTATTCTTCTAAGGACTTGTTGACGTGCAGGAATAGTCCAGAATAGTTATTTAACAACAATAACAACAAAAAGCCTGCAGGGTTATTTTATTTTCTGGTAGGAGTATGTCTATGCAGATATTGAGGGTCATGTGCAGGCCAGAGTTTGCCAGCTGCCTCTCCTGAGAGTACCTAAACTCAGCATGTTCTAAGTCCTCAGCCACAGGTCCAGTTCCTAGCTGAATATGAGGGTTTATGAAGGAACCTGTAATATTATGCTGTTACATATTCATGGAGCTCCTCTGTACAGTGTAGACCTCAAGCAGACACCCAACAATTGCAACCTTGCAATTCTCTATTCCTGCCTCTCTGCGTTTTGTATCTTGTTTCTGTTGCCAGAGACTGCCTGATTCCTAAACGTGACTTTGAGATCTAGTGCTGAGATGAGTGGCCTCAGTGCAGGTTCTAAGATGTGGTGCATTTCTTTGTGGAGAATACCAGTGTATATTAGTGTTTAATAGCTTTTGCACTTCAAATTCATATGTTGGCTTATTTCATAATGGTTTCCTCCTGGAACATATAAGCATCGTTCAGTCTCAGATGAAATGATACATTGCAACCAGTTTTGTGATCTGAGTATTTTTCTTAGATGAGATCTTTCATCTTCATAAACAGAATCAATTCTCGGGGTAGAGGTACGTCCTGCCAACCCACTAGTAACATTTTGGCTGAAATATCTGAAAGACATAATTACCTAAAATGCTGCTTGTGACTACTTCTGTTCAAAGACTGATGTCCCTCCACAACAAATCTCTTTGCAGTTGTGAATGATGTACTATTTGGAAATCTCTACCTTGTTTATTGGAGAGATTTGAGTGACGATTTAGTACAGCTGTGTTAGTGAACTGAAGAACATATCAAAAGTTGTCAATATTAAGCAGTTCTTTCTAGTTGAAACAACAGGCTTTCTATTTTTAATTTGAATTTGAAAACAAAAAGTTTAATGGAAAATGTCTTGGACTCTGAACAGCTTGTTGCATAGAAATTTCTTCAGGGAAGAAAGATTGTTGAGAGAAAGGCAATGGTGATTGTTTTAAAAGAAGTGTGCTCTTCTAAGCAAAGAACCAGCCTCGCTCCCACAACATGCAGGCACTCAAAGCCAGGAACAGCAGGAAAGATTGCTCAGCCAAGCAATGCTGACCAAATTCAACAGACACAAGTGAAGTAAGATCAAACTTTAGAGTCTGAGGCCAGAGTCTTGCAGTGCAGCATGATTTGTTAAGAGTAAACTCTGCACAACTAAGACGGTTTCTTGTGAAACCTCTGCTCTTCGGGTTTTGGGTTTTTTTGTCAATGAAGAGGATATGTGGAGACCAGAGCTGCAGGAGCCAGAGGAATGCTGTAGCAATGAGGCTCTGCAAAAGCTGCAGCACTGATTTGAGAGTTTGATGCAACCAGTTTATCACCCCTCATATGACAAAACGCAGAGGGGTGCAAGTCAGCTGCCTGTGTGCATGCATTTATTAGCATCAGCCCAGCCTCAGGCTGCCAGTCCAGAAGACAGAATGTCTTCTGTGGGGCCCGTGTCATATTAGTCAGCATTGTTCAAATGCCAAATGTCTATCTGGAAAAACATTAAAAGGGAGGGAGAGGAGAGGA
>VZZY01001528.1:124530-134720 GCA_013400335.1 Eurystomus gularis
AGGAGAGGAGAGGAGAGGAGAGGAGAGGAGAGGAGAGGAGGAGAGCTCTTCCATAAGGTAGAACCCTGTCATACTCTGAATGATACTCTGAAATCCACTGGATTTCATGTAATTGCAGGTAGGTCATGTGTGTTGGCTAAACTCTTCAGGTCCTCTTATAGTCCATAGTGATATATAAGCAATGTTAGGGAATGATTTGTGTGACTTCAGATGGCTAATGTGGGATGAGATGAGATTCCTTCCATTGATTGAAAAAGGGTTGCAGAAACATATTTTTCTATGGCAAAATGTTTGCATTAGATCAAATGAATTGCTACAACACTTCTGAAAAAAAAAGTATATATCCAGGCTCCAAATCAGCAATTTCTTTGTGTGGGTAAAAAGGAAACAACAAACCAACCAAGCAGCCAAGCAAACAGAAAAATACAAACTCAATCTCATTCCTCCCAGATCAGTGGCAAGCCTCTACTAATTCAGAAGGTTTATTATATCAAAAAGAAAAAACCAAACAACTTATACAGGTATGTCTTTAAAAAAATATGTGAGCAGACTGGAGAGCATCCAGAGAAGGGCCACAAAGATCATTAAAGGACTGGAAAGCCTGCCATGTGAGAAATGACTGAGAGGACTGGGTTAACTCCGTCTTGAGAAAAGAAGGCTTAGGGGACACCTTCGCACTATGTTCCAGTATTTAAAGGGTGGCTACAAAGAAGATGGAGATTCCCCTTTTAACAAGGAGTCACATGGAAAAGATGAGAGGTGATGGGTACAAGTTACTCCTGGGAAGATTCCAATTAGACACAAGAGGAAATTTTTTCACGATGAGACCACTCAGCCATTGGAACAACCTCCCCAGGCAAGTGGTGGATTCTCAACATTGGCCACTTTTAAGGTTCAGCCAGACAGGGTGCTGGGCCATCTTGTTTAGACCATGCTTTTGCCAAGAAAGGTTGGGCCAGATGATCCTTGAGATCCCTTCCAACCTGGTATTCTATGGTTCTATGAAACATAGTTACTTTTGATTTAAAATAGTGTTTCAACAGAGATTTCAAAGAACAGAGCTATTTAGCTGAGCAAAAAACTAAGCATATACTTCACTCCTCTGAATCTATACTATTCTAGTGAAATACAGCTAATGTGACTTACTATTTGAGATTCAGCATTCAAAGCTTCTCACCCAGATTTTAACATAGAAAAGCAACCTGAAGAGTGTATTGAAAATGCAAGGATAGAAAGAGGTCAATGAGAAGCGGTTCTTCTAAATGGCATGCCCCCTTTTTTTCTCAGTATGCTTCCTGCCAGCGTGCAGGTAAAGAGAGGGAAATGGAATGAAGGGAATATAAAATGTAGATTTTTTTATTTTTTTTTTTTAACCATTAGCTATAAAATAAAACACTAAACCTTCAGACAAGTGAAGGGGAAAAATACCTAACTTTGAAAGCTCTTTAAACACAGAAATAATGTAGTCGTTTTTGTGGTTAACGGTGGGACAAAATTCACTAAAAGCAGGGTGCATGACAAAGACAGAGGCATAGTTTTTATGTCAAGCTATTCTGGTTTCAGTGGAGACAGAGTTAAGTCTCTTCCTAGTAACTAGTATAGTGCTGTGTTTTGGATTCAGGATGAGAATAATGTTGATAACACACTGTTGTTTTAGTCATTGCTGTGCAGTGCTTACACCAAGCCAAGGACTTTTCAGCTTCTCACACTGCCCTACCAGCGAGGAGTCTAGGGGTGCACAAGAAGCCAGGAGAAGAAACAGCCAGGACAGCTGACCCAAACTGGCCAGAGGGATATTTCACACCATATGACATCATGCTGAACAAAAAAGCTAGGGGGGACTTGTCCAGGGGGTGATGGCTGCTGCATGGTGTCTGGCTGGGCATTGGTCAAGAAGTGGTGAGCAATTGCTTGTACATCACTTATTTTGTATATTCTTTTATCATTATTATTATTTTACCTTTTTTTTCTGTCCTATTAAACTGTCTTTATCTCAACTCATGAGTTTTATCTTTTTTCTGATTCTCTTCTCCATCTCACTGGGGGTAAGTAAGCGAGTGGCTGTGTGGTGCTTAGCTGCCTGCTGGGTTAAACCACAAGCCAAAAAAGTAGTTAAAGATTAGGCCATTCCAAATTGTTTCAAGTAAGAGCTGTAATGATGACATCAATAAAAGAAAAAAAAAGTCACATTTAAAATCAGAAATTTCCAAGGATGGAGGGAAGCCTATTAAATGGAACCATCTTCAAAGAGAAGGGATACAGAATATATTATTTGGAACTCAAATTAGATTATGAACTTTAAAAATACTATTTAAATGTATCTTTTGTGAATAAAAACACTGCAATATAGAAGCTCAAACTCTCATAGTCTTTTTGTTACTCATTAATATTCAGACCACTGCACAGGAAACCTTCTGCCTTATGAATCTCAGGCATTTCAGGTATGAAGTTTAGTCCAAAAATTCTTACAGGAATTATCCATAGTTTGCTCTTCAGTAATCTGGTTCAGGGGACAATATCAATTTGTCCTTTATGTTAGGCAAACATCTATATAACAAATATTTACTAGCAAGGGAAAATTAATGAACAAGTCATGGTTTGAAAGGAATTAACCTAAACTATTCGACAGGCAACCATCTGAGCTGACGAGTCCTGAGCGTAGTTCACAAATGAGATCTTTTTCAAAATGCTGGAAGAGAAAGGAGTAGCTTTACAGCTGACACTGGCTTAGTTTTGATTAGCACCAGCATGATCTGAAGCAACAGATTACTGCAGGCTGGCACAATTGGACTTGATAAGTTTGCACCCATTAAAGCTCCCCTTAGCAGAACAGATCCAGAATATCTGTCACTGCAGAAGCAGAGAGAGGAGAGTGAGGGTCCTGCTGAGAGACAGTGACTGGATATTGAAAGGAGAAGTGACTAAAAGGAGTCCTCAGGACACAGTTCTCTCTCTGGAATTTCTAGAGGTTGTGCTGGGATCATGTTACCCTTCTCTCATGATTGGGTATCAGCTCTCCCCCAATAATTCTGCATTAAATTTTGATCAGAAGGATTTAAAATGAAGCACTGAAGCATGTAAATGGGATATTAGAAGAGGATAAAAAACCTTGTCTTGGAGTCTTGCTATCCTTGTTATCTAAGGCAGGTTTTTTTCAGTTTCTTTGCTGTCTAAGAAAAACCACCTTAGCCAGGTGATCTTCATCACCCATGCCTTCTGAAAACAAGACTGTCCTTGTAATATGAGGGCAATTATAGAAAAGTAGTGCTGAGATAAAGAGGATTTATTTCATTTTATAGTTCTTGGTGAAGATTGAAAGCAGAAAATAAGGGCAAAGAAGAAGGTGGGCTAGCATCCTACAAGCAGTTGGATGGTCACCGAGCAAAGCCAGTGCTCTGCAAACTGGTCGTGTTGTTTAGAGAACAGACAGGGTGACAGTCATCTCAGACAGCTTTGGATAGAAAAGCTTTCAGAAGTGGGTCTAATAAGCCTCTACTCTCTGTACTTTCCAATCCAAACAAAAGCATTTTTCCCACCTCCTAGCCACCTCTCTCAGGGAAAAATTGATATCTGGAAGTGCCTATTTCTCCCCCTTGACTGTGAGGAGACAGAAGGGTGATTTGCCTCACTCTTTCCCTTCCCACTCCTCCAGATAAAGACAAGTCAAATTATTTTCTTTCAGCAGCCAAAATTAAGTAAAATTAATCCCATCCCTGTGAACTGATGATTTAAAAACATTATTTATGCCAGCTTTTCTGAGGAAGTATGGCATAGTCGGAGGCAAATGCATTTCAACTCTACCTGAACACTTTTGATGAAAAAAAACATATTATCTTCATGAAAAAAAATATTTTTATGAAAAAAAGGTTTGTTGATACAGATTCTGTTTACAAAACTAGTACGGAGTCAGTGCCCTCTGCCTTTGTACAATATAATCTAGTGGCAAGAATGCTTGCTGGGCATGTTGAACAGAATGGATGGAATTACTGCTCTGAGTCACAGAACTGAACCTGATCCTTTCTCATAATAAAACAGACTTTGGCAAAAGAATACACATACTACTTTTTCATGTCACTCAAGACCCTTTGTTTTATTTTAATATATTTTAAAGAAAATTAATTCAAATGGTACAAGTTATTGTCTTCATTCAAAACCTTTATTTGCTAGAAAATGTGCACACAAAGACCTTTTTATAATAACCTGAATTAGAGCACTCTTACATGTGCTGAGAACATACACCTGAGAAGCAATCCTTGCTTTTTCCAAGGTATGCTGTATTATAGAAGTTCTTGTCAGAGTAATGGCCTAAATTCATAATGTAATTAACTCACAAGGACTAGGAAGATTCAAGTAAAGGAAAGTACATAAGACGTTCCCCTATCCCTTCAATCCTACTGATCACTGCTGTCACCCATAGTTGATAACTTTCATTAGAAGAGAGTGTCATGTTCATAATGCATCTTGAGTTAAAACAAATGTAGGTAAAAAATAAGAGATGTGCTAGACTAGCAAAAAAACCTGACCCCTTTTTCAGCAGCAGCATTCCCCTTCTGATGTAGCAGGTTATATGGACAGTAGATGGACAACAGACATACAGCATGTGCACAAACATTATGCTGCCCATCTTTTCAAATGCAGTGATAACTGAGATGAAACATACTTGCTGTTTGAGCAGAGTGCAGCAGGCATCCTTGTTAAGCACCTACAGGGCATGAGAATCAGAAGATGCTTGAGGTACTAAAACAGGAGCTTTTTATTTTATTACTATTTTATTATGTTTACCTTCAAAGACTTATAAAACATTATATATATACATGAATTTCTAATAAATCATTGGAAACTGCTCATGAAACTTTACACCTAGAACTAATTCAGATTTGCTTGGATATGAGCCCTGTCACCTGGATGTGAAACATGCTTCAGAGCAGTCATCAAAGGGCACTGATAAGCAGTAGTGATGTATTGAAATGAAAGCAAGAGGGCTGCTGGCCTGCCTGGAGATACTGGCATTAGGATCTGTCTTGTTTTGTCATATTCATTAACAATAGGAAAGAGAATGACTAAATGGACCTCAATGGGATTCTCATATTTCAGAAGGATTGATGGAGCAGGCCCAGGTATGAGAAATGTATATAACCTCTGTAATGAAGGATTACTCTGACATCACTGAGATACAAGCTCTGCTCCCCTCTCTGGCTATGAGACTCTGGGTCCAGCAGTAATTACTGGGAGATCAGTTCACTCTGTCTCTGAGCCCTGGGGTTTGGCTCCTGGGCGCGAATGTAAGGAGATAGAAAAGGGCTTTTTTGTCATAAAGTTAATTTTCATCAGAACTGATTTTTAGTTAATAAAAACAATAATTATCAACAAAGAAGATAACAGATATCTACATTATTTAATTGTTTTCATTATCTATGTAGAATTTCAAGACTAGAGGGTTTTATTAAATTTTTTCGGGAAGGTTCTACAAATCCAGAAAGGATTCCTGGTTAAACCTATCAATGAGCATAAAACCCAGATACCTTCACCATTTAGATACCGATGGCTACATATATGCATATAAGCATTCCCACATTTACCTAAATTTGGGAATTCATATATTAATTATGATTTTTTTCACTGAATTACTTTATGGTTTTGGTAGTTGCTTGTCAGCTGGTATTTTGCTCCTTTAAGCCATCAAACATATGTAATGTATGTATATGTTTTCACCATTTATATTCACTTTACATACATGCAAATTGATAGCTCTGGTAAAATATATTGTAAAATGATGGCTTAGGTTTCATTTTCTGTACCTGTGAAGTAAAACCATTAATTTTACTATAAAAGAAGGTATGATTGTTCACTAATACCTACAAATCTCCTGATGATTCTTAAATAGTTTCTAAAGGGAAAGATGCATTGTTTACATCCTATCCATAAAGTAGCAGAACAGTTTAATTTAAATATTTCAAGTACATCAACATGAGATTAAAAGTCTGAGAGAGTGAAAAACAGCACACATAATTTAGCATTATTTTTATAGTGGAAAGCTGTCCTTTCTATTGAAAAGAAAAGCATTTACTGAGAAATTAAAATAATATTGCTCTCATAAAATTGAAAACTTTCACTTTTGACATATCACATAAACCCAAGTTTGACACTGATGCCAAGAAAAGTAATGTTTGTCTTGATCAAATGGAAATGATAAAAATACCACATCCAATTCTGAAACTTCATAAAATTTCATACAACCCCAGTACAGTCAGGTAAATGCTCAGGTATACAAATATTTCAAGATCTTTAAGTTGGTAAATATTTCAATAGAAATAAAGCTGTATCACATGAAGACTTGGGTGCAGATAAGCTTCCAGGGTTATTGATATGGATAGTGGATGGCCAGGCACTGCCTTTTCAGAATGCTTTGGCAGAAATGAGCTACAGATGGTTCTTCTGCATGACCAAGACCCTTGTGGGGCTCACCATGAAGCCAGGGAGCTCCAGGTTAATGTCACTTTGCCCACTGGTGCTGTGTCCTGGGAGAACACGTGCTGGTTTACACACCAAAGGGGAATTCCTGCTGGCTTAAATCTTCTCTGCAGCATTAGTGACTAGCTATGCAGAAACTGCCAACCAAGGCCCTATATATCAAGCTATCCATTTTGACAGCCAGGTTAGGTTAATCATTAAAACTCTGCCTCTCTCTCTCTGAGGGTCTCTGGGGCTTTGTTTAATGCAGCAGACAGATGGCACTGAGGAAATTCAGGTGGTGCATGATGAGATTTGGGGTTTTTTTAATGTGGTTGCTAGAATTTTTCAAATAGATTAAGTCCAATTGTAAATCACTTCTGTTCCCAGGGTTGGAGTCTTTATTAGCACCCCAGTGCCTGCGCTGAAGAAATTGATCCTTCAGCAGCAACTGCACTCAATGGGGGAAGGTAATGCTTCTTACAGCATTGTACACCATCTGTTAATGCCCTGTTACATTAGCTAGCGTAACTAGCTAATTACCCAGTGAAATCTAACTTAGTTCATTTCAACACCCATATATTAGTTCTTTTTTCAGTTTTTCTTGATTTTCTGTAATCAAGGATATAACCCACATCATTACTGCTCACCATCATGGCTGCTCAAACCTTGAAAGCCATCCCAGTTTATTTGGATCTCTTCAACTAGTTGATTCTGATTCTTTTCTTTCTTCTGATAGACTTTTCTGTTGGTCTATGATTTTGACACTCTGCCAAATTAAACACACTTTTAAAACAGGAGACAAGGCAAGAAACAGGATATGAGCTCTATCTTTTCCTGCGCATTGTGTGAAGAACGGGTTCCTTCACTCTAGTCCAAAAAGGACAAGAAATACAAAATGCATCCTGCAGGTACAAACCTTTCCTGTAGCTTCAAGCTCTTGTCATTGACGGATCCCTGCTGCCATTCATCAGCCTTTCACAGCATGGCTATTTACACTAACTGAGGCAAACAGAAAACTTTGGTTTTGGAATTAGATACAACAGTAAGTTTCATGGAGAAATCCTGGCAGGAAAATTATTGTTCTCAAAGACCAAGATGAAAAATAATCCATTATGTGGAATAAAAATTTAAGTGAACATAGTAAGTGCTATTTACAAACCAAAGGTGCCCTGAAAATTCAAGAGAAAATGATGAACTGAAAGATTTCTGGGGGCAAAATTCATTTCCTCCCAAAGACAAGAGTGGAAACAAGATTTCACCCTTCCATGTGAACAAAGTCTTGTTTTCAGAAGGATTTTACTAATCAGTGATGTCACATTATGAGCTTGGTTTAAAACTTTCTATTCTCATTTTTAAAGTCATTTATAACCTCTTGCATTTGTGCAAATAATGTCTCTTTGTTTCGTAACACAACAATTCAATCTAAACCACACTATATCGGTGTAAAATAAGTCTCATTAGCGTATTGCATTTGAGTAGATGCATTTGTAAGAGAAAACCAGTGGCTAAAATCCCAATGTAGAAGTAATGTTCATTATGGGCAAGCACTGTCAGAAATTCCACTTGAGTTGAACAGCTCAATGACAATAAAAATAATGTTTTCTGGGCAGAATAATTTATTCAGGGAAGTCCTAGAGCCAGTATTATCTTCCGCAATGTGTGTTTTGAATTCCAGTATGCTTTTTTTTTTTTTTATCTCCCCATATTTTGGAGATTATATCCAGGTTACCAGCTTCTGCATTTTATATTTTATCTCCAGGATACCAGTTTTTAACCAGTGTTTTTAACTGTAGGGCAAATTTTAGACCTGAAGCTGGTTGTTTTGGAAATTAGACAGTGGGATTGTGTCTTTCATTGCCTTTTATATTTAAATGTCTCCTTTTTCATTCCTATTTTCTCCTGTAGGTATTTGCAAAATTTATTATCATTTTCTGTCTTTGATGGTATCCCCCAAAAAAGGAAAACAAAACTTAAACTTGTGCCATTTGAGGCTTTCTTATATAGTCTAAAGAAAACTGGCTTCTCCAGAAAGATTTTTGTGGTTTTTATGTTTATTCTTTATTTTTAATTTTTTAAACAAAAACATATTTATCAATGTAGTTGTTACTGACTGACTCTGTGAAAAATCAAATTATTTCTGTAAAAATATAATTTCTCCATAAAGATATAATTAAGATACAAAGATACAGAAGCCTGTATCTTTACAGCATAAAAAGAGATTCTATTTCTGTCTTGTTAAAAGGCTGATATTTGTTGAAGGAACTTATGTGTCTCAAGAATAAACAAGTTTAAACAGGTTTAACAGAGCTAAAGGAAGACATATAAACAGTTTTCAAACACATTAAAGACTGATTAAAAAACAGGAAGAATAATCTCTCTTCAAATAGAGTGGGCAAGACAAGAAGTATTATGAATAAATTTCATCAAGAGCTGTTTGGGTTGGAAATTATAAAAATAGAAACAATCTTTGTAACTGTAAAACAGGTAAATGCTGGACTGAATTATTGCCAAGGAAGGTGTTTTCTGACAAGTTAAACAAAGAGCCCTGAGGAACAGTCAGGTATTTCTGATGCTGCTGTGGGGCAGCAGGGACTGGGTGACCTCTTCAGACTCTTCAGACTGTTCAAAGAAACAAAATAAACCACATAGAAAGCGAAGAAGAATAATCTTCTATCTACATCTACATCTGCATCTACAATCCCCCAAGTGTTCAGAGTATTTCCTTGACTAAAACTACTTCTTTTTGCAGTAGACTTCTTCTTTAGGGTAAGAGCAACTAAAACTTCATCGTTAGCCTGACATTTGGGTAGTGGGAGAAGATAGTCAGGTACCAGGAAAAGTTGGGCTAGCAGGCATTACAAAAAATTTGCTAACAGTTTCAAATTTGTCTCTGATGAAATTATATAAATTATCTCTTTTATATATAGAAAATTCACTGGCAAACTCCACATGGCAATTGCATTTCTGGAATAGTAGTCTTTTACAGAAGTTTGAAACGTGTTAAACAGTCATTGTTTGTTAAATCTGTTTTTCCCTGTCCCTCAGATGTTGCTAAGACTCCAGCTACTCTTTTTTCCTGGCAAATCACATGGCTTGTATGCAGAGGGCAGGTCACATGCAACGAATAAATTGGTGTTTTGTCAGGCTCTGTAGAATCATTGGAAGCAACTGTCTATAGTTTCTGCAAAGGCTTTTAAAAAAAGGAAATACATAAAGCAGCCACAGAACTACATTGTAGTTCTGACTTTTTTTTTTTTTCTATTTTATTGTCTGCTTTTATTCATTAAAGAACTATGAAGCATGGGAAAATGCACAACAAGTGACCAAAACATTCCACAAATGTCAGCTAGTTTTGCTTTGTTGTCATTTTGGACTGTCCTTCACTGGCACTACTAGAGGTCAAGGGCTAGAGCTTCATCCTCTTGGGAATCATGAGGTGCTTTATACTGTAAAAAATATTACTGAGAATGCTATTGCAAGGCATTTTTCTGGCCAAGGCCTAATCAGCTTGTTCCATGCTAGGTACAGCAAGGCCAGCAAAGCATTCTGTCTTGTTTAATGGGATCTGGATTCAGTGAGAGTTTTGAGGTGGAATTAGTGATGCCTTTTTATTTTTCTTACTTTTAACCTCCAAAGCTTTCTTTGCTTCATGAGAAGAAAATGAGAAGGTAGAAGAGACAAAACCATATAGAATGGACAAGAGAAGAGAGGAGAGGGGAGGGGAGGGGAGGGGAGAG
>VZZY01001529.1:3790-27556 GCA_013400335.1 Eurystomus gularis
TGAACACACCTGCAGCTGCATACAAGAGACTGAGCCTGGGTCTGCAAGTGAGGTATTAGTACTCAGCATGCATGGGGGCAGTACTTCTCTGTGGCCCTCATCCTGTCCTTCTGCTGTATTCTACTGGCCATGTTGCAGCACTATGCATTCTCATGAAAATTTGAGGGGTTTTGGCACATATGTGTATATATATGTGCACATATATGTATACAACATGTATACATGTACTTATGTTTGCACATATAAGTTTTACATTCATACATGACCTTTCTTCCTGCCCCACATTGTGCAAGAATTATATCCACATAGAATATGCGCATAATCTTACACAGATAGAAAGATACTATGTACAAGTGTTTGTTTGTGTCTGGTTTGTTGAGGCTTTTTTTAAGGCCCTGTATCTTAACTACTTTCTATTGCTTTGGCGGTAAGACAGACTTATTGTTGGTTTTGCATCAAGTTGACAGATACCATTTCAGTTAGATTTTGCTCAACTACAGTCTGTTGGTAGATTGCATTGGTGCAACCAGGAGAGCATTCTAGGGTTTACAGATTTGTCATTACTATGTAAATCATGCAGTTGTGATGAAAAAACATAATGTCTGTTTCTCCAGAGGGGAAGTTTGCCAGACCAAGGCCTGTTGTCCTCTATGCAAAGCATGACTAAAATACTCTGCATTTCTGTAGTTACTTCTGTTTTCACTGCAGAGTAGAAAGGGGCATAAACTGAGGCAAAAGTTAGTTCTTTCTAATCTACTTATACATTTGTGGGCATAACCTATGGTCAACATCATATAAAACATTAATTGCAAAAGATTCAGCAGGACTCTACCCACAGTAATTAACTGTAGCATCACAGGGCGCAAAGTTAACACCACAATGCTCCTCCTTTGGTGACATACTGCAGTTCTGAGCTAAACAAGAACAATCAGATTTCAAAATATTAAAGTTAATGCACCTATCTTTCTTTTTTTCTTTCATTTGTATTACTACAGGTAGCAATCCTAAAAAATTGCTCTAGGGAAAGCAATTTTACTGTTGCAATGACACAAATGAACGTCTGTAGACAGAAGTCCTTCATAATATTTCTTTCAAGTATTTATATTAGTTTACAACTCCTTGACTGAGAAAAACATGTCGCAGCTATAACGTGCTGATTGTACAGTTGCTGAAGAACCCACATAACAGCAGGGGTGAGGTTTTACAGGCTCCACAATAATGTCCAAGCTATTAAACATCAAGCAACAGCATTTTTTTGGCCTAACCTGAGAGCTCTCTTGGGAGAAGGCATAAAATATAGCCCTATATAAGATGTCACCCACAGGGGCCACAGTGAGTTTGTGGAATAAACTTTACATGGTTAGCATTGATGTTTAATATCTGCTAACAGCAAGAGTGCAGATGTAACTAGTCTAAGAAAATGTGGTCGGTTCCTTTGTTAAAAATATAGAGTGGATCAGCTCAAAAGCTTGTGAAGCCAGACCCAAGATCGTTTACCAATTGTAAAATCAAGTAGTCCCAGGGTTGGGTGATTTTTAAGTCTTTATTAAAAAGAATCACCAACACCATGTAGGGCCATAGAAATCTGCTTACTAGACAGGAGCAACAGGGGTGAAGCGCAAAGAGCAGTGAGAGACTTCAGGGCTCAGAGAGGCTGCTGAAGATGCTTTGGCTCAGGTCATAGCTGGGAAATCCAGCCACTAGTGCAAAAAACAGAAGAGCAAATGAATCGATGAATAAAGCCAGTGATTCGCTTTATTTCAGATTATAAATGGCTCAAATGGCACCATCAGAAAAGCTCTTGAGCCAAATCACAAGCTATGTGTGCCTTACCATCTCAGGGGTGGCAAAGGTAAGTTCAGTAAGATATATTCACATGTAGGACAGACTACCCACATGTTTTTTAGTTCAGCATGTGAAAAACAGTTGTATTGAGAGTCATCCTCTCAACTGGGCTTTGCATACTGTACACCATGCTCTGCATTCCCATGCACATTTTCTATAAAAACAAGCCTAGTCGACATGGAAGTTTTTTATTAAGTTAGGAGCATTGGATCTGGAAAAAAAGGTAGTTTTTTGATACCAGTCCTATTTAAAGTTAACCGTTCTTGAGAAGAAAAAGCAGTTGGGCTGATGTCCTTGCCAAGGGCAAGTACTTACTTAACCATTGCACATTCCAAGGTTGCAATGTTTCAGGCTCCTGCGCATTGCCTAATTTATCTCCTTGCTTCCTATAGACAGCAATGACTTTTAAGAAATATTATCTGGACGTTGTATCCACAGCATTAGTGCCTGCAGCTACTAGTGTTGGGCTTAGAAATGTGTAGACCAAGTGACTAGATACCTCAACCTATACCTACACCTGTGCAGCATAGCCCCACCCCATGGAATCTGTTGCTGCTGCTTCATGTGATAGCAGCACCCAAGCAAATTAGGTATGGAGGTGCTATAAATGAATCTCACTCAGTCCTACTCCAGAAATGAGAATGAATAAACTAGAAAGAATATGTCAGCCCTGAGCCATCAACTTCATACCCAGTCTCTTCAAGAAGATGCCATCTATCTAGACTTCCATAAGGCCTTTCATATGGTCCCTCACAACATTCTCACTGCTAAACTGGAGAGATATGGATTTGAATAGCTGGACTGTCAGATGGATAAGAAACTGTCTGGATGACTGTATTCAGAGTTATAGTCAATGGCTCAATGTCCAAGTGCAAACCAGTAACAAGTGGTACCACTCAAGGGTCCATACCGAGAGCAATACTATTTAATGCCTTCACCAATGACACAGGCAATGGGATTGGCTGCGCCCTCAGCCTGCAAGTTTGTGGATGACACCAAGCTGAGTGGTACATTTGATTCACTACAGGGAGAGATGCCATCCAGAGGGACCTTGACAGGCTTGCGGAGTGGGCCCACGTGAATCTCATGAAGTTCAACAAGGTCAAATACAATATTTTCTGGGTCAGGGCAATCCCCAGTATCAATACAGACTGAGGAATGAAGGGATTGAGAGAAGCCCTGCAGAGAAGGACTTGGGGATACTGGTGGACAAAAACTGGACATGAGTTGGCAATGCATGCTTGAAGCCCAGAAAGCCAATTGCATCCTGGGCTGCATCAAAAGAAGCATGGTAGAGGGAAGTGATTCTGCTGCTCTACTATGCTCTTGTGAGACCCCACCTGGAGTACTGTGTCAAGCTGTAGAGTCCTCAGTACAGGAAACTGCACTCCAACTCCACTTGTTGAAGTGAGTACAGAGGCTAGCCGCAAAAATAGTCAGAGGGCTGGAACACCTCTCCTGTGAGGAAAGGCTGAGATACTTGCATTTGTTCAGCCTGGAGAAGGCTCCAGGGAGACCTTTTCGCAGCTTTTCAATATGTAAAGGGGGCTTATGAAAAAGATGGTGAAAGATGTTTTGCCAAGGCCTGTAGTGACAGGACAAGAGGCAACAGTCTTTTAGACTGAAAGAGAGTAGAATTAGATTGGACATAAGGAAGAAATTTTTTACAATGAGGGTGGTAAGACACTGGAACAGATTACCTAAGGAAATTGTGAATGTCCCATAATTGGAAGTGTCCAAGGTTAAATTGGACAGGGTTTTGAGCAACCTGTTTTAGAGAAAGATGTTCCTGCCCATGGCAGGGTAGTTGAACTAGATTATCTTCAAAGGTTCCTTCCAACCCAAACCATTCTGTGACTCTATGTTTCTGTGTTGTTTATTACAGGTAATTCTACTGAGGCTGAAATTCTCATCATTATATATAGTAAGCTGCAGTCCCAGGGAGCTCCTTCCTTCAAGTACTTAGAGAAAATACAGGAAATAGAGGGCAGAAAAATTAGGATTGAAAGAATCATCTTGGTTCACTGAGTTCTGCATAGCCTTCTGTGTGTTAGTGTTGTTTGGGGTCTTCAGCATGAAAGTGTGTGCTGTGTCACTCATTTTTCTGGTGGGAAGTAGCGTATGTCTGTGCGTAGGCAGTGATTTATTGTACAGTCAGTTTTCATCAAGCATTAGCTTACTATGCATTAACACAAATAATAGTGAAATGATTTGAATAATGTGAAACTATATACAAAGCAATTACAGTCACCCTGTCTGATAAAGTAAACAGGGGAATAGAGCTAATACATAATTTTAAAGTCATGAAGTAGGACTGAGGCAAAATCATATATACAGTCCAGGGTTCTTAAATATTTAATTTCCAACTCCAACTATTAGACAACCCTCCATATATTTATTATTTTCATTTAGGTAGACATGCTATTGTCAATATGTGTCTGACTTTGATCCCATTCCACTTTATATATTATGGCTGTATAATGCAGCATTTCTGTAGGAAAACATCCACTGGTGCATTTCCATGCCGTGTCTTCTTGCTCCGTAACATGTAATGTTGAAATTTGGATCAGCAAAAATTGCATGAGGGAGAGACACTGATTGTCTGAAAGGACAATCCAACTGACCCTTTGCATTCACAGGGAAGGAAGAAGGAGTTTATTCTTTCGGCAAACAGCAACGATGACCCTTTTCAGGTTGTGGATGGGGTAAAATTCCTTCATTTGGGTTTTCTTTTTTAGTCTTTTCAAACTAGGTAACTATGCCATCTATTTGTGTTTGTAGTGGAAAGTCAAAGGAACTAGATGTGGAAAAATGTCTTCCTTGAATTCCCAACCACCTGACTATTCCTAAACCTCATTCTCCCTTGTCTGCAATCCGGGCTTTATTCCAGCCTTCTACACTTAATGCATATTTTGTGTTAAGTCAAAAACCAGACATCACCAGTCTCCAGTTTATTTCCTCCTCCTAATGTACCAGTTGATTGCTGGTAGTTAAAATCTCCCATTACTGCCACTTGGCCTCTTTTACATGCTTTTTTTATTTGTACAGTCATTTCACAGAAGATAAATCACAAATTACTAATTCCATGGTACTGATAGCATAGTGTACTTTCCTGGATCTTCAGCATGAGAAATGAGACCTGTGCCTGTAAGTCTGGCCCTGGACTGCTCGTGCAGCCTTTTAGTGAGCAGCCCTACTAGCTGAGGGGTAAAGCAGTGGCAGGAAGCCATTCAAAAGCCTGCCTAAATGTGTTGCTTATCTTTTTATTTAATATTACTTTACATTTAATGGCATGTACCTAGGTAGGTATGAAAGGTATGAAAAACTCACATTTTAAATATATTTCAATATATTTTCAGTTCCATTTTATTATATGTAAAGGCAATGTAATGTGTATGTAGTATAATTTTGAGCCCTGCACATACAAGCAGGAATTGTATTTTACAGATTTACCACTGCTTACAGTTGGAGGCCTGTTTCCAAAGTGAAGTTTTGCAGCATTGACTTCTACAAAGTCAACTTTTATTTTATACACCGTTGACTTTGCTATGAGGACAGGCTGAGGGTGTTGGAATTGTTCAGCCAGGAGAAAAGAAGGCTCCGGGGAGACCTTATTGTGGCCTCTCAGTACTTAAAGGGGAACTATAAGAAAGATGAGGACAGACTTTTTTAGTAGTGCCTGTTGCAACAGGACAAGGGTAATGGTTTTAAACTAAAAGAGGGTAGATTCAGACTAGATATAAGGAAGAAGTTTTTTACCACGAAGGTGGCAAAACACTGGAACAGGTTGTCCAGAGAGGTGGTAGGTGCCCCATCCCTAAAGACATTACAGGTCAAGTTGGATGGGGCTCTGAGAAACCTGCTCTAGTTGAAGATGTCCCTTCTCACTGCAAAGAGGTTGGAACTAGGTGATCTTCAAAGGTCCCTTCCAGCCTAAGCTGTCCTGTGATTCTGTTACTGAAGGATGTACTGATGTATCTATTCTACTAAGAAAACAAAGAAATGTAGGCTTTATATTGAGTAATGCATTTCCAGCATCTCCACATTGTTCACTTACTTAATATCACTTCTCAAAGTGTGCTCACAACCTGGCCAGTGGCCAGCCCTTGAGGAGGTGAGCTGGTGTGTACTTATCCTCTGATCAGTCAGATGTCTGACAGATCCTTCCAAAATAGGAGAACAACTCTCCGAAATCACAGAAATGCAAAAAATCCAGCTTTGCTTGTTCTAAAGAGGAAGATAAAGATCACTCCTTGTATGATTAGTTTCCCCAGAAAAAGCCTAATTAGAATTTGTGGCATTAGTGAAGTTGTTTGGTGTGTAGTATAGAGAAACTTAATTAAATAAAATCAAAATGTCTGATTATTTTAAATGCGGCTATGGATGAATGGAAAATAGCTGAAGGGTTTTTTGTTTTGTTTTGTTTTCTCAAAGGCATTTTTAAACATACTTTAAATCAGAAGACTAATGCTTTCAGTTCAGTCAGAGTGACATTCTCATTACAAGCATACAGGGATAAGGACAATGGTTCAACAGGCAAAGCCAAGCAATTGCTAGTGTTAGGTCTTTAAAATGGGTGAAAGTTTGAAGAGAACATCCTTGAAGAAAGACAACTTTAAAAAGTGCCTACCACTGCGGAACATGGTCCTCAAGTTGACTTTTCTTATTTTTAATATAAATCAGCCAAATATCATCCTTTGTAAATTGAAAGACCAGCATAGAGCTGTTTTGGATCATTCATTGAATCATTTGGATTCTTTAAATAATCAAATTTGCATACGTACTCCATGAGTTCCCTTAAAGAAATTCCACCTAAAGAGATTTTCCCCCTCAGGAAAGGCCTAAGAAACAATGAGCATTTCCACCAGTGCCAAAACCTGCTTAAAAGAAAGGTGCTACTCTCTTGTTTAAAAATCTGTAAAAGAAAACCTTAAAGAGAAACAAGCTAAAATGTATCCTGGATACCATATAGTATTAAAAGGGCTTAAAATATTGATAAAACTAATTGCTGAAGTGGAACTAAGTGGGAAAGGCAAACAGCCCCAAAGAAATGCATTTTTGATGGAAAAAATACAGTACAGTAAATGCTTTTCTGACTTAAGTATTTTGAACTGTGATTGTGATAAATGAGACGTCAGAAGACTAATGAAATACTCAAGGAACAATGTGGCAATCACATGGGCACACTGCCTACTATGGTACCATTTAAAGTAGTTTTAAAATCCTCCAGAGTGTTTAATGGATTTTATAGCTTGAGTCTGTGACAGCTGATACTCTGACATTTGACGTGAATTGGGTAGGGCGTGCATACAATGAATTACAAGTGTAAAAAGTAACCAAGAGTCTCAAGACCGTTTTCTTCCAATGCACTTTAGCTTCCTAAGTCATTGTGAACATTGGACACTTGTAAACGCTGCCCAGTGGCTCTCTCTCCAATATGTCTGCCTTGTCAACTGAGACTATAAACCCTCTGGGACCAGGACCTGTAACTTATTATGCATGACACCTCACACAATGGAATTTTGATCCATGTAGATTCCAGGGGCTCTAAATGCAGCAACAACATATAGAATTTGAAAAGTAACACTTTTATGATACTGAATACAAAAAAGAATGAGCATCAGCAGAAGAAAGGCGATGCATCAGGGTATCAGGAGGAATTTCCAGAGGACCACTGGACTGCAGTTCGATTATAACGAGAAACCCTGTGCTGCTAGGAATTTCTAGGCCAAGGAGACATACTTACACCACAAACTAGTCTGCATTTCATACCCAGAAGGCTTGATTTCAACTCCCATACACCATGGAAAATTTGGGATACCTCGGAATAAGGAATTATACCAAAATTAGAATAAGTAGGCAAAGGATCAACTCCTGACCCTTTTATTTTGATAGTGTCGCCAAGGATAATGTGTAAAAAAAACCCCCAACCACTAATAAATATAACTGTGTGTAGTATTTTCTGGCATTTATAATGTATGTCTCTGTGCTGTAATACAAGAGGACAGTTTCCCAACACCATTAAAGCTGTCAGCAAAATTGCTCATCCTCACATTTCTCTTAATTTCTTTTTGTTTCAAAGTTCTCATTCATTACGCCATTTGGATTTTCCTTTCTCTCTCACCAGCTTTCAGAAGACAGAGAGCTATACATTAGCAAGGTGCTGTTCCCAGCAAGATACTGAGTTCTCTTCAATGCAGCTGCTTTCAGTGCCAATCAAGAATGTGTTGCAAGAGACACCGAGCAAGTTCAAAGCCCAATGTTTTCACTTTGTGAGGGGTTTGGTAGCTATTACAGGATTATCAGTTTGACAGCATTTGTCTTTATTATGTACATGACTAAGTCCTCACCCAGAGAAGCCCAGACGTATGGAAAAGGTTCCTTACATATATGGGCTTGCTCTAACCGAAATGTGGCTCATCTGGACTTAATTTCTTGTATCACAACAGCCTCAGAGAGCAGAAAAACAATCAAACCACATCATCTTTGCAGAGAAAGCAAACAGGCCCATTACCACTCAATGGAAAGCACACAGGGTCCCTGAGATGGGCTAGTACAAAAATAATTTAGGGAAAATATGGTTTTGAAAGGATCCTAGCTATATTTTCTTAAGATCTGCAATTCTTTCTCAACTTCTGACAGGCTTTAATGTAAGGACCTGTAAAGATGGAAAAGACTAAACTCCAGGCCCCAAAATTTCTGTGGTTTTAGCCCTGCAGAGACTCTGTGATACTGAGAGCTGGGAGGAGGCACTTTGGGCACTCACCATTTTTTTTACTCTATGTATTAGTCCTTAGGGAGGCAGAAGGCATTACTTATTATAGTATAACATGGATATTTCTTCTGTAACAACACTGCATAAAGATTACTTGCTAGATACTGCATAACTCTCTCTACATACACCTATCTTGAGTTTAGCCTGGGCTGGGTTGAGAGCAGGAGGAGAAGGACAGGACAGGTAGGCTGGCTTTAGAAAGAGAAAAACACTTGTATTTAGCTCTGCCACATGTATCTTCACTCTTTCATGTCCCAGAATACTGGGAATCAGGTGAAATTAACATTTGGCAGCAGAGCCCTTAATTGCTGGGCTTTACATAAGAAGTCTGCATTTCTAGCCTAATCTGTTATTGATGTCTGTGAGACTAGGGTAGTTGCACAAATGTTAACGTGGATCATGTCCTACTGGGCATCAGCACTCCTGTGTCTGGGGCACTGTCAGAAGCACAGGGCTGCCGTTCCTCCAGCCCAGTGCATAAGTTCAGAGCAAGACACAAATGTGGAGACATCGCATCCCAGGACACAGAAACTTAGCAGTAACTGGCTTCACGGGATCAGTGACTCCTAGGTACATGAAATTGCTATTGAACTAATTCACATCTTAATAAAAGTTAGTATATTTTTTACACGGTGATGCATAATGTAAGAGCTACATGATATTGTACCTATGGATACAAAGCAACTACTTCCTCTTCAAGGCTGGTGTCGTGGGTTACTCAAAAAGGTCTGATTAGGAATGCTGGTGTGGTAATGCAGGGATATAATAGGTCCTCTGTGAGGCTGCCCTCAAATATTTCTCTTAAAAGCTCATCTCACCATGGTCATAATCACCTAATAATCTTAACACATACTACTTTGAGAATGTAGGGTATGTTTTATGATATTTGCTTCAGCAGACACCTTCCTTAATGGAGCTATTTTGTGACCAGATATCCAAAAGGAAAAGAAAATCTTATCCACAACTATAGGGTATGTAACTTCCTAATGTAACATTTTTGTTTTCATTTAAAACTTCTCTAAGTAGGAGAAAGGTTACATGAATAAGTAGGAAAGAGGTGGCTCAGTGGGAGAGTTGGAATACTTTTGATGTCTAAGTTATTTTCCATGTCTAGATTCTTTTCCACTATATCATTTTGATTTTTTTCCAAGAACACATTAAAAGAACGACAACTTTGTGGTCAGAGTATAAAATCATGAACAAATTCTCAAAGGGAATCTGTGGACAGACTGTAAGTTGGGAAAGAAACATTTATATCCCTGTACAAACAGGTGTAATCCCTAAAGGCTCTTTGCGCACAGCAGTACTGTTTGGTATTCAGTTACATGCACGCTGTGTACACCCTGCACAAATGTGTTTATATAATGAGTTCGTACACGTATAGAGCATACCACATAGTGCGTAACTACACAATGGATTGTACAGTACCTGTGTATTTCGGTGTGCTCAGTGAGTAACTGAGTATAGGTTACCTAAGCACAAATGTGTATGGGTATTTGGAGACCTGGTTTGCTCTTAATAACCTAAACATAACAAGCCAAGTTCATGCAGGAGTCAAAGGATGCCTACAATGGGTGTAGCTCTACCTGCTGACTCCTGACGCTATATAAATTATCAACATTTTAAACTCTGCCCCATACCAATCCTTCCTGAACTAACGCATTTTACAGTTTAAAGGTACACAAGGTTTATCAATAGTAATCCAGTTATTAAGAGTGGAGAAGAGCAATGTCACACCAAGCAGCTTCTGCCTTTTCTTTTTAACCCAGACAAGCTGCCACTCCACCAGTCCTGTGACTGCCCTTGCAACACTGTTGTCACGAACAACCACCTGCCACCCGATGAAGAGCAATTGCATATGAGTAGACAGGTTGCCCAGCTGCTCCTCTTATTTCAGTCTAGCAGCTCGCATGTCTTTGCTGCACCAGAGGTCCTGCCTCTCTCCCATGCCCCACTGGCACTGTTGCTGTCATATCAGCATATGTCCATTCCTGGTTACCCTCTTGAGGTTGCTCTGCCTCCTCCTCCAACTTCTACTTCTTCCTCAACATAGATGCTTCTTTCTTTGCAGCTGTATGAGCACTGCTCAAGGTTGCTGTTGGCCCTTGCTGATGCGATTAGAAGTGCTTGGGTGGCTGGAGAGCATAGCTGGTGCCAACTTGCCAGTGCTGGAGCTCAGGTGTCAGCATGGGACAGTCTCTCCATGACTGACCTCTCTCATTCAAGGAAAAGGGAAACAAACTTCTGCTTTGGGCACCATCCATTTAAGAAATGCTAATGAATTTCCATGGCCCTGTGAAAGATCACACGGCCAACTAAGCATCTCCGGTTTCTTGGTGTTTAGGGAAAACAGCAGCAGGCTGGGTAATGCAATGACCTTGTATGTTCACCTGGCTTCTGGGAAATGTCAGCTTGGCTGCTTATTTCCAAATTTCTGAATCATGTGGCAGAAAAGTAAAATCACAAGCTACAGCATTGTGCACATATCTGAAGGAATGCTGTCTGATACTTAACCTCCACTGCTCTATACTTCTGTGATTTGATGCCAATATTTTTTAAAAACTTCTGTGAAAATGTTATTAATTTTCACTGCTTGTGCTTTTCAAATCACTCCCTTTTTCTTTCATCTGGACTATTCCAATGCAAACACAAGAAACACAGAGATGGGGATAGTTACTGATGCTTGACACAAGAGCACATCAGAGGAAGAGGAGTGATCTTCAATGGACGTCAAAGCAAAGCAAGCTTTGGGAAGGCAACAGGTAGCCCTGCTTGTGTCTCACCTTCCTTGGAGCAAAATTCATCACACTTGAGGAACTGTTTCCATTACAGGACATATACTACAGCACTTGTCAAGCTACAAAGCCCACAACACCTAGCATAAACAGGTTTAAGCACGGGGGCTTGCACCAGGAACAGGAACTTGTCCAACAACATATAAAGTGGAGACAGAGCGCACTTACTGACATCTGAGTCCTAGCTGCACATAGCCTGCTGTTCTCCTCCTCTTCATGTTGTTCTAGAAAATAAGTGTGCCCTCTTCCTCTCATGCAAACCTTCTGACTTGACAGTGCTGAAGCTCAGAGGCATGTTTCAGCAGGGTTTGCTGTGAGTAATAGCAAAAGTGGGATTTTTTGAGCATAACATGAAGGGCATGATGTATCAGGCTTTAACCTTCCCTCACATCTGCTCTCCCTGAGTGCAATCCACTTGTGCTACCCTGGTGCTTCCACCTGGCATTTCAGCAGCTGATTAAACTGAACATAATTAAAATATGTCTACAAGAGGTAAGATATCTTATCGCACTGCAGCTGTGTTCCAGTTGCAAATACTTTCTAAGTGTTCCCTCCTGTATGTGGCAGTTGAAATGTAAGGATGAATGGCCTCTAACAAGACAAAATGCTAGCAGGTTCCTTAGAGAATATTACTACCTGAGCCCTGCTGGGGAAAACCATTTGGTTGCTAGAAGTAGTCAGGGTGTTGTCACTAAGGAAGCTGTTGGCTGAGATGAAATGATTTCCCAGCCTTTGGTAAACAAAAGGACTCTGTATCCCTCTAACTCATTGTGGAACTGCCCCTTACAGCCCAGGAATGCACATGTTTTGAGGATAAAAACCCTATCCTGAATAAAATTTATCCAATGCAAATATATATGCTGCCTTTGGATTAAATTCAGCTGCCCTCCTACATGTGGATAGCAGCCTAACACCTGAGAAATCCCACTCACTGGGATAAAGAAGATGCAAGACCAGACAGTACTCCTGATTTTTGACCTTCACTGTAAAGTAGTTTCAAGAAATTTTCACTTCAGATGGGCACTACAACAGCACCAGTATCTGGCTGCAAGTCTGGCTCACATGGTAGCACTTGTAGCTCATCTTAATTCATTAAAGAAAAGCAATTAAGAAAAAAAAATATTAAAAATCTACATATACATGGAGATATGGATATTTTTTGATATTGCATTATATCAACAGATCATAGTTCCCATTTACTGAAGCATACTTTAGCTAATCCTAGCTGTTAGGGCTGTACCCTTTGCTGTGTCTGCTTGCAGTGCTGTTCATGTGGCTTGTCTGTGCTGGGGGCAGTGGGTAGAGGCAGCATGACCTTGTGGCATCATGTGCAGTGGCTGGCTGCATAAATCACATTTCTCTGTGGAACAGACACAAAGTGACTGTCATGCACCACATGTAATGTCATTCTTGGGGATTATTCCACTAACTTGATTTCAATAATACAAGAAATGGCAAATGGCTTTGGAAATTGCTGATAACATTCCTCCATCCCTCCTCCCCCCGCCCCATAAGTTGTCATACGCTAGCAGAGAAACTCTAAAATCCCTTACAATGGCAGTTCCTGGCTTTTATTGCTTTTCAGTTCCAGTTGTTCAGTGGGAACTAGAGAAATGAAAATTGATTCACAAACCAGAACAAATTTGAAAATTCTTCTATTTTTTTTTTCCTGAGGTTTTCATGTTTTGTGTAATTGCATGTGTTCTGGAATTTAATACTGAATTGTTTAGAATTGCACAGACAGCACAGCATAGACTTGGTTTTGTGCTCTTTGCATATTATGCTTATATGTTTGTACCTGTAGGCCACTGTAACTTGCTCTTCCAAAAAAGGTATGGAAATGATCTCTCACAATATTTAGAGCCAAATTTCTGCAAACTGTTTTGTAGGTGGTTTTAATCTGGTTTCCACAATTGCACTCCCCATTTTTGCTTTTCCAAAAATTTATGTGCAAACAGTTTTTTCTCTCCATAGTCTCAGATGTGTGCATGCAAGCCACATTAGAACATATTCACATGATCAAGCAGATGTGTTGTTTAACCACTTGATTCCAGCACAAATGTGATCTGAATGTACAAATTAAGTATCTGTTTGAAAAAACATGTGATAAAGGCTTTCCCTGGTTAAAAATTTCAGCACAGTATCTAAAAGTTGAAGTGCAAAGAAAGAAGTGTTTGCTTAAGAAGTATAAAAAGAGAATTTGAGACCAGATTTCTCAAGACTTGAAGCCTCTCAGACTGCTCTAATTTGAGAGGGGAATGAGAAATGAAAATTAATATTTCACTTGAGAAAAGAGGGCAAAAGATGTCCTGAAATGAACCAGTTGAAAGGCTTTATTTCAACTACCCTTGGATTGGAAACTAATCTCAGAAACTGTTTTCCTTACATTCAGTAATTAAAGCCAAGTTTTTGCTCTTCAGAGAGAACTACATCTCCATGTGAAATGTCAGGCCTTTTCCAGAGACATTTGTGGGTGTGATCTTTTAAATATTATAAAATTTTTATTTCTCCTTCCTTAGCTTCTTGTGTGGTAAGCAGCAATGTTGCCTCTGACTTCCATTATGGAGAAGATCCAAGAACATTCATGTATCAACCTGGCATATTTTCAAGAATTTAATTTCTTTTGGTCTATTACGGGATCTAGGTTCCCCTGAAAAAAAACCATATTGTTTAGAATCCAGTGTTCAGTAGCCTGATGCTGCAGCATTATATATTATAGTTCAAGAAAATTTATGATGGATGAGAACAGTAAAAGGAGTATCTGTCAAAGCCACATGGACATGTGCATCCTTCCAAATATAATTCCTTTCCAAACTAAAACTAAGCAAGGATTAACTAAAGATGTTTTGGAACCACAAAATGTTATTTTTAAAAGGTAGCTAGTTATTGAGATAGATTAAGACTAAACATGGCTAGGATTGGCCAAAACCACGAAGAGCTTAACTTGTTCACATATTTATGGCTGCAGCAGAATTTGAGGATCTTCAGCAATCCATGCCCTGAAATCCCTCAGAACATTTTGCAGTAGGCTCTTGGTTTTGCTTTGCTTTGTTGTTTTTTTTTTTTTCTGACAGACTTGTCCTTTGTAAAACTTGCCCCTTCCTCCCACACACATAAGTAGATTGGTTCAGTGTCCCTGCAGGTCACCGAGTCCCAAAGCATTGCCCAATGCTTTTTAAAAATCAAGAATGATTCAGCCGAAAGATGTTCCACAGCCTTGTGACCAAGGTTGCATTCACCAAGTGGCTCCTCTCCCACGCTGCCTCCTGTTCCCAGGGGCACAAGGTGCCAGAGCAGTCTTTCCATGGGCAATTATTAGTGTGGTGGAGGAAGGGAGGTGCAAATGAGAATGAGTATACACATGTGTCGACATGTGTCAATGATGAGCTTTATGGGAACAGGCGATGATTATTTCTTCTTAAGGCAAAGGAAAGAGTCTCTTAGTTTATCCCAGTGGGAGACACTGTTTATTTATTTGAATCTCCTTCCAGCTGTACCTATTTTAAGTGTGATATTGTGGCCTTTTCATGTTGAAAGCAACCACACCAAACAGACAGCTGCGATGAACTCCGAGACCCAGACTCCAAAGATGTATTCCTTTTACTTCCACCACTTGCTCAACCAATGCCATTTGTTATTTCACTGACAGACCTGAGAAAATTAGCAATGCTTATAAACTAAGCTGAAATCATCAAACCCAAACTTTTTTAAAATATAAGATGTCTGGCAGTATAAGGCTGCATCTATTTCAAGAAATCCTCCCGCTGTTGCTCTGGTTTCACTTCAGTGGACAATGTTGATTCACTTGGGCTGTCATCTTAGTAGGACAAGTCCCTCAAAAGCTCTGAGATCACTTATTCTTTTCAAAAATATGTTTAAAAATTGTGACTGTGGTTTTCTGTGTAGTTTTTAAAGTCACTTAGAAACCTGAAAACAAACCATCCATATGCATACACGTATACTTATGTATTTGTGTATACATATGGAAGGAGAGAGAGAAAGTGTGAGAGACAGAGTGGGAGAGTCAGTAATCATGTGTTGCCACATGCTGTGCTGGCTAAAACAGAGGGATCCAACTCTCAGCGTTTACTCAGTGACTAAGAATGAGACCTAGATCCAGCTTTACTGGCAAAAGCAGTAACAAAAAACCCCCAACTTCAGACATTTTATTTGGGCAGTGATTTTAAAGGGTAAGTGTCTTTGTAAAGGCAAGGGCAATATATGATAGAAGAGATATTTTTATATATATTCTCTAATCACAGTACTGAGTTTGCTTTAGATTTAGCTTTCCTCATTCTTTGTTCATGTGTGCTGACTGCATGTTGTGGTAACTGTGAGAAGCTTTCTCAGGGGACTGGAACACTTCCAGCACAGTGCGTTCTGCTGATGTGGTGAGTATCATTTTACCAACAACAAGGCAGAAACTGTATGTTGTAACTGCAGCTGACTTATTTGATTTCCAAGGACACTGAAAGAAAATTTTAATTACAGCAAATGAAATATCAAGGCAGATATCTGAATACAGAAGATTCTTTCCTCTCCACTAATAGAAAGAGGGACTGTGACTGACCATCTGTGGTTAATATGGGGGAAGGTGAGGCATACAACTTGTCTTACTTCTTGCAAGGAAGAAATGATTGAAATAAAATTTCACATGTCCTGTGAAATGTTAGATGCTTCCAACAAAGGCAGAAGAAGCAAAAGGGAAAGAGGAAGCTATTAATCTCATTTCTGAGTCTCACTACACATCAGTGTGCAGAGGAGGCCTGGCAAAATGAGAGGGCATCCAAGGTCTTTTTCAAGAGATTGCCTCAGCCCACTTCCCTCAAGTTCATCAAACTGGCACCAGACCTTCAGTTCATGCAGATTTAGTTGATAGCAATCAGAGTTCATAAAAAATGCTGGGTCTTGGAGGGAAAAACAAGATTAGAAGATTGCCAGGATTAGTAGATGAACCACTGAGTTATATACTTTGCACACAGGTTGGAAACACTGCCATTTGGAGGAATTTGGGTGCATAGAAGTTATATATCTTATGTACAATATGTCTCATGTCCTTCAAGGGAATACGGTTTGACAGTTTAGTCCCATAGGTTGCCACAAAGTAGTATGGTATGGTGAGGGACTCCAGCAATGCTGGCTCCTTTTCCCTGGGGCCTACAACATCACTTCCCTCATGCCTGACCAGCCTCCATCCCACAGCCCTGTGCCCATCTGCTCTCACTTTCCATCGGAAAGTTGTCCTGGATCCTCATGCCACCAGGCTGAGAAACCTACACCTAACTTCTGGCTTAAATAAATTCTTGTCTTTTCTCTCCCCATGAATCCTTCTGTTGGCATTATTCTATACCTTAAACAACTCTTTGAATGTCATATGCAGAAGTTCTTCAGTGTTTTTTTCCATGGTTCCAGCTGCCTTTTATTAGCTCTCCCCTGCCTAACGTCCCATCTGAATTCACCTCTCTTGATCTGGTGTGGATGTAAATGTAGCTAGCTCTACTGGATACCTAGTTCCAAGTGGTCCTAGCTGACTGAAATCTAGACTCACAATCGCCTTTCTTGTGTTTCTCACCTAATTATGTCTGGCAGGCAGCAAAACTTTGTTTCTCCTCCAAGTACTTTTTCTATTGATCATTAAAGCAGCTTTGTTACAGCCAACATATCTATTGTGCATGTCAACCTTTCCTTAGGCCAGGCACTGCCCACTTTCATGGTTTTTGAAACTCCAGATGTATTTTGGCATGAAACAAAGACATTAATAACAATGTATAAATTCAGATGCACTAATTAGTTTGTGAGTAATGCATTCCATCACCAGTGCATGAGCTGAAGGAACATAGCCAGGAAATCCAGATTACAGTCACAAGGAGGGGTCTCAATTATTCCAGTCTTAGCATGTGTAACTATAACAGCATTAAGCATAGTATTATCCAACTCCTTAAAAAGTCAGTGTAAAAACTGAAGAAAACGGAAAATGCTTTTACATTTAGAAGAAAAAAAAATGCATTTCAGATCAACTATTTGGGGTTCTTGGGCATTACAGAGGTCCCCAAAGGCCTTCCCCACCCCTATGTTAAGAACATACTTTGCCTGTGATGCCAAATCTGTATGTACCAAACATGAGGAAAGGGAATCTTCCATTTTTATTTTGCTAAATCTTTGCAGGAAAGCTGGAGAAGTAATTGACATTTAGCCAGTGCCCTAAATATTCAAGTAATAAATGCCTTGGCAATACCACGGCTAGACAAACAGATTAACATAATGAGTGATACAGAGACAGCTATGCAACACTTTTTCCCATTAAAAAGTACTGCTTTCAGTTGCTTATCACTTTGCCAAACAATTCAAGATGAAATGTGGAGTGTCTGCTATGAGGCTGATTTTTCTGGGAAAAATTTCTGCTAGAATGGAAACATTTATGAGAATGAAATTGTGAGATGGGAGCTGCTTGCCCACATTAAAAAAAAAAGTTACTCCAGACGTTTCACTGAGTTTTCATTGCACTCTGGAACTGGGATTTATGATCAGGTCAAAATGGGGCTATTTGATACTAAAGGTGTTCAGCATGGAGTTCCAAGATTATGCCTACTATGCCTTTAGTCTAAATCCAAAGCAATAATCCTCATCTGCTGTCTTGATCAGATCCTTAATACTCCAGAAGGGATTTGGATACATCTGAAGTTTTGAGACAATAACTACTTTGAGATTAAATCTGTGACAGCAGTTGCTTCCATGAAGCCTGATTTTCAGTCTCAACTTGTTCTCAGATGTGAACCTGGCCAAAACCATTTCTCAAAAAACAAATCTGAACTATGTCCTTAAGGTCTCTATTTAGTCAAAATGGAGTAGAGTTAGTTGAAGAAAATGTTTTTACTGAGAATAAAAATAAGCTGCAATGTTTACTGCAATTAGAAATGAAAGATCTATAGAACTCAAGCTTAAAGATCCAGAACAATACTGTGCTATTAGTGATGGATACACCCATCAACACAACACCTTAGGATGAAAATGTACTCCTCACTTAAGCAATGCAAAATGCAGGAATTTGTCCTAATGGTCTCAATATTCATCATGCACAGCATAGACAAAACCCTCAAATTAAAGCCACAGAAGGAGAGTGGAGCATTGCTTGCTAGCTCAGAAGACAGAAATTGAGAAGCTCTGGGCTCCCAGGAGACACCACGTCTGCTCTGCTGCAGCACAACATGCTGAGCATTACAGTGTGTTCATTTTTTACTGTTTCTCATTCTTCCTGAGCAGATCAGCTTGAGTACCAAGTCCTTCTTTTTTGGTTGTTCTGTTTCTTTTTTTCCTTTCAACAAATGACTGAGCTGATTCCTGGTAAGGATTCCTATGAAGTCCTGTTTGAACAGGTACTGCAAATTTTGGGCAAATTGCATTATTATTATTATTTAGTAGTATTAGTATTAATTATTTTCACAGTGATATTTGTGACCCAATATGAGTTGTCAGCTCCACTGTGCTAGGCAACACAGATGACTACAAGCATGATACTATGGGGTATGATGCTGTGCTGGGTGGCATGCTTGCTTGGGGTCCCACAGTAGTCCCAGTCTTGTTGTACTGGGCTGCAAAGCATAGGCAAGAAAGGACAGGCTATGGCCCAGCACAGCAGGCAGCGCTTTAGGAAATGCTGAAACATTTAGAGGAGGAAAGGAGGTGGGTGAGAAGAGAAAGCTATGGTGGTAATTCGGAACAACTGCACAGCAAAGACACAGCCCCTGCTCTGGGAAAGCTGAGCAGACAGCAGCTGAGAGGAAGAGAAGCTTGTCCCTGCAACAGAGAGATGAGGGCATACAAGTGGCCTAAACCCCACAGAAGCCACAAACGGGATCAATATCTTCCACATTCCAGCCAATTCCCAGCTCATTTCTTCTCCTCATCAACGCTGAAGTGTCTCCCTACCACTTGATCCCTCCCTGACCCTTCCCAAACAGCCACTGGGCCCAGCCCCACTCCATGAGACCCTGCTAGCCCCACCAGGTGTCCTGAGGGACTAGTACCATTTCCGAGCATTTTGGGGTGTTCACACTGAGGGGCTGCTGCATCCCTTGCCAGGTGTGGCAGGGGCTCAGCCAGGGCAGGTGAGGTCCATGTGCATTGCTGGGCATCTGGGAACACGTTGATGGGAGTGTGAGGGGTGGCTGCTGGTGGAGATGAATATCTGCTTTGTTTTCGGGAGCTGCTGGAGGCAGGAAACCAGAATGTCAGTTAGGGAGATCTGCCTTCAGGTTTTGAGTCAATGTTTTTTGTTTCTTGTTAAAGTCCTAGGCCACTGTTTGGGTGTTTCCTCAGCATAAATCATCATAAATCAGCAAAACAAGGCTGTCTGTTTTCTTGTAAGGTGAAAGCATGGCCATTTTTGTTTTATTACTTGTTTTCATTAATTCTTTATTGGAAAAATGATAAAAATGAAATCTTCTCATATCTGTCAGCTAAAAATTTAAATCTCTGCCCTCTCTATAGAAGTTTTTTGGCTCAGCAAAAAGGTTGTTTAGCTTTTCCTAGACTAATGCATTCTTGGAAATTTTGGTATTGTGAAAGCTGTCTTTTTTTCCTACAACAAGAATTCTAGTAACATTTAATAACCGTAGAGTGGGCTAAGTGCATCTGGAGCCTTCAGTGAAAGGTGGGGAGGAAAGTAACATTATTTAGTTTAAAAGTTAGTGCTAGTGTTCCAGTGGCAAATACTACCTAAGGAAACATTTCTAAAGCAAACTTCTTAAATGGTGATTGTTCTTTTCTTCAATATTTTCTTTTTTCTTTTTCCTTTTGCCATTTTCAAGATATTGAGAAGATACAGACTGAAGTGCTACAATATGTGAACATACATCCCATGAGCCAGGCTACTGGGGCCTTCCCAGCAATGCTTGAAAGACAAAGACAGGTTTTTTTTTTCCCAAGTAAAAGGCTTTTTTCTAGTAGGAAAACCTCTTCTGTGACAAGTGCTAAACTGAGTGAGAAGGACTCAGAAGAGCATAGTGAAACACAGAGATCCTAAAGGAGAGGACTTTCCTAAAAATATTGAAGTGAGAAGTAGTTTCCAAATCAACATGAATATACTGATATTTGTATTGAGTTTTACAATGTGGTCTCCATTGTAAAGACAGAGAGACTTCTTCAACCGGGGTGTCTCTTCACTTTGACCTGATGGCAAAACTGCTAAAAATACCCAAGAAATATTATCTGAGCCTTAAAGAATCAGAATGAAATTACATTAGATGTTCAGGTGTAGCTTTCATGAAAGGGCAAAATCCAAAATTTGGGGTTAACACTGTTAATATGAGAGGCTGGAAGATAAATACGAGTTAGGTTTAAGGACAGAATCTTTTTCAATCTCCAACTCCTCATCTCAAGATTCAGAGCTTGTATTTTCCATAACACTTACCGAGATGTTCCACTCAATGCCTGGCCAAGACCAAGAAATTCCCCATCATAAAACTTTTCCTTATTTGAGAAAGATGGAAGGTCATTTCCAGGAGATGGAGACTTTATTGTTGAAACTGGATTTACCCCATATTTATTTCCTTGAATGTTCCTCCTGGGCAAACATTTGGAACTAACAGCATGAGGTCAACGGAGAGGGGAGGAGTGTAGAAAGAAACCACAGTATCTTTCATAGGAAGTTTAAAAAGTATGCACCGCCTGAAGTGCACTGCTTTAGCTGCTATTGCTGCACTAATATAAGGAACTCTAATATAGTCAGCCAGTGCTACATTCCCAATGGGTGGACAAATGGGTGGAAATGGTTGTCTTCTTATGCCACCTTGCCTTGCCTTGCCTTCCTTTCCCTTGCCTTGCCTTCCTTTCCCTTGCCTTGCCTGCCTATCTTTTCCATTCCCTTGCCTTGCCTTGCCTTCCCTCCTGTGCTCCTCAGGACTGGGATGCTATAGTCCTCCAGACTAGGCTGATTCAAGCATCTGGGCCAATATTTGAGTAGTGATTGCATATTGCAGCTGCTCATGGTTTCCACACCTTTATTTGGGCTTGGAGACCAGCCAAGGAGAGAGATCCTTTTATGCTGAACAGCAGGAGCTGGACCAAGAGTTTTCAGGATGCACATGGTGTTTATGCCAGGATGAGAAGGAAAAGATTTCATATATTTATGTGTTTCCTAGCAAAAAACTATGGAGGCCCAGAGAAACACATATAAACTTCTTGTATAATGAAGCAATAAAGGATGGGAAAAAGAAAAAAGAGAATACATATATGCTCTCTCCCTATGCAGAAAAGAGCATAAATAATAGTGATGTACGGAGAGAGTCAGGAAGAGGATGAAGAAAGGAAGACTAAATGAGACTGTTAAAGAAGCAGGGTAAAAGAGAAGAAAATGATACACAATGTCAGAGGTGAAATATAAACCAATAAACGGTACAATTCTTTTTTAAATGTAAAATACGCAGATCAAGTTTCTCCATTAATGTATACACATAGATACACATATGCATACTGTCCCTCAACACGTAACTAACAGATAGTGCTCAGCTGAGTTTTACGCATGTCAGGAAATAAATTTAAATGCATTTATCAAGGACATAACCGAGCAGCATATGCTCATTTTTAAAGTTGTCTGAAAGGTAGCAGGCTATGACCTTCTCTATCTGTATCTCATGGAGGGATTTTGGGGAATATCACCATATGAGTTTAATAAAAAGTTGCTGTCATTAGCATCTTTATAAATAAAATAGAGACTTTTTTATCTAGGCAAGAGGTGTTTTTCTGCTATCCTGATTCAGTCAGGCTCTAGTTAAGTGAAGCCTGAAACCATACTCTTCATTTTTTTTCCCATTTAGCATGTGCATGGCACTAAATATATGCTATAATGAAGAACAGCTTGCTGAGCTGGAACCTTGAAAATCATGCCTGTAGTATTTACTCATGAGAAGAATCTTTTCTGCTTATCTCTTTGTCCTGAGTTGGCCAGGACAGGGTTAATTTTGTGTGGAGCCAGGTAATTCTATACCATGCTGACGTCATGCCCCGGGGCCACCTCCGGGGAGGGGCCAGTTCTGTTGGGAGTGGTTCAGTTGGAGTTCAGTTCGCCCTGAACTTCGCTCGGGTTCAGTCCCTCGCCGTTGTTCTCTGGTATTGGTTTTTTTTTGTATTGCTCTTTTCCTTACTGCTTAGTATTTGTTCTTTTTAACTGCAAAGTGCCCATTGTATGTTACTTTCTTTTATATATATATTAAACCTTCCTTACCTCAACTCAAAAAAGGCACTTTTAAACCTTCTTTTCCTTTCTCTGTCCACGGCCCACGGCAGAGGGGAGGGGGCGGGGAGAAGCAGCCGGCTGCAGGGCTCGGCTACCCCGCAGCTCTTACTAAACCAACACACTATTTAAACCTATAAACAGATTAAAACTTAAAAGCATGGCATTTAGTCCTGTTTTGCCTGAGGAAATAAACCTTGCGTGCAGTGGTAATAATTGCAGGTACAGTTCTTTAGAGTAAAAAGGGAACTACTGCTCTCTGGAGTGTGCAGAAGACTTCCAGCTCTCTGTGGCACAGGATCTGTTGTCCCTGTTATCCCCTGTATGTAGCCTAAGTTCTGCTTGATTCATAAATTCAAGCTGCCTTTGCAGGACACAGTAAGAGAAACCTACGAAGGACCCTGAGTTCTTGTATTTGGCACAAACCATCAAAGTATGTTTCTTGTGACACCTAAAGAAGTCATCTAGAAAGCTGGTTAAACCTAGACAGCCTGTTGTTTCTCAGACTAGCCCTGTTCATGGGGAGGAGACAGTTGGGAGACACTCCTGATGTTCATTACAATGCCCAGTGATGTGCAGCTCCTCCCAGAATAGAAATAGGTGGAGGCTATTTTGGGCTGGGTTTTATGCACAGTGGCCATTGTTATTAGCTGTATTGTGCTATATTGGTTTTACACATGGGCTTCCTAAACCCTGTGATATATCAGGGGCCTCCTTTCCTCAGAAGATCTTGCCTTGGATCCTATTGGCCCCGACTACATACCCAGTTCCCCTGTGTAGCTGGATCCATAGCTCTAGAATAAGCATTTTTCAAGACCATACCTTGGTGGGCTGCTCTCACGGACAACAGATGCTTTGTCTCCAGCTGTCTCTTCTTTCTACCTTTCAAGTCATATATTTCCTCGAGAAAGGCTGAAGGAAGGCATATTGCTTTGGGCTTTATTTTAAAAATTAACTGCAATGCTATTTAGCTAGTTTAGCGAGGCAAAGCATTGCAAACTTTAATCACAATAACTATCAAGTTAGATTATTGGAGCAAAGCATTACAAAAGAGGTATAGGGAACTAGATGTGTCAAGAACTAAGAAGAACAAGAACACCTGTTCTACATGGTTTGGAGAT
>VZZY01001529.1:27623-63351 GCA_013400335.1 Eurystomus gularis
TTGTGTAATCAAATTTTACTGCTCATAAGCACGATGCGAAGCCATGCCGGTGTGCACACTTTTGGAGGCACTAGCCCCCGTGCACCCGCCGGCGAATAAACATACCTCCTCATAAACTCTCTGCAAGTTTCTGAGCTCATTTCCATGCGTCAAGGCCATTGCACAGATGACAAAGGTCTGTGGCTGGGCTTGGGCCATTCTCTTGTTTGGTCTTACCTTCCTCTCAATGAATCAAGCCAGGATAGAGGAGGAGCTCAAAGCCTGGGTAAACATTAGATTTAGTCAAAAAGCACATTTCATTCCCAGATGATGAGGATTTGCAGTCAAAGACTAGGCGGTGTAAACTGAATATATATCTTATGTCCCTCCAGAACTTACTCTTTACATGAACAACAGGATACAAACTCCAGAAAGGGACCAGCAGTCACAGTATTTCAGCCCAATACTGTCTACATGTTCAACAGGAAAGAGAGAAAATAATCTCCTAGGTTCAGATATGAAAAGCAAGTAAGCTGTTGAAATGCAAAGGAAGAAACTGTATATTAGGCATATATTTTAAGTATCTATATGAAAGCTCTGAACACTGAATCTTAGGTACCAGTTCTTAAGTGCTAATTTGTATACTATTTGTGATCTAATTATTTGTACTGGGATGACTCTTTGTTGCTCAGCTGTATTTGTCTTCTGGTTGCTATCAGACCCCTGCCCAGGGAAGCCCCTGCTGCAGCCTCCCACTGCTGTTTCTGTTCTCTCCTTCTGGCATGGCTTTTTCTCCCAGATGCCAGAGGTATGCTGCATGGTTTCTCTTGCATGAGAGAAGGCCTATGTGGCCATTCAGTTCTTGCTTGGTTGCACCTGGACAACACAAGCCATTTTGCCAATGGTGTCTCTAGACTGCCTCTTTGGTTTTAAGCCACCTGAACAAGCGATGTTTGTGCTACTATACCTGGGAGCTGAAGTCTACATCTCTGGCAAGGCTCCTTTTGCTCTGAAGCCATTGTTTAAACAAGAAGTGTACTGTGCCTTGGCCACTGAGCATTTTAACTGTTGTATTTCTATAGTCATTTAATAACACAGTTAGAAAGGGAAACAAGATGTTAGTGGAAAAAAAACCGAGCAAATACTGCTCTGGCCATTATTTTCAGATATCTGTGCTAGATCTTTAAAACTGCACTGATTCTCTCCAGTTGCAAAAAGGTTTGCTTGTGTGAGATGGATATGCCAATCTTGCTCTGTATCCTGACAGAAATTAGGACCCAGGTTGTTCCAGCCCTCTCTAGCTTCCTGCAGTCACAGGAAACCCAAGGCATTCTTCAACTTTAAGAGGTACTGTCTCACACTGTGCTGCTTGTGCTCCGTAGCTGGTATTTGGGAAAACCTGTGTGGAATAGCTGGCAAGAGCCATTGCAGACAGAAGTTTGTGCAGGACTAATAGTTACTTGTATCCCCAGGGACATTCTCTTCCTCATTCAGCCTGGCTGTTTCCTGTAATCCCTTTTAGTCCTTCCCTTAGTGCTTATTCCACTTATATTCTTCCTTCACTCTTTATTACTCTTTTTTGTTTTGGTTTTAATCTCTAAGAGGCAGGTGCTTCCTCCTATTCTGTCTTCGCAAGGTGTCTTGCACAAGGATACACTTTTTTCAATGTGCCTAGGAATCTCTGGCTCCTGTAAGTATGCAGTGAATTTGATTTGCTCCAGGGGCGTGCTGGATTTATGGCTGCAAAGAATTTCAGCACAGACTGTTCAATATCTGGGAATCTGGACATGTACCACAGCGCATGCTCTACCATAATAATAATTTGTAGCATGAGTATGGTTTTCCTTTCCCAAAAGCCACAGAAGGGAGCTCAGTGAGACTTCATGCTGCATTTGAGATGGTAGCATTCTGCTCTTAACCAGAAGAAAATATTTTCTTTAATTGTCAAAAATGTATTCCTGACCTATATCCTACCTTCTTTTAGGACTCTTTCCTTTCAAATATGGAATTGAAAAGGGATAGATTTTGCAAAACACAGCACAACTCAAAAAAAAAAAAAATTTCCCCTAAATCTACTTGCCAGCACTCTGTGGTTAATTATTATTATCACAGTGCAAAAGTCTGAGTTGGTAACAATATATACATATCAAAATTGCACTGTAATAACAAGCAAATAATGATCAGATATTAAAATATATTCCCTAGCAGGCCACGAAGTATGCCCTGATCTGCCTTGTTGCACAATTACCCAATGTTTGTCTGTACAGACTCAGATTTATATCTGACCTATAACTCCAGGTACAGCTTCAGTTGCTGCATTGAAAAAATGACCATAGAAGTGATTAATTTCTGTTGGATTCTGTGACTCACAAAAATGGTATTTTAGATTGCAAATGCTGGAAATAATTATTTCTCACTCAAGATAAAATGATGACAGCTTTTGCCTGCTTCCTTAGCTAGCTTTTCCACAGTTTTTCTTCTTTTAAGTGAAAGGCAATGTATTATCTCTTACAGATGACAAGTGTTCCTTTGTTAAAAAGGAAAAAGTTCTGGTTTACAAAAAGCACCACCAATACTTCTTGGTGAGGTCTGAAGACAATGCCAAGGAAATGAAGTTTGAGAGATGAGGATTGACTCTGAGAAAGGAGCCAGAATGGCTTTGGTGTCTACTGGAGAGCAGAGCTGAGCACATCTAGATTTAAGTATTTAACAAGAGTTAAGTGATGTTGGAATTTGGCCCTGTCTTAATATTTTTAGTGACCTTGCTCTAAGAATCATACTGGGGCCCCTTGCTTGGCACAGAGTTGGATTTTCCTCCTCACTGCAAGGAAGTGAGAAGGCTGGCAGGTATCTTTGAGGAGCATGGCTGGATCAACACTAGGAGCAGAACCTTCCTGCCTGTGCCTAAATTACAACTTTCTAAGACAGGAGATGAAGGCTGTGCAAAGTACAATAATTACTAATTCCATTGCTGCCTCCTCTCTTCTTCCACTCTCTCAGCTCATTCCTCTCACAAAACCAAACAATTCTTCCTTGACATCAGCCTGAAATACAGTCCCACACAGCTTATATCTTGTCTGTCACCAGGATTTAAATATTTCAGGCCCTGGCAGCATAGCCAGTTCCTCACTGATTAGAGCCTGATGTGGCTGGTTTCCTAACAGGGACCGGTTTTATTCATTGCCCTTCAGGTTCTCTGTTTCCCATCTTTAGCCCTTTCATCACTCTGGGTAATAGCTGACTTTCTTAACTGCCCTGAGAAGGGCTTCAAGAAGTGTCTCACTTTGCACAATCAGTGGAGCCCTGGGCTCTCTCCTTCCCTGGCTGTTATGGGAAGGGAGGCCTCTTTAGTCCTTGGACAGACAAGAGGGACATTATCTTTTTTAAAATTATTATTACTTGAAAAGATAATCATGGAGCTGCACAAGCCTCTCGCTGCATTTTGTATTCATGTATGAAAACCTGCTCTCTATGGAATTTATGCCCTGTCCACCAGCTGAGGAAAAAAGTAAAGCTGGAAAAAATACTTGCAATCTGCTGGGAAGAAATCCTGTAGGCAGCTGGATTTATTGTTTCCCTGAATGCTTTGGCACTTGAAGAGTCAATAAATAACTCTGATGCAGAATTGATCTAATGGATCAACAGGTGAAAGATATACACAGAGACAAACAGAGCAAAAGAAATTGTACTTTTCCATATGAATATCTTCAAGAGGATGCTTTCTTCCAGGAAAAAGCTTTCTGGAGAGCATAATGTGACAATAAGGGTACAGGTTACTGCACTGTGTTATAGAAAACCCTGAAAACCAAAAAGGACTTGTCAGTCATCAAAGGAAATTAAATATTTCATGAAGGATTATTCAGGCCATTTTGCATGATCTGTGTGAGAATTCAAACCCTGCTGAGAGATTTCACCAGGTGATTCAAAAATCAGAAAAAGGCTAAGCTCCTCTCTCCACCAGTTTGGAGCCAGGTTGATGGAGTGGGACTGAAATTCTGGGGTATCTCAGAACTCCCCNCTCAGATGAGTTCAAACCATGGTACCTAGCAGCAGTGAACTTGACAGATAGGATCACAATAAATCCCAAGCCTCCCCTATCTTCCCACAAGTAGGGGAGGCAAGGGAGACTGAGGGCTTCTGCAAGATTGATGAAATGAGCACTTTGGGATACAAACATGGCTGGTCATCAAACTGATAAATGGTGGTCAATGCAAGCCTTTACCTTAATTCAGAGCCATCTTCAGCTTCAGAAAAAATACATAGGTGGAACACAACCCCAGAACATCTACATAAAAGTAGTCTCTTCATAGCACAACACATAACACAACCAGTGTTTATGAACAGTATGGCTCTTTAACTCCATTTCAGTGGTGCAGTAACTGTTCTTAATAAACTTTGCCTGGATTATCTCTTGGAAACTAAAAAGAGTGATTGATGAGCTTCTTGAACTAGTGTTTCATTTGAGCCGAGGTTTTCACTGACTGATAAACACACCAGACTTGCTCTGGCGTTCCAGCTTATCTCAGTTCCACAAGAATAATGTTGCAGAAATGTCTCATCAGCCTTTAGGAGAAAAAGCAGGAAGATATTTCTGAGGCTTATCAGCCTACACTAGAGTCCGTGCAGCCTTTAAGTCTTACTGCTAATCTTCACTAAAAACAGATGCAAAAGCTTGCTAATGTTTTTAAGGTTGACTACATACCCTTTTCTTTAACACAGCACCAAAAGCATGCTAATTTGCTTCTCTCAGAAAGCTTGTTGTTCTCCTTCCCCTAGGTTTCCCCAGATCATCTTCTCTACTCCAGTGCAGGGGCAGGGCATCAGAGAGCGAAAATACAGGGAGATGAAACCAGTTCATGGCGCTACAGTGCAAACTGGCAAAGTATTGAAATGGACTGAACTGGAAGCCAGTCTCACTTTGCCCAAATAAAGTTGCTAATTGTCTAATCATACAGCTCTAGCTTCAGACAGTGCTTTGAGTTTCTTCAGGATCTGCTTCAGAAGTGTTTAGAACTTTAAAGAAAGCATTTAAGTACATTTACTAAAGGGTTAAATGTTGTAGGAAATCCTTAAGAGTTTTAATATTATATTCTTTACCCAAGGCAATAGACAGCTTCTTCAGAGTCATTCCATTCTAATGTGTAAATGCTGAAAGTAATTAGACTGTGTCCTATGTGTATTAAAGTATTTAGGAGAAAAACTTTGGAAAAAGTGACTTTTCATGAACAGCTGCCAAATACTTTCTAAAAGTAATTGCATTACTAACAATATAAGAAGGTTTCAGTTTTAAAGCAGAGGCTGTTTTGAAACATATAATTCCAGGAAAGTATTCTGGTGTGATAATTTTATTTTATTTTTTTTTTAACATTTCAGTACGGGAATAGACAATGTAACAGCATCCACTGCAAAGTGTGTTGGCCAGAAAATGATGTTAAATTGAAATTTTCATGAGAAGAGTTTATATTTTTGTTAATAAAGACAAACAATTTTGTTTTGAAGAACTGAAACACCCTTTATATTTTTAAAACAACAGCCTTAAATGCTCTTAAGAAATGCTTAGCTGTCATTGCCACTTTGAGGAGAAAATGCTCCTTCAGCTTTGAATATCAAACATGTTTTAAGATGTCTTGTGTGGTGCACTGAGTTGCACTTCTTGCTGTTATTGCTTAAAAGGCAACAAAAAGAAAGATATAGTATTTTTCTGTTTCCTCATCCTTTGTTACAGAGTAGATGTACAGACTCTCTAATGCTGTTTATAGATTTCAAATCTCTCCAAAAGAATCACATGCCCTCTGATGCCTGCCACGAGCCCACTGGCTGTTTATGGCTAGAAAGTTAGTATTCATATAGAGACTAGCCATAAATGAGAACCAGACTTTATATTACTTCAATCACCAGGGGAGAGTGTCTAAATTAAATGTATGCTATAAAAAGACTTCAGTATTAGTAATGTCTGCTTGATGAAATAAGGCCACATCTGCTTAATTAAATATTATCAGTAGTCTTAAAATATTCTACTGCCTAATGAAGCCAGTTACTACCTAAACTGTTTATACAGTTGCTCTCTCTGGCTTTTGATCCTTTTCATCCCATATATGCTATCACTGAAATGCAGAAGGTGGAGCCAAGGGTGCTTGTGACGCTATCTTTCTTAACCATGACCTGCCAATTTTATCAAAGTAAATATTAAGCATAATGTTCAAAAGGCTAATAACAAAGATATTAGTCTTCTTCTAATACCTGCATTTTCACTGTATATAAAAAGAAACATGTAAACACAAAAATTATATACCCTCTTAAATCATAGTGTGCTTTGGCTTGCAGTTCTGTCATGCTAATACTTGAGGCAGTGCATAAACATCTCTCTGGCTAACATAAGAGCTGCCAAATGATCACAGGGATTTTAATTATAGGAAGAAGTAATTGTTCTGGCAAAAAAAAGAAGTTAAGGGGATGTAAATATTGTAATTGTATTTAGTCACAAGGGGAAAACAGAGATCACCTGTCAGAAGCACACAGCTACTCTTGAGTTCATGGGGGACCACAACTTCTCTGTGTTTTGAGCCATCTTTGACCAGTGGAAGGTGTACCTTTACACATTAGCACTTAGACATAAATCCTGGCCTCCTCTCTCTGCTTCCTCTGCTTTTGAGTGGAACTGCAGCTATCTGCACTGAAAGCAGCAAGGAGCTCCAGAAGGCAGACTGCAAATAGACAAGGGGATTTAGAGACACAGAGGTCCATCCTCTGGTGCATGGAATACAAAGGGCTTTCCATGTCAGCTAGGAGCTTGCAGTCTGTATTTGAACTAGGAATGGAGGTTTTTGACATCAATTTCATAAAATCCATTTAAAGTAATTGTTTGAACAAAATTGCAGAGGAACTGAGCTGAACTTTAGAAAACAATCCAATATGGCTTAGAAGGTTAGCTGAACAGGTTGGTTGAGATTTTAGTACTTAGAAAATTGGCAGCCAAAATTTCCAAACTGGCAATTGATTCTGATCTTCTGCATTTTACTCTATGCTCACAGACAGCTCACCAGCCAGGTTCTCAGATTTTCTGCCCACATCTTATATAACCACCTGGCTCACGAGTACATGTTGAGAAGGTCAGGCAGGAAGAGCAGCTCAAATTATTTTGCATGTCCTTTGAAAATATGAAACTGCCAGTGAAGAGTTAAGTGTAAGAAATTCATGTTCACCTGAGGGCAAAACTGAATCATAGCTATTTGAAGACAGTATGTGTCATGGCCCCATCAATGTTTGGATATTTCATAGGCTGAAGGGACTTGATTTATTCCCTTCTTTTTCAATTTCCCACTGTCACTGACTGGGACTGTAGAAGGTTATTAACGCACATGCTCATACCTTTTACCAGCTAAACTCAATAGCAATGATACTGTTAACTGCTAATCTTAGAATGTCTTATGTACACTGAGAACATCTGTACATTTATCCTAGTAGTATAATGTTTACATAAATCTTGTCAATGTACTATACACATACATTACACGTGTAGTCTTTATATTTAAAATTGTGCATGCTTGAATATAAATATCAATGCAAAATGTAATATTTTATATAAACACATATTTTACTGTTGTATATATTGTGTGTATACAGAATTTGTTAGGAGACAGATATCAAATGCATTTTTAAAGATTATCCTACTTGGTAAGATGAGAGCTCACTTGAGACTTAGGGATCTGGTGAGGGGATACAACACTTTACACCTCCATATCACCACTTCAGATACAGTCAAAACTAGAAGCAATCAAAACTTATCACCATCCTGACAGTTTGGTGGCCAAGAAGCTACAGATTGTTTGTCTTGGTCCCTATTGCCATTTGTCTGTCAGAGGTCAGTCCCACTGGCACATGGCAGACAGAGAGGCACAAAACTAGCATTGGCTTCCCTGGGCTGTCCCTGGCAGGGCAGAGGTTGTCCCCCACAGGACTCCTGTGCTGTCCCCTTTGAATGGTACAGAGTCACCAGCTGCTTCTCCCTTGGGGGAGCTTGCTTTGCTCCTCTATCTGACCAGAGAGAAGCTACAGTCCCAATGATGAAGATCAGTGCCAGCTGCATGAGCTCTCTTTTCAGATCCTGTGCATATAGGGATAAAGTTAGGCTCTTGACAAGAGGGACTGTAGTGTGACAAGAGGGAAATAGTGTGGCAGGACTAGGGAAGTTATTGTTCTCTGCTTGCCACTGGTGAGGCTGTAACTTGAATAATGTGTTCAGTTTTGGGCCCCTCACTACAAGAAAGATATGGAAGGGGTGGAGCATGTCCATAGAAAAGCAAGGAAGCTAGGGAAGGGTCTAGAGAATAAGTCTTATGAGGAATGGCTGGTGGAACTGGGGCTGTTTAGTGTGAAAAAGATGGCTGAGTGGAGACCTTATCACTCTCTACAGCTACCTGGAAGGAGATTGTAGTGATGTGGATATCAGTTTCTTCTCTCAGGTAACAAGTGATATGACAAGAGGGCATGGCCTCAAGTTGCACCAGGAGAAGTTTCAACTGGATATTAGGAAAAATTTCTTCACCAAAGTGTTGTTAAACATTGGAACAGGCTGCCCACGGAAGTGGTGGAGTCACCATACCTAGAGGTATTTAAAAGATATGTAGACGTGGCGCTTAGGGACATGGTTTAATGGGGGACTTGGCAGTGCTAGGTTAACGGTTGGACTTAATGATCTCAAAGGTCTTTTCCAGCCTAGATGATTCTATGCTCTGTGATTAAAAGAAAACATCCTCAAGCATAGTTTCCTACAAGGTGTACCCTGACAAGTGAATAAAATGGGTAGTGGTGCCAAAACATTACAAGAGCTGAGCCTGTTCTGTGACTAGAGACAGACTTTGTCCTGAGGGCTGTCATTGTGGTGTCTTTTATGAGCACTAAATTAATCTAATTAATGAAATGAGACCTTAGCTACCGGCATTATCCTTGAAACTTCCTCTCTCACCCTTTTTGGATTAAGCTGTAATTCTCATCATTTGGATCCTTTGGCAAGGTAGATGAAATGCAACAGTACAGTAAGTAACCTTGAGACTGAAAGATCTTTAGGTTCATCCTTCCATCTGAGTTGGAACCAATAAAATAAAGTAAGCACAGAAGAAAAAGTATATGCTGCATTTGATCTTTAAGGCAGGCAGTATCTGTATTGTGTACTTTTGGTTGAAAGGGTGGAAAAGACAACATGTATTTCTGGGCTACCAAAACCGTATTTTTAATACATGGATGAGTTTTATTGTCATTCATTACCAGCTCTCCATATTTAGACCTGATAGAGCTGCTGCTGCTGTGCTTAGAATAATTGGGTGAGAAGAAACTTGAGTTACAGCACTGGCTGGCTTGGGGGAGGATACTTGCAAAGAGATTGCAGATGAAAGCAGTGTTGTCAGGATACACTTAAGCAGCTGAGACAATATCCAACTCCATACAGGAAAGTCAACCAAAGAAAGAAAAATACCCTCTAACAGAGAGAAGGAGAGTTTCACCTTGCCCTCATTTGCACTGGTGAATACTGAAGATCGCACACTGCCCTTCTTTTCCTTCCTCTGTCATTCATCCCCTCAGCCATGCAGGGGCATTGTGGTAATTATTACACTTAAGTACAATAGCTCTAGTGCAAAGAAAAGGCATACCCTGTGACCCCTGAAGTGGTAAAAGAATGGGATATTCTGGCAACACCTACTAAGCAATCCACACATTGCCTGTGCTAAGCTTTGCTTTATGCCAAGGCACCCCACGTAGAGGGGGTGGAAGGGAAGGACAAGACACACATGGGTTTTACCTGATGTAAGTGACATACTGTCTAGATGCACATACACCACAGTATGCAGCCTGTCCAAAAGTGGCACCAGGCATAGATATGCAAGAGTTGGTGCAGAGCTAACACACAGACAGTACACCCTAAGCCTTACTGCTCCTAAAAATGCAGAGTTATCAGTGCCTTCTTAGGGTACTCTGGAGATAAACTAATAACACAGCCATCCTATGGACAAAGCCATGGTGGGATTGCATCATTTCTTTCCATCCAGTTACCAGAAAATACTGTTAGCTTGTTACTGCATTGCATGCATTTATATTCATCTCTATAGTATCTAACTGCTTTTCCTATGTTGAGACATCCAAATTCTTCTTAGATAGGTCAAACAATGACATTATTCCTGCTGCCTGCAGGTTTAGCTGTTACTTTGAAGACCAAGATTTAATCAGTGAGAATGCCTGAACAAAGAGCTATCATGCAGCTGCTGATAAGTGTTACAGTTTTATGAGCAATCTGCAAAAACTGGCAGAATTCTGTGCTATACGTGCTCGATTTTCATCAGCACTGACTTTGCCATGACTCTCTTTCCTTCCCAATTACTTGTGTTTATCTTAATTCAACTGATTTTTTTAAATCTCATTTTTCTGCTTTACATTAGTAGATTTTCAGTGATGCAGAATCTAGTTGGAAACCTGTAGCTAGCAGTGTTCCCCAGGGGTCGGTACTGAGTTCAGCTTTGTTCAATATATTCATCAGTGACCTAGATGAAGGGATGGAGTGTACTCAGCAAGTTTGCTGATGATACAAAGCTGGGAGGGGTGGCTGACACACCAGAAGGCTATGCTGCCGTTCGGTGAGGCCTGGACAGGCTGGAGAGCTGGGCGGAGAGGAACCTAATGAAGTTCAACAAAGGCAAATGTAGAGTCCTGCACCCGGGGAGGAATAACTACATGCACAGTACAGGTAGGGGTTGACCTGCTGGAAAGCAGCTCTGCAGAGAAGGACTTGGGAGTCCTGGTGGACAGTAAGTTAACCATGAGCCACCAATGTGCCCTCACAGCCAAGAAAGTCAATGACGTGCATTAAGAAGAGTGTGACCAGCAGGTGGAGGGAGGTTCTGTTATCCTCCCTCTCTACTCTGTCCTAATGAAGCCACATCTGGAGTACTGTGTCTAGTTCTGGGCTCCGCAGTTGAAGAGAGATAGGGAACTATGGGAGATAGTCCAGTGGAGGACTACAAAAATGATGAGGGGACTGGAGCATCTCTTTTACAAGAAAAGGCTGAGAGATCTAGGACTGTTAGCCTGGAGAAGAGAAGGCTGAAAGGGCATCTTATCAATGCTTACAAGCATCTAAAGGGTTGGGGTCAAGAAGATGGGGCCAGTCTCTTTTCAGTGGTGCCCAGCTAAGGGCACAAACTAGAACACAGGAAGTTCCACCTAAACGTAAGGGAAAACTTCTTTCTTTGAGGGTGATGGGGCACTGGAATGGGCTGTCCAGAGAGGTTGTGGAGTTTTATTCTCTAGAGATATTCAAAACCCACCTGGACATGTTCCTGTGCAACCTGCTTTAGGCAAACCTGCTTTACCAGGGAGGCTTGGACTAGATGATCTCCAGGGGTCCCTGCAAATGGCTACCATTCTGTGACTCTGTGATTTTCATTACAGTATTTTTCAAAGAGCTACTTGTAAAAAAAGCAAAAAAATAAATAATTTTCATTTTCAGGTGCTATTGTCATCACTGTTCTCCTTTTGCCTGTACATGGACTGTGTGGTGGCGAACTAGCTAGATGTCACGACGAGCAAGAAGATCTTCTGCTTAGCTGAGATTTTGTCACTCACATGCCAGTTCTTCCAGCTGCCTACTCATGAGACAGGTAATTAGACACTCAAGACATATTAAAATATTATTGTATTAATTAGTACAGACTTACTGGTAGAATATTCTAACCCAATAATTTACGAACAGTGTCCTGATGTTCTTATTGATGTATGTTACCGGGTGGAGTCGATGTGTTTGAGCCTGGACTTTTTCATACATCAGTAATTGAAGGAAATTATTCTGCCTCCTGCTCTATAGTGATGTAAAATGTATGTGACATTTATTGGAATAACAGATTGAGACTGGTTAGACTGAATCTTGCTAAAGACATTGATTGCTTTTACTATTACTGCTATCAGCTGATTGGTCCAGTTCTTGGAGATGTGGATATGGATTTCTGCTTTTTATTTCCTCCTCTCCAACATTTCCATTAGATGACACAGCCAGAGCATTATCAAATAAAACCATCTATTTGTGCAAGGGACCACAGTATACTTACAAAAACCCAAGCAACATCATGTTTAAATAAAATCGGGATTCTCACCTTCTTCAGACTGAAATGCTTCAACCTGCCGCAGGTGTGTGAAGAACGGTGCCTCTGAGCAATGCCCAGATATGGCTTGCAAGATCAGAGGTGGGCCCAGGGTAAAGGCCAGATGTGAATGTTCCCAAACTTGGGCAGAGCCAACCCCTTGTGTTCAAGTCCTCTGGCATAAGGAATATAAACCGAGGCTCCAAATTTTCACATATGAGGTGGAGTCTGCTGACTTGTCCACTCTTTTAAAATGCTAGTCATTTTAAAATTAGTGATTAGTTTCTAAAGCAGAATTCCTACCTTTCAGTTTTGAAAAAATTTTGTTAAACAGGAGTGAATATGTTTGAAATAGTTCAGGACAACTACCCTGCATATCAGAACACACTGAGCTCTCATTATTTCACTTACCGTTACTGGACAGACTTTGCAGGCACATCACCTCCTGATATGTGCTGATGGGGCTCTGCGATGGCACTGTGACTGTTGGTGGAGTTTAATGACTTTGGCAAAAAATTACAGGATCTGGCTTTCTGATACTTTTGATACTTCTGCCTTCCTCACCTAGGGCTTCAAGCTAAACAGTTAACATTTAGCTTCACCATCTCTCCTGTCTTCTCTTCATTGATATTCAGTTAAGAAGTTTATTTAAGTAGACCAGCATTTGACCTCCCCTGCCACACTTGTCCCTGCAGTGGAGCTCTGCTGTTGCCCACCTGCTGCACTGCAAGATTCTACTTAGTCGTGATCCCTGGCACACACAGTATGCTTTTGGTTGATGGGTTGCTTGAAGGAGAACAGACCACTAATAAATTGCACAGTCATTACCCTTTATGCATACTTGTTCTAATAGGTGTTGCAGATTCCTGCCTCCTAATAAGGAAAGGAAGTAGAAAAACACATAAATTCTCCCAAGGGACTCAGACAGCCTAAAGCCACATTGGACAGCTGTTACTGTTACCATGATCACCAAGAGCAAAACAAAGATTAGGAGGGGGAAAAAAAAAAAAAAAAGAGAGAGAGAGAAAGAAAAGAAAAGATGCATTGCCAGGGATTTTGGCAAGATTTTCTTGGATATGGAATGTGTTTTGCACCGCTCCAATCTACAAAAGCTCAGAGCTCCTGTAACAGTTGATGGAATTTGGAGATTAAACAAACACTAGCATTAATTAATCTAAAAACAAATCATTTAATTTAGCCAAAGTTTGTGTTTCTGTATCTTGTTAGCTTTTTAAAAACTGTCACTTTAATCTCCAGCAGAAAGGTTTTGGCATTCAATGGAACTGGATGCTATGATGTTATTAAATATAATTCACAAGAGGTTTCAGAAAATGTTTTCAAAGGGTTTACCTTTTGCCTTCTATGCTCAGCTCTGTTCTTTCTCCTGGGGGCCACCTAATAGGAATTGGGTGCTTCCTTGACTGCACTTGAGCTATGCTGAGTTACACCAGCTAAGCCTCTGTCCCTCTGTATTATAGCGGAGAAATCCAAAGGGGATACTCGTGTCCTCTGTAAAGAGGTGTATTTAGTCTATCCTGCTGAGATAGTTTATGGCTTTGGCAGGGAAACTGTTGACAGTACATACTGTAAATACAGTTCAAAGTGAATTGGAAGTCTTGGAGCTGCAGCTCTCCCTAACATTAATTTGTTAAAGGTACTCAGTGTAGGTACATATGTATCTGTAGAGTTATGCCATCAACTAAACACACTCACTTGATATTCTACTGAAATGAGAATGGGCCACACCACAGACTGGTCCTGCCTTTTGGAGAAAGGCACAAAACCAAGGTCACAACATATCTGGGCACTAAGGCACCCGTGGCACATGTCACAAGCCTGCTGGTCTCAGTTTCCTGGCCAAATTCCAGTTTGTGCAATCACTGTACATCTACTTAAGATGTGCCCCCTCCCATAGTTTCAAGTATTTACAGTATTCTTTACTCTTGACTTAAACCATAGAGGGGCTGTATTGAATGTCTAGTGCTTTTAATTCTTGTGCTCGTTAACTTCAGGTGCAGACAAAGTGATTTTTACTTTTCAGGCAAAAAGCCATGTCTGCAGAAGACCAAAGTTACAGCACATCCCCAAAGTAGGAACAACTGAGTATGAGAGTGTGTATTTATTCTCACAGAACAATCCACTGGAAGGGCTCAAGGGAGATCTCCCTTCTAGCATCTCTTGATTTATGTATTTTTCCATGTGTTCACAGATTTTCACACCCCCCATTAACACCCCCCCTTTTGCCTTGTGACCATCCTTGAACATGAACATGGGATGGCCTGTGGATGCTCACAACTCCCCCATCCCATTCAGACGCGTATTTCCATACCACTTCAGGATCTGGCCTCCTATACAAAACTGCAAATCTTGCACATTCAGTTAATAAAAACACTGTGTCTGAGGTCCACTCTGATGGAAGCATCAGGCCAAGATATGATATCTCTCTCTAGAGTGGAGCAAAGCAGTGGGCAGCTTAAACAGTGAGTATTAATGCTGGCTGAAAGCTTAAAAAGACCGTATAGTAATTCCTACCTCAGTTTAAAATAGGATTAAAAAAAAAATGCACAAGGAACTTTTTGATAGCAATTGTCAAAACATACTCTTCTAAGAGTATTTGCAACAAATGAGAGTAACCAGTAGTACTGCTTAATATTCTAAATCAGTTTAAGTTCCTGTCCAATGTCAGTCTTAACACAAACTAAAAATATGCTACTTATTGGGCTGGAAGAAGGTTTTGATTTACAATTATGCCTTGATGGATTACCTGAAAGTGCAACCTTCAGGCAAACTGTGATTAACTTGACCAAAGACATCTGGGAGAGCCATCTATGGCCTAAAATTATGACCTTGGTATTCTGGGCTGAAACTAGACACCATTTAAATTGCACTGCTGAAAAACTCTTCTACAGAGGCCTTTGTTTAGGAGGCCAACAGGTTTTTTTTTAGCTTCAGCAGTTCAGCAGAAACACCTCCTGTGAAGTTACAGGGGGGAAGAAAAGTACTTCCTATTTTTGTGCAGACATTACTTTAAAAACAAAACTCCAAACACTCCCAACTTGTATGAATAAAGAAGAAAACCAATGAATAATCTAATGATTAGCAAATGCTCTAGACATAGGTTTGGATTCCACCTTAGCAAGATTTATGGAGTTAAATATAAAAGTATGACTCTTGAAAGCCATGTGCTCATAATTAGCTCAAGTTTTACCCCTGGATACTGTAAAATCACAACATGCTGTCAGAGTCCATTTTCTGATCCTGTTATCAGCATGGAATAAAGTTTTCCACTAAATGCAAAACAGATTTACAGGTGCTAAAACAGCTATTTTATCAGTGGGAAACAGGCTACCTTTTGTTCTCTGAAAAGGCATTTCATGATTTTACATTGGTCAATTGATTGTAGAACAAAGGGAAACAAAACAATTTTGGTAATCATCTACTGAAATTTAAGAAGATATAATGTGAAAATAAACACAAGGAAAGTGACTACCTCTCTAACTGTAGGATATACGGTCTTGCATATTGTCACCTACTGTAAAACAAAAAAAAACAAGAACAAGATCAAAGCAGTGCGATTCCCTTCTTATTGCTGAATACACTACACAAATCCTCAGTAATCCTACAGGAGAGCTCAAAGGATAACTGCATTCCAGGCAGCTGTGAACATTGGAAATTAAATTATTCCATTAAGAAGAAGTCCTGCAAAGACAGCAGTACTTTCAGTGTATTAATTCCTGCCATCAGCTATCATGTGAAGGGACTACTCTTGGACCAGCTCCAAAAGGGACAAGATTTCTGTACCCTCACTATTGAGTTCCCATCGCACAGTAAGGAGCACACTTGGTGGGGCAGGAGGACAAAGACCTTTTCCAGGGGAAGGAGCTAACAGTTATCTTGTACTCTAGCACCTGAAATGGAGGTGAATGGCTTCTTGCTTGTTGGCAGGCTGGCACCAGGCACAGGGCAGACAGCCTTTGAGAAGTGTTCCGAGTGGTTTGAGAGTAGGAGGCCTGAACTGTTTTTAACAACAGCTGCTTCAGAGTTTGGTGACGGTGGAGTAACTGTCTGATCAAGAAGAAATATCCCTTGGTTTCCTGCAGCATAAATGGTTTAACATGTTGATTGATAGAAACTTTATTTTAGAGACCAAATACTAGGCCTACACATGCACAAACCTGAACTCTGTAGCTGTTTGCTAAGCAGATTAAGTATTCAGGTTGCAAGAAGTTATTTATAACTGTTTTTTACTCCTAAGCATTTAGATGGAGGTTTTGAAAGCACTCTAAGGGATTCAATGCATTTCTTCCTCTGAATCATCCCAGGCAACTCAAAAAAATCATGACCCAACTCTGTACTCAAGACTAAGAGTGTGAAAGTGCAGAAAGAGGGACTCTCATGCAGAAACAATACAAAGCACTATGTAAACAATATAAACATTCAGTCTTGCTTTACAGCCTTGATAAAAGCAGAAGAACTAAAGAACAGAGGAACAGTTGCGCTGAGTCACAGGGAGGCTCCATCTAACCTGCTAGCTTATCACTCAGTTTCCTAAAAAGAAAAATTTGCAGAAAGAAGGTGATCCTTCCTCTGCCATAGCCTCAAGGCTTCCAAGACTCACTGAACTTTCTGAACTGGAGACTGTTTAGTGGTTGCCCATTCATCTGTCTTCTGCATTTATCATTTTAACTCTGCTGGTTGAGTCTGCATTGACTGAAAACCAACCTCTTATGTGTTTGGAGCCTGCTGTGTGGCAATTCCTCTAGATGCTCAGTAGTTGCATTGTTATGAAAAAGACTCTACAGGCATTTCCTTTTTCCCCCCCTTTCCTTCTCTATTGCTTTAAGAGGGAAGACAAGCATAAGGTAAAGAATCTGGTAGCATTTCCTTGAGCAGAAGATGGGATGTTTCCAACTTGCCAGGTCTCTGTTCAAGGGCAGTTACATCTTTTAAGCAGGGACTGCTATAAAAGGACTACAGAGATCATTAAAGCTGTTACTGATGCTATATGAGATGGTTTACATGTAGGTGTATAAGATGGTCCTTTCCTGGTCAAATGTAGGTTAATGTAATGAACACATGGTCTTCCAGATCTGAGAACAAACTTTTATTTGCAGCACTTATACGAATACTGTACTCTGGTGGTGCACCTTTGAGCACCTCCTAGAGCACCTTTGCTCTAGAACACCAAATCAAAGGAAGCAAAGAGTGGAAGGGTCATGTACTGGTCAAGGGTCCAGTCCAGCTGGGAGAAAATTCTATCAAAATATTGGCACAGACCTCATTTGCAGGTAAATTCACATATACATAAATGAAGGGAATCCATGAGAACCTGAGACCTCTCAAAAAGCTAGAAAGTGCACTGTTATAGTATAAGTCAGCTTTCAAAACTTTGATCGACTTTGGTTTTTTTGGAGGGAGACAGACTACAGGAGCCAAAGCCTTTGGCTTGACTGACAAAATTATGATACCTGGTATTCACATTGTGTCCTTCTTCATGAACCAGACAGCAGATACAGTCACCAGTTAAGACCTCAGGTTTCAGTAAAGTCTTGCATCCCTCTGTATGTAATGCCATATTATTCTTACTTTGGGTTGACATAGAATCAACAGAATTTTCATCTCTCTGTTTCCTCCAGCCCAAGAATCCATTTCTGAAGAGTGAACTTCAAAGTGCTTGGCCATTTGTCAGGAATTACCACAAAACTACAAAGAAATAACCCAACAGTAAATCAAAAATTTGAGAGAGAAACCTCTCGCAAGGACTACAAAGGAAGAAAAAAACAAATGGCATGGAGAGTCCATTATAACACCAGCAGTTTGACACGGCAAAGGAGAAACTGATACCAGATGCTGCTGGGAGTCCTTTCATTACCTTCTGCAAGACCTTCAGAGCCGTGAAGGGGCCCCATGCAGCACTACCTCTCTATCTGGGATAAAAGTGCAGTACTTGAGCACAGCGATTCATGCGCGAAGGAGATCTGCAGAGCCAATTATTATTTCATTTGAATGATGAATTTGGAGACTGACTCTTTGTAAGTTTGCTGCATCCTTTCATCATCTCCCAGTGAGTCTTTTGAAGTTAGCCTGTCTTGAAAAGTTACACAGTTATGTCAAGGCTTTTAATGTCAGCAGCATTACTATTTAAACAAGTGAAAGTAACAGACGAAAAAATAATAAAAAATTGTTTAATATTGGATGCAAGGGTTGCCAGACCTTATGGCCCTTGGCATGTACTTTCTCACTTTTTAAATCCTCAGGCATCTTTTTCTGGCTCTTTAAAACTTATTTTTAATTTGATTGGATGTTTGGCAATTTGTGAATAGCAGCAAATAATACAACCATTTTCTTCCACTCATCTGGAAATGAAGGTCAACTAGAAATTGAATAGTTTATGTTTAGGTACTATTTTCTGCAACTATATTCACTCACTCAGATTGCATCAAATGAAGAAAATGTACAGTGCACTAAAGGAGGAAGGGATTTTTATTCTGATCTGATTTTTCTGGTTAACATAATTACAGAGAGTTGTACTCAGCATCTGCTCAAAGCTCTAAGTATACTGCATACCAAAACCATGAGGGAGAGCTGGAAAAAAATTTGCTATTATATTGTCTTAAAAGTAATACGTTGTTGTGGTCTTTTTTGTTTGTTTGTTTGTTTTGGCTGTGGTTTGTTTTTAATTAAGTCCCTTTTTAGTCACCTTGTGGTTTCTGATCTTTTCAGGTTCACTTGCTTTGTGTTTCCACGGTTTTCTCTACAACCATGAGGGATAGAAACGCCCCTTTCCTAACTAATGAAAGTAGAGATTATACAAACTCACCAGATTCTGGCAGCTGAGGTTTTTTGCAAAAGCGCTAAGAAATGTAACAGCTATTGTAATAAAATTGCTAAAACTGCCAGTACTGACACTGAGAATTAGGGAAAGGACAAACATGTGAAGAGACAGCATAAATGAGCTGCAGCAAGCCAGGAGATGGACAGTGGGGACAGTATGAGAAGAGCTGGTAACTCAGTAAGGCAAGTGTTACCAGAGTTAACAATTTGTATAATGTTGGGAGACACTTGGCAGCCTTTGTGGAAATGTGAAAGCCACAGCAGCTCACTGGAGGTCATGGACAGGTTTCTTCTCCTGAATACACACTTTGTGTGCGGTGTTTTTCCAATATCAGACTAAAGGCTGCTGAACAATTTCAAAAACTCCTGATAATTGTGCTATTAACTTCCTCAGTGAAAGGGACAAAGATAGGACAGCATCAGTGAAGCTGGTGCCACTGGACCCCAGGAATGCTCTAGCCCTTGCTCAACTCCCAGGTAGGTTCAGTTTCACTGGGTGGCTAAAGATGGTATCCATAATTTAACTGGATTTGAAGAAGAAAATTCTGTCTCCAAAACTTTAGAGGAAGGAGAAAGCACCTTATCCATCAGAAGGAGGCATAACAACTTGCCCTATGTCAAGGAACCTGGTTAGAGCAGTAGAAACCTGTGGAGCTTATTATTGAGTGACACTTCATATTGGAGTGAGAAAAAGAGAAAAATTAAAAATAATGCTTTCTAAGTATACCATGGTTTTGCACTACGTTGGCCATTGTTTCTGAATAACTTCTTGTGAAACAAAATGACATCACTGCAACACTGAGTGTATCAAGTATAATACAACCAACATAAAGTACTGTGAATGCTTCCTTTACTACTTCTAAATTATCTTGTTGTCCTATTTATTCTCAAATTAATACTCATTAAATATGTAGAAACAAAAAGAAAATGCTTCCCATTTTGACACTTCGGTTGCAAAGCCACCTCTATCCATTCATACACATTGTGAGGGTTGTCTTAACGTATCTTTAGATCAAGTGACACAGACTAAGTCAAAAAGGGTTATAAATTTTATAGTGCTATAAATGTGAAGAGTGTCAGAGTAATGTGAATGTGTCAGAGTAATGAAATGTAACACTCAGGGTTTCTATGGTACTTAAACAAATATATTCTCATTCCTTTTGTGCAAGGAAACACATCGTGATGCTCTTTGTACAGTACCTAACACATGATACTTGTGTTAGGCACCTAGTTGTAGTTGTACTTTGGATACCTCCATAGCACAATGATGAATAACAATTAGATTTTGTAGCTGCTTTCTCCAGTGAGAAGCATGTGAAAACAGATCCAAAGTCTCATAAATAGCTAGAGGAATTTGTTCTGTTGGCCAAAACCAGAAAGCAAACCCCAAGCAAATATTAGCTTTCTATTACTTTTTTTCTCATGCCTAATTGCAAAACTAATTCAATCTATAGAAAAATATTTTTCATTTTTCTTCTGGAGACTTGTTTACACTACTAGCAAAAACAACGGGGTTGATGAAAAATCACCAGCCTCCTTCTGAGCTGTCCATTACTTAATCAAGGATTTAGGTCCAGAAAACTTCACATATCTGTAGCTGAATCAGCTACACAGTGTAACGTGGAACTGGCACTGAAGCTGATGGAATTTGCCTAGATTTCTGACAGGAAAATTTGGCCTTTGTGATAACATACCTTCAAAGTTAGGAACCACACAAACTACATAACTGCTGTAAATGAAGAAGGGTCTCACAACCTCTTTTTTAAAAAGAAGGACAACAATAGTAAAAATGTGGTAGCAATACCATGGAGTGGAATTTTTCACCATCCTGAGTGTATTTTGGGTTTTGTTTTGGTTTTTTTTTACACTGTGGAACAATGCAACTTGGGAAGTGGTTAAAAAAATGGGGGCTTGAGTCCCCTAGAACGAGTTTGCGCACCAGTGATAAGATTAAAATTTTGATAGAAAAATGAATGAAAGGATACCATAGTCCCAAAGCCAGAGGCTTCTATTACGCCTAACAGCATCTTCCATGTAATTGTCAGATCACTCTCTGATCTAACACACCCAAAACCTTTCACTCCCATGTCACCTTGTGGCAATGAGTCCAACAGTTCAAACATGACTTGTCTGAGAGAGGATTTCTCTCAGTTAATTTCAAAGCTTCTGTCTGAACAAGTAATTTACTTTTTCCATAGTGAGGATTAAGGAGTAGCATTTTGTTGTTTTCTTCCTCTTTTTCATTTGTGATTTTAAAAAAAATCTCCATCCTCTCCCCTTCATTCAAGTCCACTTTTGCTCTTTCCTCACGGAAATTGTCTTGTACTTCCATTAGCCATTTTGCTCTTTTCTTTGCCTTTGCAAACAGGGTGATTTTTTTTTGAAGTGGAGTAACCAGGACTGAAGATGTTACTTGAGAGACAGGTGTACCAGGCCTATGTTCAGTGACATAATGCTATTTTCTGGTTTATTGCTTACTATTTTCCTAATTGTTCTTAGTTTTCTTCTTACTGCTTTGGACAAAATATGAATACATGCATCTATCTTCTACTTTAAGACATCCTGCCCAAGCTCAGAGCTGAGTTGGCATTACAGGACAAAACCAACTGAATTAGTTCAGCTTCAGACAAGGATAACTGAGGGTTAATGTTTGATAGCATAATTTTCAAAAACTCAAATGATAAAAGAGTGGTAGGAAAGAATACTCTAAACAAACTCAAGAAATATTTACAATGCAATGATAAAAGATATGCTATAATGAAAATATTTTCTTTAAAACATAGTGCTTACTATGTTGTCCCACAAATCCACAGATAAGACATTCAATGATATCTAAACTCAATATTAATAGAAAAAAAATAGGAAGGAAGAAAAGAATGTAAACAGAATATAAATGTTTGAGGAAAACATTTGAAAATCTGCAGAAATGTTTGAGGCAGCCAGGTAGTTTGAAATCTGTTGAAAATGTGCTGAAATATACCAAAAATATCCAAAGCTTAACAAGCCCACTGGAAAAATACCACAACAGGAAGAAGATTCTCTTTAAACAATGAAAGTGATCTGTAAGCAGAGGCAAAGGTGTTTGCTGAGCAAACCTGGGCATAGTTTTGGTGTGCTGATGTAGTTTTGGTTGCTCCAGACAAGAGGCTGTGGTCACTGACAGGCTGCAAAAGAGGAGTTTCTGCAGAATCTGCAATGGCTGCTGCTGGGTATCCTGGAAAACTGAAGTGCGCTATTGGACATATTTGGCTCAGAGAGTGAAAGCAGATACAAGGATTCAGACAAGCCCCATCTCCAATGGAAATTTTGCTGCCTCGCCACCACAGACGTGGGGATTATATCTTGCTCCTTATGTATATTCCTGTGTGATATCCGGGATTTTATTAATTTGTCCTGGGTTCCACGCCTTCACCTACAAAATGTGATCAGGATTCCTCCCTCTCAGGTGTAAGCATTTATGGTGGCAAGGGGTGTACTTGTAGCTATTTTGGAACTTGTAATGGAAGTTTCTTCGGTCCAACTTTTGCACCTATTCAAACTGGCCTGCAACTGTCTCACTGCCTGGTAAATATAAAATGAAAGTTGGCAGAAGACTAAAACAAAATTAGTCCAAAGGCAAGAAGCCAAATAACCACTTGGCTGTACACAGAAAGTTAGAGCATGCTCAATGTCCCCAAATTTTCACAATTATCCATTCTTTCCTAGAAGCAGTTCGCTAGCTAACTCAAGAAGAAAAAAAACTGAGGCTCTAACAGAGAGCTACCAAGCACAAAGCAACACTATGGAAGAAAAGTGTAGAAAATCTAAAAACAATGGGAAAACCTTCTTTTGCCGATGAAGTGGTGAGAGACTCAAAACTAAAGCTTTTCATACTCAAAAGTCAAAGGAAAACAAGCTTGGCAAAATCAGCTTTCCAGTAAAAGAAATTTCAAAAGTCAAAAGCTGTGGCAACATATAACATTGAATTATCTTCTTCTACAGATACCCTCAATTCTTCATTATAGTCTGTGGAAGTGAAAATGCCTGACCACATAAAGATTCACTATCAGTCTACTACCTAAACTAACGAGCAGTTGCTTCCTCTATGGACCTTGTTTGAATTTTGTTATCCAAACAGTTTCAAACTAAGTTTTCTGAAAAATGGAGGCACTGAGGGTACCTGCTTAAAGGTAGATATTGAAACAAATGCTTTTCTCACTGTCTTTGTCCTGTACTGTTTCACAGTCATGTGCTTATATCCCCCGAGGAAAGTTCTGTTTTAATCAGTGTACAACTCTATTTTAGGGAAGGTATATCCTGTTGTTTTTGTGTAAGCCATAGGTTATGACTACTGAGACACCTCTGAAGCTCAGTAAAAAGAGTCCTCCCAGATTAAAAGAGAACTAGTAGTCAATTCTGATAATTGGTAGCCTGAACCATTATAATTAAAATAAACAAACAAATTAATAATAATGAGATAGTTTGTGGATCTTAATGGAAACTTTGCAGTCAGACAAAAACAGGACATAAGGTTGTTTGGTGTTGCTGCAGAATCATTCCCCAGTGCTTAAAATAAAAGTAAGCTGTAAAAACAGTTATTAACCCTGTTAGGGCAGGTGGATTTGTAATGAAAATGTCACAGGAGGTTTAATATGAGACTGGCATGATCTTCTTATCCCTTACAACAGCCCAGTCTGGCAGAAGGTGACTATATTTGTTGTAGGACTGTGAAGGAGCGCTAACACAAAGTCTGAAGGCACCGCAAGCTGGGCAGGGGAGCAATGCTCAGGGAAAGCTCCCATATGGTGCTCTTTGGCACCTCCTCAGTCTACAGGCCAGCCAACTTGATTGCTGCAATGAAGATCAGGAAACATGAAGACATATTTTAATAAGGGCAAATGCAGCTCCATTATCTTCTGACATACTAGGAAGAAGCTGTGCAAAGACAGGATGGGAGAGAGGACTGGCCAAACAGCAGTAGAACAGAAAAGAAGCTGAGGGTGATAGTGAATGTGAGACACCACAGCCATGAAGCTCTGAGGAAAGGATTTTGTACCCCAGGCATGGTGAAGACAGTCTAAGAGATAGTCTGAGGGACAGTGATCAGAAATCTAGAAAATACTAACTGCAAAGGAATACTGAGGCAAGTTGGAGTGTTAACACTAAAGAAGAGATGGCTACATCAGTTAACGTAGTCTTAAAATATGTAAAAGGAAACTATAAGCAGGAAGGGTTGTTTGTTTGTTTGTTTTGCATGTCCCCTGGGCCCTAGTTACACAGAGGGTGTATTAAATGGTTTGGAGGAAATGTTTTCTACCAGTAAGGCTGTAAAGCATTGCAATAGTGTGTACCAAGGAGTGTGAAAATACCACTACTGCAGGTTTCTAAAAACAGGCTGAACAAGCATCTGGCTGCAGTAATGGTGAGCACTGCTGACCTTGCCTTCAGGCAAGGTATAGACTAGATGACCACTCAGGATCTCTCCACAGAAATCCCTTTTCTGGTTTTGGTTTGTGGTTTTTTTTTTAAGGGAGCACCAATCTTTTCCCCGTCTTATTTTCTCTTTTCTCTAAATTGAGTTACTCTGCTTTACAGGAGTCTTCTCTACTCTTGAAATGAATCCAGATAGAAAGGGTGAACTGTCCATGAAATATCCTTTTAAAAACTGTTATAATGAGGAAACCAAGGACACGGGCAGAACACCCCAGAAAGACTGGGGTGACTGAAGACAGTGACTGACTGCAGGCACAGTATCTTGGGTGAGTTTGGCAACAGCCTGAGCACAGATTTCAGTGAGGTTTTATCCCAACTGTGTTATTTCACAGAAGACTCCATTCACGTGTTCCTTTGCTAGGGAAATTTTCTTTGAACTTTAGACGGAGGCAAAGTTCTCAGTTGGTGAACCTTAGTGCTAGCCCTTGGGCTTAAAAAGAGGCAGATTTATTTACATGGTCTGCAGGTTTGGCTCCATAATTTTATCTAAGCAACTGAAAAAATTGCTTTACTTGGTCTTGTCAGAGGTATTGGTGAATGACTGTTGGTAAATAAGTGTCATTTTTGAGAATGGGTATGTTAACAAAGAAGGAAAGCCTTTAGAGATGGGGAAACTCTAACACTATGACCTGTTCCTAGCTCCTAATGACTCACTGATGCATCACCTGAAAATCTGGCCTGAAAATAACCTGTTCCAGTACAGGGTTATGCAGGCTACTTCTGAAGGAGTTGAAGTAAATGCTCCAGGGCTGCAAGGACTAGTGAGGAAAAAAACTGTCATTTCAAGGAATATCTCAGCAAAACAAGGATTAGGTTTCTGGAAGTATTTTAATCACCTTTTTTATTTAACAAATCTGGGGAAATGATGCTGTTTTATAGGCTTTTTTTCTGCCTTCCAAAGTGTCATTTATTGCTTTTGGGGCTTTTTGTCCCTCTTTTTTTCAAATACACTTTATACACTTGCCAATAAAGAGGGAATATTATACTCTGGAATCTTCCTGTGTATGTTAAAACAGTGCTTGGCAAAATAGTACTGGAATAACAAGTAACAGCTTTCTTAAGATAGGGTCAATCGATTCCAGGGGAGGCTATTTACTGTATTATATACAGTCCTCTTGGAAGAAGAAAATCTCTCAAGTGCTCTCAGTTTGACAAACATTTTTTCCATCATCTGGTTAGAATTTTTGTGCCAGTTAGCTTGCAGCCCTGCTATTTCCTGCGCATGTGTTCAGCAAACTGTGAGGAGGATACACTCGTTATTTTGAAGGAGTCAGGAGTGAGATGCAATTATGGGGGCCTAAGCACACAAGAGATAAAATCTCCTTCCTGCCAGCCAACATAGAGGGCAGTCTGTCTGTGCTCAGAGGCAGCTGATCTGATCTGAGCCTGAGTATTTGAAAAAAAGCCTTAGCAGCCTATAAGCCCCACTTGTTTATTTAGAAAGAAGCCATTGTATCATCTGGTTATTCTAACGAGGCCGGCAAAGAAAGTGCTGGCTTCGATATGGTGAATTTCAAGAACATCCAGCCTGTGTTCAAGTGAAATGGCTTCATATTGTGCAGCCTCTTGATATATATCAAATCCCGTGCAAGCTTGCCAAGGTCTTTCAAACATACTTTTGACATTTCAGTGAAGCTTATACCTAAACTTCAAATGAGAGGTATGTTAGAATGAGGGCAATTTTTGGTAATTTGCCCGAATTCTGCATTTATGTTTTCTTTGGCCTAATCTGTTTAATTGAGATCTGTTCCCTGGCTGGCTGCCAGTATTAGCAGAGCATGTGGGTAGCAGATTGGTTTACCTACAGAAAGACTTTTTTTCACACTCTTAGCGTTGGACTTGCATGTTAAACTAGCATTGGTTCAACAAAATGTTCCCAAAACTGAGTGCTTACTATTTGCCTCTTAATATGTTTCATTTTTCAACACATAGGTGTGGCAGATAGATAACTTTTTAGAAGTATTTATTCAGTAAAGCCTATGTCAATGTCTGACTTGGTGCAGTACTTAGTTTCCATCCTTAAATCACAGAAATCAATAGTGACATTTTCTCTTAGTAGGATATTGAAGAGCTAAGTATGCCATGGTAGAACTATGGGACCCTTGACCATCTTGATTACAAAGTCACACCAGCTTATGTGAAAAATTTCAATGAATTTTAACACCCTGGCAACTTTCAAGAACGTGTAAAAGTCCTTCATTGTGATATTGAATGCTAAATTTTTTAAAGGACTTACTTTACAACCAATTTTAAACTCTAAGCTCAATGATTTATTCTGAATCTCTAAGGAAGATGCTTTGGTGAACATGGAAGCTTCCATTTGGGAGCAAAGATGTTGACTTCATCTCATCTGACAAAGGGGTTTGAATCCTGTCAGTATAGAACTTAGACCATGCCTTCATTTCATTCAAAAGTTTCTGAAATCAGCTGGTCTCCAGGATCTCTCTCACCCATTCTCTTCAGATAAACAAATGCCACTGGAAGGGAAGATGGAGTAAAAAAATGTTTGAACCTGACACGCTCACAGCTGCTTGCTGCCTGCTAACCTTTCCAAGGCAGCATCCTCAAGGCCCCTGCCCTCACTTACCCAACTGGTCAATTTTTCTCTAAATATTGCACATTAATTACCAAGGCATTGGGAATAATAATAATACAGGCACTGCTTTTCTTGCAAATTTAGGATGTGTCTTGAAAAAACGACCTGCCAGAAAACTGAAAGACAACCCAATGTCACCATGTCACGAGGAGTGCAAACATCTGTAGGATGATATGCAAACAGCAGTCCTTTAAAGGACTTGGTATTAATTGCCTGTAACCTCTATATGAATAGAAATTTTTAAACAATCTATTCTAAATCAAAGAGAAAGATGGAAAATCTGGTGGCCTAATGATGAAACTGGATCCTTGCTCTAAGTGCAAACTGGATTTATTCCTGTGAATACATCCATCCTCTTACTTCCATATAAGCGCTTCTACAGTGCTAGTATGGGGCCTACCAGCTCAGTTAGAACAAGAAGGGCTTGCTCTCTCTCACCCATTCAGCCACTGCCTCTTATTCCTCCACATTGAGCTGGACCCAGGTAGCTGTGGCCCTAGGAATATTGAGCTAATATCTGCCTGCCAGCTTTCCCAGCAGTAACTGCTCCCACTCTCAGTCCACCTTCAGCTGCAAAGGTTTTAGCAAGGCACTAGAAAGGCTGAGATCACAGGAAGCCTTAAACTTCCTTCTGACTTAAGCCTGGACATTCAAACCTGACCACAGCAAAAATCTGAAAAAAGACTGCAGCTGAATGCTGGTGCTGCAGTCAGATGGTACTGCCTTCCCTTCTTACAGGAAATGCACATTTCTGTCTCTCAATGGCAATGGGTCCCAAATCAAGGGACCATGTGTTTCATTGTTGAAATGAAGAATTTCTCATGGACCATTCCTTTCCTGTGTTTTTACCCTTGGAAATGTTACCAGTATGACTGGGCTTCTGATGGGCACCCCTCACAGCCTCACAGCTGGAGGGGGAAGCTGCAGCCTGCCATGTCTGCATGTCAAGGCTGTCTAGATAGACAATTCATTACTTTCCTCCTACAGGCATTTGATGGTTTTTATACTCATATTTTCCTGTTGCCATTAGTGAAAACATTGCTGTTTGCTTGTAGGGTTAACTATTTCCCCAGGTAACAGTTCACCTATAAACATAGGTGTGAAATCACAGAAAACTACATTTTTGGACTTAACAAATATAGTGGCCCTGGCTGTATTTTTCCTTACTTGGTACATTTCATGTTCAAAACACTTTATAAACGTAAACCCTTTCAACTCATTTGTGAAATACAAGAGGTTTATTTATGACCTCATTTCATCAGAGAAGAAGCTAGTCAAAGACGATGTGCTTGAAATGTTCACTGAAGGAGTAATTGTGTGACAATGATAAGAGTGTCTTAAAGCATCTTAGTTCTATGCTCTGGGTATTAGGCAACGTTCACTATCACCCCAAACAGCCCTATAGGTAGCAAAGGTCATCACAAACCTTTTGCAAATTAGGTTACAGTACAGATGAAGACAATGTCTTTTCTGATGACACCCCTTTAGTAAAAAATCTCCCTTGAGCCTGGAAAGACTACTTCCAACAACAATAACAACCCAGAATAATTTCTACCACTGTAAAGTGGATACCAAACATTTGCCAAAAGTTCAACTTTTATTTCGTTCTGAGTGCTTAGATATTTCAACTAGCCTTTTGGAAACTACATATTTAATAAGAAAATGCCATAGAATGGGTTTTCAATAACTTAATCAGGCATAGGAATAAAGGATACACAGTTCTGATATTAGTCAGAGAGACAAAATTTTTGAAGGGCTTGGTGAATCTGGCCCCTTGAAAAGCTTAGGGGAGGCTGTTCACCTAAATTAATTACACACATTCATAAATCAGAGCAATCTGATGAGCCTATCAGCACACAAGTAGCAGGGAAGCTATCTGGTTATAGAGTAGCTTTAGACAAGTAGATGACCAGGCAGATTGTGTTGGAGAAGAGGGGACTGAGATTAACAACAAAGGAGACTGACATCCCTGCAGACTTGCCTGTGAGCAAGGAGGCTGAATGAGAGATGTGTGGCTGTGTAGATATGGGTAGGGAGAAATGGGAAAAGAACCAAAGCTAAACTCTGTCTGAGAGAGAACTAAGCATAGAAATTCAGCAAAAAAAGTTGGTTTATATTTTGGTTTTGGACTTTGAACCATATGGAGTTAAAAAAAGAAATACAATTTAGGACTCCAAGGAGAATAAGAGTGGACAAATTTCTGTTCTGCGCTACATGTGACTCATGACCACCTCAAATAGCACTGCAGAGCGAAAGCGCCACGCATTGGAGAAGATGCCCTGCTGTGTTGTACCTCTGATGATTTGGTCCGTAAGTAGATCAGAAATTCACCTGCAGATTTTATTTTGCAAACTATAGACTCCTTTTGAGTGTGAATCCTTTCCCTTGCTCTGCTTTCCATGGTATAACTGTGTTATTATATGTGTTATTTGTCTGCAAGTAATCCCTCAAGCTTAAATAAACACACCTACTCGTGCTGTGTGCTGGAGCAGAGCTGTGCATGTTATAACAGCTGGCATTTGACTGTCTAGTGAGTAAACATTATGTCCAGGGGTTAAAGTGGACTGGAATGGTTCCAGCTTACATCTGCTAGAAAGCTACTGGGTTAAATATTTGGCTCTTATCCTCACCCTTCAAAAAGGTAAAGCACTTCTGAAGTCTGAACAACACCAGTTTGTTTTAACCATCTTGGGAAAAGCTGTATCTGTGGCAGCTTTCTGTGTCAACGAGCATTTCAGACTTTCTTACTTTCATGGTAAAACATCCTTTAAATGCCAGAGAACATGCACTTTAACTTCAGGCAGTTCTGTGTATACCACATAAATTCATCATGATACAAGCTACATCAGAGTATTAGCAAACTTCACAAATACATCAACGCCTGTTAGATTATATGCTGGTACCACAGGCTGCTCTGACCCCTTCAGATGGCTCCTGACCTCAGTTCAGATCTAGGTCTGCCTCTCTGGCAGGCCAGGACGATCCAGGCTTGGCAGTCCCCACACTGGCACGTAGGTAAGCTGTGAGAAGAGACAGCTATAGAGTAAGTCTCCCCTGCTAAATCACGGTGTTTTGAGCGACACAAGGATTTGCAAGCAGGAAAAAAGGAAGTAGGGGAGCTGGGCAGAAAATGCCAGGTCTGGGTGGAGGGGACAAACAGTTCCCTGCAGAAGGGGAAAGATTGAACAAGCATGAGGTGTGAACAGAGGACGCTGTTAGGAGCTTCATCCTCACACAAAGAATGACACACATCTAGTCATGCTTATTTAAATCACAAAATTACTTAGACAGACAGTATTTGTCAATTTCAGAACTAATTCACAGAAGGAAATACAGGTTTATCTGTACGTTTACCCAATATAGAAATTGTATTGTAATCCAGAGATAGAAGAGCAGTTCTTTTTACCACTCTATTACTTTTCTATTGTTTATTGATATCCATCCAGAACAGTTATTAGTTCCATCTCCAGCTGCCTTCACACTGTGGTGGTGGGTTTCCTTCCAGATTCAGAGTACAATTCCTGACTATGTCAGTGGGAGAACCTGTGTTTCATCTGTACCACTAGTTGAGGGACTACCTCTTTCAAGAGCTGAAAAATAAAAGTGGCATTATTAGGCACTGTTCTAGCTTTCATGCTGACAGATGCAGCTTCTTAATAGCTTTTATCAGGCAATTACCCAGTGACGTTTTTACATTGCTCTTGGTGTGACCGAGGAGCTGGCCAACAAAAGAAGCGTTCCTCAGGGCTGGCATGTGACATTTTTGTTCTAGACATCTGCACAAAGCTCAAAGTATTAGGTCAGTATATTCAAAATTGTCTACTCATGTTGATGTGCTCTGCATTGCCCCAGATACCAAAGACCACAGACAGCTTACCAAGTAGCCAAAAAAAGAGCTGGCTAGGTAGGATTCTGGACAAAGATGCCTAACTTTCAGATTATTAAAACCTACAGTTAGCTCCAGGCATCACTAGAGTATTTTTGTCTATACGTGATAACTCAAGAAAAGAGAAGTATCACATTAACAGCAGGTTAACTGGGTAAGTGCTTGGAATAAAATGTGCTGGAGCTGTGCATGTACAATTTCGAGGTGGTACTAATGCCATAACCATCACCTTATTTTTTTTTAAATTTTCTTGCTTTACATATCTTTTATTTAATAACTACTAAAGATTAAGTAACCGTAAAATATTTTTACTTGAAAATCCCTTCTGTTTAAGCATGAAGCTTTGTATTCCTTTCAGAACTATTTTTATACATGAATTGCTTGAAAAAAAGAATATTTAAGCATGAACAATATAATTATTTCAGTAATTTATTTTTTGCTCTTTTAAAAGTTTATATTGTCCATAAATGGATCAAAAGCAGTATTACTTGACTAGACTCTACTTCTACACTACAGTATCTGAATACAGAGACAAAATAGCTAAATAACACTAGTTAGGAAGACAACTGGTTAATGAAATTATACCAGTGATACCTGAGAATAACAAATGTTCCAAGAGAAAACATCAAGATGTCCTCTTCTGTCTTGCAACCAATGTTATTTAAAAAAACCCAAACAAGTATTGTTTTGATGCTAATGTTACCTGTGCAGCCTACGTATTTTCATTAAAATCAATGTGCAACCAGCTTTCTGTTTTTACAGAAAAAAAGAAAAAAAAATGGAGGAAAAATGTATATTGGTCATGGCATGGAACTGAAGTCAGGAAACAGATTTTACTGGCTGCCAGTTTTTTTTACCAATTTGAATAATTTCCTTTGTTTCTAAAAAGCTTGTCTTTTTGTCCAAAGTATCATCTTTTAAAAAAGTCTTAACGTTTGCTCACAAGGAACTGAACTACTAGAGTAATGCTCATCCCAGAGAGGCTCTTCAGAAAACAATGCTTTACTGAAGATTGGGGCTTTATCCAACAAAGGATGATGGGGCTTTATCCAACAAAGGATGATTTAACCAGCAGAATTCAGGCAGAAGGATGAAGACACTAAGACAGACCAGACAAACATGAAACACGGGAAACAATGCATGACTCATTTCCACTGGGATTCTCATTCTACCTGCCTCAGGGTAGCAAAGGAAAGAGAAGGAGAGGTAAAAAGGGGAAAGAATAAAAAGTAGCCGTGAGCACAAAAAAGGGAAGAGAAAAGGACAAGAAGGTCAACAGCAATGTAATTATCTGTCTTGGGATAGGCTGTCAAATAAAGTGATAATACTCAGCTTTCTGAAAATCATAAGCTACTTTAATTCATTAAGCATCCACTAGACGTTTTGCAGATGCTAAATAACCTCCTCTAGCTGCTCTGGTTTCAATTATAATGTAAATGCTACAAGCTGCAAGAGATGGTGCATGGACTTCTTTGTGCTGCATATAGAAAGGTGGTTGAATTACTCTTGTCTCTACATCTCTTGAGGGTCACATCCCCAAATCTGAGATGCTGCCTTGCCTTGGTTCAAAGTCTAGCAACACTGTAAGCTTTACTCAGCCCTGGCCAAATACTCTTGTGCAAGCTGAGTCTAATTTGTACTCCCAGAATACAGTAGTGAACTATAGCTTAAGCAAATCAAAAGCCAGAACAGTGCCAGGTTATCACACACCCTCAGTCTCATTTCATTATAACTGCCACAGTCTTACACAGCAGAAAGTCTCCGCATCCACCTAACTTCTCCTGTGTGTATCTAATGTTTTCTTGTCCTAGTCTATCTGGGTTATTCAAAATATAAAAGCAAATTAACCCTAGGCACATATCAATAAATGATCACCATACGTCACACAACATAACATAACTGTGACATCCTAAGCTTTCCTTGTCTTTTGTACCAGAGCTTCATTCAGCCTCAGAGGTCTATAGCAATATACTGGCTTTGACCTTGCAAAGTCAGGTCATCAGTATCACTCGCAGACACTCTTTGGTATAGCTACTTGACACAGTAGATTTGTGTGTTGAAAAGGAAGCAATCAGCCTATTCCAGATGAATTCTCAGGGAATGCTAAGGATAAACTGATGTGGTGAAATGTCTAAAGAAGACTGATACCTCTAAACTTGATTATGAGCAAGTTTATCATGAAGTTGAACAAATACTGGACAAATGTATGGAGGTACTATGAATGTCTGTGTGATAGCTTGACTCCTCCCTGCACAAGTCTTTTGGAGTTTGTATATTCACAGATATTAATATCCTGTCCTGGTGATCCAGTCAAATGTATGTTTTGGTTTTCCATACTCAGCCATTATCATGTGAATCTGTGACAGACCTCGTACTTTCACTTTAGTAGTGACTCTTGTTTAGGTATTTTGAAGTTAGTACACAAAATACCAGATATTGTGACATGCATAGTCCATGGACAGCTAATTCTTTACCAGGAACGTCCAGGAAACATTTTCAGATGCAGTGTAATTTGCTGGTGGTAACAATGTTTCCAAAATACAAGAAACCGAGGAAAACTCTGGGGAAAATTTAGGAATATTTGGTGTTTTGAAGAAGAAGAAAGAACTTTTTTAGGTCATTTGGTCTTTTATTGATGATCTATAACACACTTTAGCAGCTACAGGGAAGCTAGCACTGAATGGTCCACATTAAAAATTCAGCCACTTGCTTTTAGAATTTTTGCTTGTCTAAATCCTTTAGACAAAAAATCTAAAACTTAAAACCTTTTGGGTATTCATGTTTTTAGCATTCAGATGAAAGATATTTTTGGTGAAACAATGGGATACTTTTTACAAACAAGTAATTAAAACCCAATTACCAAACAGTAACTACAAGATGTTTTCAGCTATCTCTGTTCACAAGTCTGACCCCAAAATAGCTCTGAAAATGTTGACCAGAGTATGTTTTCATCTGTCTTCAATTATGCAAGTCAGCCACTGGAGACAAAAAAAATCAACACTCTGTAACCAGCTTCTTGCATTCCATTACAGTACTCTGTAAAGTACAGATAAAAAAAGTTGTGAGTAATTCCCAAAATCATGAGATGGGCTTAAAATCACGAGATTTCAAAAAAATATTTGGGGAACTTTAATTCATATGTTCAAGAGGGTTTTTTTTCTAGGCTACCACAAGAATAGAAACACGTATTTTTTGAGTAGAAGGTCAGATCCTTGTAAGAAAACAACTAGAAAGTTGAGAATTTTAAAGAACATCATGTATCAAAAGATTTGTGCTAAAATCACAAAAGTTCATGACACTATCAAGAGCAAATTCTGCCTAGCTGACCTATGGTACTACACTTCTGCCATGATACTGCATTTATAGTTTGAAGAAGTTTAGAGTCATGGTCCGGAGCAAGGTGGTGTTGTGAAAGGAAACCAGTAAATCACCTGTAGAGAAAATGTGAGGCACACAGGAAAATATAAAATTGCCAGGATGAATGCTGGGATACCCCGCATTGATGGAAAAGTGATACACAGTGCTAAAAACAGTGGAAATGTCAAAGAACCAGACACTTCCATTCTTCTTTCTGGATTTAAAAGGACAAAGGAAAACACTTAGCTTTAGTGCAGGGATGACATAAGGGAAAGCCCAAATTAAATAATTGTTTCTTGGAAGATTACTTATATTGTTCTTCAAATAACAGTGTCTCAGACTGTAGGACATCTGCTTTCTTTCTCCGTCTGCTCAGACTGACTTCTGGGATAGTACGAAGATATCACAAGCACTCAATTCACTTGTTTGCAGCAAAGGGCCTTTAAAGAAAACAGCTTTTGGCTATCGTTTTTCCTAACTTGGATTTGAACGTCTAGCTTTCTAATCCAGAAAGCAGATGTTTTCACAGTGCCTGGGAAATGATTTTTAGCATGTTTTATATGATCTAAACATAATCCAACCAACAGAAACTGCTATTCGGTGTTTAACCTTTTCTTTGAGATTCTTTTTCTCTAGTAGATTTAGTGTTTAACACAGAACAGCTGGAGATCGTAACATTTTTGGCACAAAAAGGCAAAAATTGAAAGTTTTTTCCAGTACAAAATTGTTTGCACTCTTTGTCCTGACAGTGCCACCTGATTCCCTCTGGAAGGATTAAATTTCTCCACATCCATCATATCCAAATAGTGCAGTGTCAAGAGACCGGCAATACCCTTAGTTTGCCCATCCATGACTGACACTCAGTACATTTTTGTCTGAGTAAACCAAGAGGTTGACGTAAAGGTAAATTCCAGAATAACATCTTAAGACATAAGCCCTTTTGTGTACTGACTTTTGCTCTCACTTCTAGACTCTACATAACATCATTTGGCATGTAAAGTGTTTTCAAGCAGGAGCTTGCATATTGTCATTTTGTAAAAATGTCCTGCCCCATAACCTACATACATTAATCTCTTAATAATAGTAATAATAATAATTAAAACAAACTAACAAACAAAACCCAGCAAAAATGCCAGGCTTAACAGTAAACATGTCAGGATCCAAAAGTCCATCTCACAATACTGGATCTTATTACACCTGATGTCAAAGCTAACACATTGTTAATCTAGTAAAAGCATACTGTAATTCATCAGAGCATATCTACCTTGCTGGTCCTAATATTTTATTTAATTATTTTTAATTACAAAAATAAGGAATTAATTTTAAATGGTATTTAATCTAAGTTAACCAGTGGAAAACAAAATCCAAGAGTCTGGGAGTGTTTAAAAAGCACTACCAACCCTCCTGGCTCAGCCATAGGTCTCAAGAGCCTTTTAAAATAAAACAGTGTACCAAGTTTTCTGATTATTCATGATAGCG
>VZZY01001529.1:63412-82170 GCA_013400335.1 Eurystomus gularis
ATACATTGAAAAGATTCTATGTTTATTTTGGTGAATGCAAGTAAAAATATGAGTAGAGTGATACTACTTATATGTTACCTCTGGAAATTGCCTGTAGGATTTCAGAGGAATGTGAACAATTCAGGGTATGTCTATCTGGATGCTCAAAACTAGAAGGCAATGAGAGTTTGCAGCACTGTTTCAGAAGAGAAATGACAGATTTCAGGATCATACCTACCATGCTCTTCTAAAACAAGAAATCTGTACTTGCCAAGTAAAGCTACAAAATATTCCTGTTATTTTTCTACAGTGTTCAAGGTTTAGTTCTTGTTAAGTGCACTCCAATGTCCTCTTTTAAATTGTAGATAAACTGCAGTTCATTAAAGTGTATGGTTTCAGTAACATTTCAATTTCCAGGTACTTTGAAAATTTAACAAGTGTCTTAACTCTTCTAAAAATGTGTTTGTTTGAATCTTGAGTAAGACTCATTTTGCAGCTAAACTAAGGATACCTAATAGACCACATCAACTCTGGAAGTTGAACGTGCCTCACAATTCATATACATAGTTTTGAAAAACAGATTGAAAGGCATTCCTTGTAATTGTGTTGAGCATATGCTTGCATGTGGAAGTACAGAAATTACTTGTGAAATTGTAACTTCTGTTGCCCAGCTCATTGTGTTTGGCTCTTTCCTTTAGGTGCTCTTCTAAGTTTAATCCTCAAAAGGGGTGTCAAGTGTTTTTCTGCAACTGCAAGACAGGCACTCTCTTCAGGAAAACAAACACATAAACCAAATTTCTGATGTATATATTTTAAAGTAAAATATAAGTATTCTTAGACCTATTTGGCTTTATCCTATATGTAACAGTCCATATTTGTTTTCAGAGTAAGGAATGGTCCCTTTGTTTGTGGTGAAACACTGAAATAGGTTGCCCAGGAAGGCAGTAGGTTCCCCATCCCTGGAAACATTCAGTATCAGTTTGGACAAGGCTCTGAGCATCCTCATCCAGTTGAAGCTGTCCCTACTTATTGCAGGGCAGTTGGACTACATGAGCTTTAAGTGTTCCTTCCAACCCAAAACATTCTACGATTCTATAATTCTATTTTGTACATAGTATAATTTAGTAAATAGATTAAGTATTTAATTATTTTTAATATCTTTTTCTCACATTTTAGGATCTACATTTTTAATTCAAATGACATATTTAATCCTCAACACTGTGTCTGACAATGGAAGTGAAATATCTCCACTGTTTCTTGAAGATTCACTGTGTAGATATTCATCCACTAACTGGAAAAAAGCTCAACCCAGATATGCAGTCAGGTTTTTTGTTTTTTTGTTTTTTTTTAAATTAAAAACTAAATGTAGTAACAAGGAAATACTGGAGAGAGTCCAATGGAGGGCTACGAGGATGATTAAGGGACTAGAGTATCTCTCTTATGAGGAAAGGCTGAGAGACCGGGGCTCTTTAGCTTGGAGAAGAGAAGCCTGAGAAGGGATCTTATAAAAATGTTTATAAATATCTGAAGGGCAGGTGTCAAGAGCATGAGGCCAGTCTCTTTTCAGTGGTGCCTAGTGACAGGACAAGGGCCAGTGGGCACAAACTGGAACACAGGAAGTTCCACCTCAACATCAAGAAAAAATTCTTTACTGGGAGGGTGACAAAGCACTGGAACAGGGTGTCCAGAGTGGCTGTGGAGTCTCCCTCTTTGGAGTATTCCTGTGTAACCTGTCCTAGGTGAACCTGCTTTGTCAGGGGGATTGGAGCAGATGGTCTCCAGAGGTCCCTTTCAGCCCCTACCATTCTGTGATTCTGTCATTCTGTGATTCTGTCATTCTGTGAATTGGTGGAGATTAGAGAAACTAGCACCTTCAGCCTAAAAGAAAGAGATCTATGAGTGTGATATTGATGAAGTTACAGGTGGAAAAAGCAAACCGAGAATGGCTGTTCATTACTTCCCACAGTACCAGATCTGTGAACATAGCAGGTAGCAGATATAAAACAAATCCCTTGCACACTTCTTTACACGGTGCATAATTAAGATGCAGATCCCTTTGCCACAGTATGTGGTACAGCCCAAAAGAAACAAGCTCTTTCAGAAGGGAATTGAATGACCATGATGGGCCAGTGCAGCACAACTGCTGACCATGGAGGCTGGGAGGACTGGTTCAGAAGCACATCATCCTGCATGTGCTCTTTTGCTGACCTGCTCCTCCAAGCGTCGTAGAGCTAGACATCTCCAATATCTAGCATTATGATGTCTGCAAGAATCATGTGACAGCCAATGAAGAGATTACCACACTGCTAATAGAATAAGTGCCACTGAGCTCTCTGAATCCAGTTCCGGTAGTTTGGTTCAGCCTGAGGAGATTATGGTAAATCAACATAACCTGGAGACATGCTCACTCTGATTTATTAAATTGTGCTTAGCAGTGGTGGGGAGGAATCTTTGCATTCCACTGTCTGACTCTTGACACAATTTAAAGCAACCTTTTCTGATACTATCTAAGTGGAGAAGGGTTTCCAGTAAGTGAGATTATGAAATGCCAGTGCAGGATTTTGTGCTTTCCCTTGCACAGGTTGGTGTTCACGTTGGAGGTTGTGTGTGTGACGCACAAGGTTGGCAGTGTGAAGGAGGAATAAGGACTCATTGCAGGAGTTGTACAAAAACAGAGGAGCTCATTAAATAACTCTCTGGAGGAGAGACTGCCTACTTTATCCTATTAGCTCTTAATAGAAGTTAGACTGTGAAGAGCACAGCTATTCTGTAGTCAGCCTTCAGAGTACCATCATGGTTAAAAGTCCTGGCAATGTTTGCATATGTAACCTTTTAAAATGTTTTTGCTAATTCTTTCTGTTGGTTTTTTTTTTTTTCTTTCACACAGTCTCAGCAAGGCAGTTTTCAGCTATTAGGACAAATCATAAATGTTAATGAAAGAACTGAGAATGAAGGAGCTCTAAACTAGACTGTAGTAAAAATATAAAAGTAAAACAGCTGTTCAAGGAGCTAATTCAGGATAATAAAAATAAAGGGATTTCACATGAAAAATTATGCAACGTCTGAACAGATTATAAATCTCAGATTTTCCTTGTGGGCTGTTCAAAGGATGGGTCACCTCTGCAAAACATTCTGCAATCTGCATTATGGTACCATGGCTATTCCCCGGCCTGCTAAAAATATTTCTGGTCCTTTCTTCCATAATGAAATTAAACACAGGAAAAGAGCACAGAAAGCTGTAAAATATAATCAGAAGTTGGTGTGCATACCAAGACCCTTAGGACATTATGATCAAAGTGCAGCCATAGCTGCATATGCCATTTCCCTGAGGTCCAGTGTCTATGTAATAATCCCTACCAGATTTACCAGGCAATAACTGATTGTTAACTGAACACTATAACTGCAGTGATAACAGTTTGGACTAGAGTTAATGTTGGCCTGTTGAAGGTATGATTCTGCTGCAAGTACTGGCTCCTCCCCAACATGGACAACACGACTAATTACCTGATGCTTGCTTCCATAACATAGCTGCTCTCAGAGCCCCAGGGAAGCTGTACATGAGTCCTCCTGAAGTCAGACACGAAATTACCTTAAATACTGTGCTGGTCAGGATTTCCTCTCATCCACTCTTTGGTCTTCACCATTTAGGAGCATGCTGCACAAAGTAGCTATTTCCTGAAATATGATTAAGGGGGAAGTAAATAAGGGTGGCAAAATGAAAGCACCTCTTGTTTGGAGAGAGATCAGGGAAAGGATGTAGTGCTTCTAATTCAGGGATTAATGACTTCTAAAATTAGCCACATGCTCCCAGGTGAGTGCTGCATAAGTCAGAATTCAGTATATAAGTTCTCACTCTGATCAACAGAAAAAAGGTGGATGTCTTCAAAGAAGGCATTCAAGAGACCCAGAGGCTGAGCGCGTGGACAGCAGACTACTCCATTGGACTTGCTGATAGCAAACAGGTGCTTAAATACACATACATACCTTAGCTGTCCCACTTCAACAGCAACTGTTCACCTAGGCTAAAAGAATAGCATCCACACGTTGAGGCACAAACTGATTGGGACTTCAAAAATAACATGGCTATTTCTTGTGGGTTCCCCTCTTTTGATGGTGTCTTGGCATGAGCCATCAGCCAAGAAGGGAGGTGATGGGCTATTAGGTCTCCAAAACCACACTGGATGAAACCCCTGCAGTTCTGATCTATCAACAAAAGGTATGTTACTGGGTGTTTCTGGAGAGGTGATTTCCATCTTCCCTGTTGAAGCTGAACCATCATGCAGAAAGGAATGCCAGAGTAGCAAGGCCAGAGAAACAGCCAACAAGAAGGTGTGTGCTCCTGTCTCCCAGCTCCTGGACAAACTCTTCAACCACCAGGCTATTGTGAAAAAGGCCTGACCACAATCATGCAAATATTTCTGAGCAAGAATGACCAGAGCTGTTCAGCTCTGAAGCTGATTGTCAGAGATCACCATGTGCTTGTTTCTACCAAGGTCATAGCACAGGCACTGAAACAAATAGTGTAGGGCTACCTGGCCTGTAGAGAAGATAGCTCAAGTGCCTCCCAAATGTGTTGCTCACAGGCTTCCCAAGAGCCAAATCCTTCAAAATGTCAGATGGTTGTTACCTGTCCATATGCAGGCAGAAAAAAGGGCCCCTGCTCTCCTGTCAGACTGTCCCTGCTCAGTGACAGCCTTCTTTGCTTTCCAGGGGTGCATGGACAAGGCCCTGAAGAAAAAATAGTTGCAAATTGTCCAAACAACAGTATTGTAAACATTCTTTTTGCCAAAAGTAACATTTGGCTATGAGTATAACAAGCTCATAAATTAAACTTCCCTTGGCAATGCAAAATTATGCATTATGCCTCCAGTTGATTTGACTTCCTACTGAATATGTCAAACATTAATTAAGTACAAAGGGAGGCCCCAGTCTGGCAAACACTTATGCAAGGATGACTCCATTTCAGTGATGCAAAAATTTGGTGTGAATAGAAAACAATGTAGAGGAAATGTGGGCAGAAGTCTTCACAGAACAGAGGCTTACATATTAGTTGAGGTATCCCATTTGCTATGGACTTATCTCAGTGTCTTGCTTTTAAGTTTTAAGAGAAATGTTTTTTGCTTTCAGCTTCATTAATGAGAGTTGACTTGAGTGAATGTTTTTTGAGCATACCTTACTTCTGGCTCCTGGCCAGCCCTAAAAGCAGTTGTGGTTTCTTCACAGAAATACAGATCTTCACAAAAAATAAAACTTTTCAGCTTGTAATTCCCCAGTGGTCGCCTCTCCAGCCAAATCACCCTTGGAAACATATTTTAAACCATTTGAGCAGGGAAAAATATTTGGAACATTGCCTGTTTTGCTAAGGCTCAGCATCAAATTACACAGACAGAGCTTCTGTTTTTAAAAAAAATATTTTATGTCTATACTATTTTAAAGTACATGGAAAGTAGTATTTTTTTAAACAAAATAAAGCTTACTGGCGCCAGTATTACATCAGTGACTGTAACCATTGTGTGCTTTTATCCCTGGTAAGGATTTCTCAATCTTAATGCAACTGACTCAGGACATCAGGCTAGATGCAGCAAGAGATGTGAACGCAATTAAGTCCTTCCCTGAGTTCTTTAGGAAAACAACAGCACTATTACTATTTGATTTATGCTTCTCAGGTGAGGTATGCCACATCCTTCATCTTTTAATGGAGAGTATGACTGAAAACTGGGATCTAAGCCCAGTTTCATGTTAGAATATTTTTTTTTCATTAGCAAATAAGAGCCAGAAACTTGCAACACTTACTAAGATGAATAATCATCAGTTTGGTCTGCAGCTTAGTGAACATAGATGGAGACAAAGGGGCCAAGTCCTTAATTGGTACAAAATGGCAAAGCTCCAGGACTTAAAGGGACTTCAGGGGAGCTCAGTAAGTTTATGCTTGCCAGAGATCTGTCCCAAGACATCTGCCTATACAGGCTATGTGTACGTATGTGATAAGTGTGTGACATATTGTACTGCAGGGCATTTGATAAAGAAGTATCCAAGCAATTTATCACATAACTATGATTGCATCACCTGCTCATTAATCAGTTTCCCCAGTTCAGTCTGGCATTCCTGGCTCTTAAGCTGCTTCAAACAGCACCATTTATATTTTAAAGCCAACCTGCCATGGAAGTATTTCCTCCCTCCTCCCACCAAAGAAGTGGAATTTCCTCAGAAATTATACCTGCACTAGGTCCAGGACAGGCAAGATTAATTCTGAAAATTATGAAATTGTCCTGGTTTTAAAGCCATATGTTTGTATTGTCCTAGTCAATGAAACATGAAGAACTTTAGCAGCTTCCCAGCAGATAAACTCACTGAAATGTAGACACTCTGAGAGGCTGCACTTTAAAACAGTTAATTTTTATTTATGGAAGTGATCTTAAATTATTTTAGATATGTTCTAAAAGTTATAGTTTTAATTTTTCTCTTTATTGTGGCAGTCAAGGCACTTTGCTTAACAGGCCAAGAGATACAAGGAACAGTCTCCCGAAAATATTTTTCAAAGTTCCAAAGTATTTTAGAATAGTTTTCATGTAACATACATGGCAGGAACAGCAAATCCCAACCTTATGTTAATGAAACTGAGCTGCCACAGACTGTACACGTCTCCTTCTGCATTCTTAAACACCTGTGTGAAAAGATTGTTCAGGCTTGGAAATTAAGCTCTCAAGAATAGACAAATGAGAAGTTGCAATAATTCCCAATCTTAATGTCGTTTTTCCAACACATATTACATATAAGTTACCACCGAGCCACACAAATCTCCCTCTGACTCATCTAAGCCCTCCTTCACTCAGTAGGCAAATAGATCTTCTTTATTTATTTATTTTTCGTCTTCCCATTTCTTAAATGGGCCTCCAATTTATTTGGCATGATGTACTTAAGTTATGCACTGTATGCACAAGTATTCAGTTCCTCTGGGCTGCTGTGAGGATGCTCTCATTGTGGCTTTGCTATACCACTAGCAGGTTCAGTGCTCTCTATTCCCACCCTACAGGCTGGGAGTATGAAGTCTTGAAAAAGGAACATCAGACTTGTCAAAACCAAGCTGCTGGCACTTGATTTCTGGGCATACCTAGAACCTGACTGCATACTGCACATATGGGGCATCTGCAATCAGCCTGACTTGCCCCTAGGAGCTCTCAGCTATTCCCCAAACCTGTCTGCAGATGTGTTCCCTGCATGGTGAGGAAAATATGTAGCTAACAGCAGTACCAGAAGAAACTGGCTCAAATGATGGTCCAGCAGGAGATGCAGAGAGAAAAATCCAGTTGCTGAAGAAATCCTCATCTGCCTTAACCAGGAAACTAGCCCTTCTTCTACTGCAACTCCCTACCTAGAAGACTCGAAGAAAGACTCAAAACTACAAATTGAGAAAAAAAAATGTAGGCAGTGCTTACTGGTCTGCTGTGGGCCATGCTCAGCAGAGAAGTCTGTGGCAAAAGTGTCTGCTTAATTCTTAAGTTTCTGCTGAATTATTTCAAAGCAAAACAAAACAAAACATGGCCAAATACGTTAGGAGTGTTTTCCTCACCCAACATAAGCAAAGGGCACATTCTGGCATGAGGGCAACGTGCCTTCTTTTTTTTTGCCACAAAATTCAAAGGCTTGCTTCAAACTGTTGGATTGAAGAGTCAACTGAAAATAAATTAATTTCAAACCAAATAGCATACTTTATTTCCTCTAAAGCTGCTCTGAATTCAACCTGAAGTAGATACCCAGAATGGAAAACTTTCAGCCTGCACAGTTAAAACAATTTGGCAAACTTAGCAGCAACTATAAGAAGGGGCCTTATAATGGGAAACATACAGAAACTGTAGGTATAGTTAACACATATGTCTATGAAATATGGAACAGAAGATAGATGCTAAGTAGAACACCAGATTCCAACTTTTCCCAGAGTATGATCTGTATCTGTTTAATCAGAGCTTATTATTATGGCCAGTCATTCTTTTCTTGCATTCTTGTCACATCACACACTGACACTTTGCTACAGACCATGTGGAGAGAAGACAATAAAACCAAACACTTCCTTGAGGAAAGTTTTTATCTCTACAAAAATGATAACAGAAGAAAGAAGAGGGACTGTAGGATCAGGGCTGTGAATGAAGACACTGACATGGCATGTATGATACATTTATTCTTTAATGAGCATGCTCCACACAAAAAAATACAATGGGAAAGTGAGAGTGGCACAGGTTGTGCAAGCTGAAAAAGAGTATGGAGGACATGGTAGATCTTGGAGTGACTGGAGAGGAACAAAAGGAAAGTGGCTGAGGAGTTCCAAAGCCAGGGGCTTAGGAAGTGAAGAGTGACAAGTTGGACAGGATCTAGGTACCAAACTAGAACACTGCAACTAACCCTGCTCTTCCTCTCCTTCACCCCTCCCTCTCCCTCTCCTCTCATCTCTGAGAGAATACAAAGTTTTACTACATTAATCAATTTGATTTCAAGAGTCACAAATTATATCATTATTTTTAGCTGCCAAATCTGTGCATGGATCTGGAACACTACAGTCAAGCCCACTTTATGGGATCCTAAGTCAGCAGAACCAAGGGATTTCAGCTAGCACAAGCTGTCCTGTGTTTACATCACTTTTTGGATTGAAAGGATAGATGGGAGAATTCAGCATTTCTTCTCCACCTTGTTTTGTCAGTGCCAGGCTGAAGACACTGAAGAATCCTTTGTGCAAATTCCCCTGCACCCCATCCGCTTCAAGGCAGAGAGAACTTTCTTCGCTTCGAGGTTAATTTGTTGCAGAGACTCTTTGATAAATCAAGTATTCCTTTTTCACTGCTTCTTTTCAAACCCAAGCTCAATAAATGCCCAGGAAAAACTGACATGGTGTGTAAAAAAACCTCTCCAGTCCCATTCTTTTTGGACAAAACACAAACAAACAGGCAACACATAGCCCACCTTTTTGAAATTGAGCCTTTGTCTCTGTCACATATTCTCTGGTTTTACCTAGTCTAGGATCGAAACACAGAAACAACAAAGCTACCATCACCCTCTAGTGATTTTCTCCAAGGTAAGAATGTCTTCTGTTTCCTAATTCCCTCCCCCTGCTTCCAGTTCCAGTTTTGGGTACTACCCAAAATATGTTAGTCTTTCTATACACCTCCCAGGTGTGCAGAAAGCCTGGAAGTCATGGAAGTAGAACTCCACTAACCCGTGCTCCTTGGAGACTGCACAAACCGCGATGCCTTTGAAGAGGAGCTCACATTTCCAGTGCTTGTGGACAAGGTTCTCTCCCTTCCCTTACACACGTCACTATGAAGCTACACACTCTCTGTTTTGCTGGGGTCATGGTGTTTGCACATGTGGTTCATACAGAGTATGTCTAAGGTCACAGTTAGCAGCTGTCTTGGTCACCCTAACTACTCCATACTAGATGGTAAGTTATTTATGTAACTACAGGCACAAGGCAACTGTCTATTCTTCTGCCTTTTACTCAGCCCTCAGCAATGAGATTGCATATTCAATACCACTATGTTCTGCTATGGGCCCCCATGTTATCTGGGGACTTGCCTGGCCAGTTTTTATAGACAATGCAGAAGACAGACAATAACTGATAGTATGGGACAGCATTCAAACTCACAAATCCCCCACGATTTATGACATCCTACAACCCATATCTTTTTGGATGCCATCATCTCCAGCCAACACAGATAAAATGCTTCTTTTCATGGTGATAGCAACTGAACCTACATAGTGGCTATGATATACATTCAGTTGTGCAAGTCAGCTCCTGTGCCAGATGCCAAGCCATTGTGCACCCAAGTGAGCACAGGGGCAGCTCTCCTGTGACTGTGCATAAACTAATGTTACTTCCATTTGCAAATCCAGTGTCTCGCTGCTAGTCTGATGTGGGAAGATGGGCTGTGAGGCTGTTGCTGTGAAGTGCTTGTTACCACTCCATTGCTGTCTTTGTCTCATACCCTAGCTCACATGGCTAGCCAATGCTTGGAAGGTTACTGAAGGCTAAGACCGGGTTATACCTGCATCTCTCTGCACTGGATGTTATTCAAGGACTTAATATGCTTTGCTCCTTCACCTTTTACTTGGCCTTTGTACTTTTTATAAAGACAAAGATGTCTTTCCCATTACATTCCACAGACTTCTTGACGATTGTCAGAGTCCATTACTTATGTTCATGGCAGGATTTCCTGATTCCTCAGTTCTCCCCAGATGGCAAGTAGAGGCAGTTCCTCTTTATGTCCCAAGGCAGGTGTAGAAAACATGGTACAGTGATAGAGCGCACAGTTGTAAATGAACTGATCCTGAGCAGGACTAGCTCTTAAACACATAGATGATATCTCATCACCATGAAAAGAAAGTAGATGCTGGTGCATCCTGGTAAGGATGAAAAGTGGAGGACTGCCAAAAGAACACTCAGAGCAGATGGACAAACACAGACATCTGCACACCGACTTAATACTCAGTAAACCAAATGCACTTTTCAAATAGTGGTATAGAACGTGTATTATCTTACCAGCTAATACGCGCTAAAATATTGTCATGTAAACAATGGTCACTTCAAATGAACCGTCTATCCCCTTCTACTACCTCGTAGGCAAGCCTTTAGAGCACGTTTTTCCAAACAGTTACTGGCAGTTCTATATCCCAAGCCTTAGCACTATTGAAATGGACAGAAAATTGTTTTGGAAAAGGACCAAACATTAACTGTTAAAACTCAAACAAAGAAGTATGACTCAGGAAACGAATTTTTTTTATATATCTGAAATGAGAAATGAAATTCAGTTTGGAAAACATTTTTATTAAAAACTGTAGCTGTCTGTACTCTGAAACACCCTGGAGGTCTAAAGATGATATCAGTATATAAATATTCAGGGCTTCCTGAATATTTCTTTTCAGAAAAGACTTTTTTTCCCCCTTACGATTTATTTGACCTTTAGAAAACAGTCACTATTTGTAGCTTGATTTTTTCAAGATGTTCTCCGGTACATAAAGATGGAAGGGAATTCAATTTAAAAGTCAACTCATTAAATACTATATAATAGTCAGAAGATAGCACTGCTTTAGGCCATATTTTATTAAGTGAACAGCCATTCAAAGCATTTTGGAGCATATTATAGCCTATTCAAAGGTGTTCACTTCATTCAGTGCTACAGCAAAAGTATTTACAAGAGGGATGATATGTGAACTATCCACAGGCATATGGATAAAATGCACAGTACTCAGCTGTAACAGAGATGAGTCCTCTCGCTTTACAGAGGACTGTCAAAAGGCCTGCTACACAAAAAAAAGGTCTTTCTTTTTTTTCTTTTTTTTCTTTTTTCTCTTTCTTTCTTTCTTTTTTTTTTTTTTTAAGGGATCATGACTTTCCTGAGCTCCCATAGAACAGCTGCAAAAATACCTTCAGTCTGTCATCTGGAATTCCTGAAGGTGACTTGTGGATTTGTGGCTAATGAAACACTGCAAAATAGCACTCACCATGTTGTAAAATAGCCCTAACAGTTTATTAGCCTCTTACAGGACGAAAAATGAACGGTGCCCCAAGCATGTTATTTTGTTATAATTATATAAAGCACAAAGTTAGAAAGAAGCAATGTCAGAACAGAATGAAACATAGGGAGATTTCTCTGTGACCTCAGAAGTGGATTATGGATGATTTGTGACATTTCAAAGCAATCACTGGAGACCTGGGATCCAATTAAGGATTCTCACTAATGAAAATCAGTATGTTTTCTCATGATTTACAACAAAGCAAGATTAAAATTTGGTCCCCAAAACTTATTCCACTTGACCTTGTTCAGCACAAGAATTTGTTCCTGAAACAAGACTAGCTCATTCCACAGAGAAGCCATCTGATAAGACTAGCAGTGGGTAATAGATTACTTAGGGTTGAGAGCAAGGAGAGGGCACTAAGAGAACTGCTCTTTCCAAGGTTCAGAAAACACAGTATGACTTATATATCATAGAGGCTTTTTGATATTTCTGTTTTTCTACCTTTACAAGACAAGATTTAGTAAAGTACAGGAAATTACGCTATTTCTAAATGAATGACCTTGTATGCTACCTCTTAGCTAAATAAAGAGGGAAGCTGTTTCCTCCTAAAGAACACTAGAGTTCAATAATTTTACTTTTTGTGGGGAAAAAAAAAATCATATATTTGCATTTTTGTCAAATACAAAGCAGTTTTAATAATTTTCACTTACTGAATTTAGCTTTGTTTAATGTGTTCCAATAAAAAATTATATCACAGACAAAAATAATCCAGTACAATGCATGGGGAGAAAAACCAAGAAAGATTGCAGGGATATGACAACTGGCTTTACATTCCTGGGGAAATACTGATTCAAAATGCAGGACAGTGTTTGCTGGTTAAATTGGTACCTGTGTTTCTAACAGCCATTATACAACTGCAACTGGGTTTTCATCGTATTGTCAATGTGGAGAAGAGTTTCCTCCTTCTCCCTGTTCCCAGAGCATGCCCCATGAGCAAAGTCCATTTCCATCAGATTTCCTCAGGGACAAAGACCTGTTCTGTGCAGAAAAATCCTCCCTGGCATACAGGGACTGTACAGACACTCCCCTTCAACCTTAAATCTACCCATTTTTAAGCACTTAATTTGTAGTTCTGGGAAGAGGATACACAGGGCTTTTTGCTGGCTATTTGTAAAGGGTTGATTTTTATCCACAATGACCATAAATGCCTACTTGTTTCAAAAGAAATATAACTCGTCTCCTTTCTGCATCTTTTCAGGTGTGCAGTCTGAGAACATTAGCTTATTTACTACACAGCTGTGCCTATCAAATGGAAAACCTCACATCCAGGGACATCCTGCAGACATGAACATCGCTGCGATTACACTGTATCTAAAATGCCAAAAGTGGAGAAAAATTACGATGCTTTTCACCTGTGATGGGGACACTTTGCCTGCAACATACAAGCAAAAAAAACCCCAAACAACCTGTTTCTCTTTCACCGAGTTGTCAAATCAAAACTTGTAAAAGACAAAGACATTTTATTCCTTGCTAAATGATCCAGCACAGTAAATCCTAGTGTGATAATAATGACAGTGATAGTTCAAAATATGTTAATTACTTATTTAAAAACAATGGAGAAAACAGGGGAAACGAGCAATTCCTCTTCCTTGTTCTCCCCTATTTCTCCACCATTTTCTCTCCTTCCAATCTGCATCAATTTATTTTTTAAGGAACAGATGTCTTGCCACCTCTTGCCCAGATCTTCAAAGTATGCTACTAAATCTAGTCCTCAATTTCAAGGCTGGATACAAACCGGGCCTGGTTTGACTGAAAGGGAGAGTTTGCACCAGTCACACACTACCGTCTCAGGCTGGATGAACTCTGTCTGCCTAATTCTGAATCCCCCTGAACATCAAAGGTCTAACTCACACTTCAGGGTTAGCAGGGTCACATTCCACCTAAAGGAAGACTAATGCTCCCTGAATCATTCACCAAAAACTTCTTGTTTGACAGTTTTTGCCCCACTTTCTGTTCTCAAATGATGTGCAAGCAAACTTATATTTTGTCACATTCTTTAATAGTTCACTAAATAGTTCACTAAATAGTTCACACTTTATGTGAATCCATTTAAATAATAGTTTGCTCTGAGCCGAGCTGTAAGGCTTGAATATTTGTAGTGTGCCCTTCAGGCTGCAGTTTTCCACCTGGTGGTAACTCCTGGTCTCTGGAAGGTTCCCAAATCCACAGAAAGATTTCAAGATGGCCACCCAAGTAATCCTGATGCACATTCTCATGGAAATGCATTTAGGTATGAGTTTGTAAAATGCTTTGCCTTTGACAAATAATTTTGTGAAGAGAAATGCAGCCAAGAAAGTTGACAAAAGGCAACCAGAGAGGCCATAGTAGTATCAATAAATGTGGTCAAATAGAGGACCTCTTCTCTGCTGCTTTTTTTTCCTAAAAGTCAGCAGGGACTGGAAAAAAAGCGCCATCACTAAAGGGCCTGGGAGGGAAAAATGTAAGGGAAATAATAGAGGTGTGAGGAGTATCAGCATAAAGATTTTATCACAAAACCATTCTGCAGTGGAATAAAGAATGGTCAAAAAATGCAAAAGACACTGGCACTACCCACAGGTACATGTGATCCTTTCATCTCACCTTGAGGAAGCTCACTACCTTTCAGATTATCCACATCAGGACACACTGATAAGCTTTTTGGTGTATGAGAATTCATTCAGTTGAAGAAGTAACATGCTGGAAGCCATAAGGCACAGCTAACCCAAAGCAAGTAGTCAGTTAATGAACCCACTTCTCTGTCAAAAGCCAATGGCTCAAGCAATTACATAACTTAGGTTAAATTAAGGTTAAAAATGACTATGAAATAGACATATCATTTGAAAACAGGGTATTATAACAGGGTTTTCAAGCAGGACTAGCTTTGCAATCCCAAAAGATGTACTGTAACTGTATTACAAAATCTCATTTCTATAGCATCTCCCCACTGGTATGAAACAAATATAATGAAAGTGAGTGTTCTGTGAATTTAACTCAGACTGTTGCTGGAGCAAATCCAACTTGGACCTTAAGAAAGAGACAAGCAGAGGATAGGCAAATTTGTCTCTTTTACAGCTAAATTAAAAAAGCAAAAAGGCTATTTTTCTCCGAAGACGTGCACCTTCATGTAGGGAAAGTCCTTTCCACTATTTCTAAGCCTTTATATTACATCTAGTAGCCCATAAGCACAAGCAGGGTATCTAGAACAGGGTAAAGACTGTGAACAAAAAAAAGAAACAGGTACTAAATAGATTTGTGGGATCACTGTATAAAACTGATGGAAGAACAGAATGAAGGAAATGTAAATGCTATTGATGGATCTTACAATTGTCTACTTTAGTTCTGCTTAAGATCTAAATGCTAACACCTCAGAGAAGAACAATTAGACAATGCTATGCAAACAGCAGTTTCACCTGCAGCATAATGAACTGAACTGGCATGGGTATAATGAATAACTAATTATCCAATAATTACACTAATAATTAATCTTATGAATACCACAGGAATTAACATTGAGGGAAAATGGCCTGGGTGGTAAAATGAAATACAGCTATGCACAATGGTATTTAAAAGCAGGAAACATTTGCAGCAGTTATAAGAGATGTTTCCAAACAAAGAAATCTATTGCAAGAATACTTAACTTATCACTCAGAATATTTAAAAATAGGCCAAAACAAACCACTGGAAAATTTAACACAATGGCTAATCTCACACTGACTGCATAATCTTGCAACAGAGATGGAGAATGTTCCAAACCCTCTTTTCCATCTCTAATGTCTAATATCAGCAAGCCTCTGGACATGTTTGGGCTATCCAGCCATGGATACTAGGTCTGACTCCAGGAAGCAGCATGATGCCAGCGTACAGCTCAGTTCCCAGAGTTCGGGAAATCTCCAGAGCACCACTGTTGCTAACCACTTTCCCAAAAGTACTGACTTTAGTACTCATCTTTACAGTCTCACTAATCTGTTCCATCCCTTTTGGAGAACTTTCAAAAGAGCAGTCACCTCAGTAAGGCAGGAAGACAGAAGTGTAGCTCACCTCCGTGATGAACACAGAGAATGGTTACTGTTTGTTAGGAGGAACAAAACATTCATTTGCAACAGGCTCAGTGTATTTTGACGTATCAAAGCCCTGAACACGGTATTTCACCTGAAAAGAAAACCACAGTTATGCAATGTTGTTACGGAGATCTCCCATCTCAGTATTTTAATGCTTTTTACTGGCACAGTGACAAGTTTATGACCGTGTTTCTCCACCATTTCTGAAGCCCTTAATTTTTGTTAGCTACAGAAAGGAGATACAGTTTCAAAGCTATCTGTGACTGGAATTATTCCTTTTTGAATGTCAAACTAGAAAATCTGATTTTCAAAGGTTAGGTGCTCAACATATTCTGAAAATCAGGCTGTCTGGAAACGTCTCAGACTGTGCCCCTAATATGGAAGTAACTGAATCATTCATCACTTTTGAAAATTAAACTTTTAAGACACAAAGACATTTTTCTTTCATCCCGGCATTCAGATTACCACAGCTAAGGGTGTAGTAGAGCAATGGAGCGGAACTCTACTAACTGCTTTGACATCTTTTAATTTTAGGTGAAGTGTAGGAAGAAAGATGCATGTACCTGCATGAATGTAGCTGCTGTTCTTGTCACAAAATCTGCTAATTATCCAAGCTACCTCCCTCCATATAAAAATCCATCTTAATTCATCCTTCTTCTCTGATATTTCAAGCAAATGAACAAATTAACTAAAGGGGGAGTTTAGGCTGCTGACTATGCCAGAAGTTGCACTTATTAACTAAAACTGCCTTTTCAAAGACCTATTAAATCACCAAATTCTTGCTCCAGCACCCTTAAATCAGTTTATTTATTAACACTGATTTATTCGAATTTGGTAATCTGGGTCTGAACTCTGAAATATTTGCGTGCCTACTTCGTGTTCAGTGTACTGTTTAGTCTACACACATTTCAGTTTAGTACAGTGAAAGAACTAAATTCTTCTAAGAAGGTGCAATAAACAAGTCTGACACACCTTTACAGCAGGTCAACTCAATAAAGGCATCATCACCATTTCCCAATGATATGAGGCTAGCTGTGCTTAAACGGACCTGTTCAAACACACTCAAAATCAGTTTGCTAACTCCAAATTTATGTTGAATTAGGCTTTTATTACTATAATCAAATTGTTTTGAAAGATGGTTTTATTTTAATCCGTTACTGTTGTGTGTAAACAAAGCCTTAGGCAAATATCGTCACAGGATACATCGAGGACACCTACCACATTGAACAGATTGGGGATATGCTTTTGAATGGCATGTTTCATTGCAGCCACTTTAAAATGCAATACAGAAATTGAATTTGGAGGTAGAAGAGGTAGGAGACCAAATTAGGTATTATCCTTCCAGAGTACATGTTATATTTGTGTTGCTGTAATCTGAAACCACAAAAATGGAACTGCTACTCTTATTTTGGTCCTTCAGACTATATGGAGTGGAACTCTTCTTACCCACAAAGCTACTTACTTCTTCATGCTTCTCATATAGGAAAACTCAGATTTTCCTATTGCTTGAAAACTTGTATCATACGAATTTCAAAGAAGAACATCCAGAAAATGAAACACAAGCCTATTAGCTGCTTCAGAGAATACCTGGTTCCAAGTATTTGAAAAATCTGAAAAGAAAAAAATTCAACAAACCAAAACCAACAACCAAACAAAAAACATCTACCTGCTTTTGTGTGTGTATATGTTGACGTATCCAACAAAGAACTCCTATGATATCGTGATCACTGAAATCGGTTTGATGCAGTGGCCACATGTGTGTTTTACATTCACCTTTGTAGAACATGGTTATTTAAAACCTTTATCTAACTGGCTCAACAGGTGACCAGAGATATGTTGCCTTCACAATTACTTTTGCCTTTGTTAGGACCAAAAAAGGGTTGGAGTCCTACTCTGTTCTTAGATTTGTTTTAACAGCATGTGTGGTCTAGTTTGTAGTTTAGATTGGAACAGAGTTCAAAAAAGCAGAAGTCCAGCAAAGTATTGTGCAATATTTCCATGTTTACTGTACTGGATGCACTGGGTAAATACTCTCAATGACACTTACTATTTCATATATATACATAACAATCTCCAACTTTACAAGGATGCTACTAAATTTTTAAGTAAATATTATAAATGGAATAGGCATATTAAAAGTAAAAAAAAGAGACAGAATTAAAAATATATTTAAGGCAAGCTTATGTATCCCCTTGAGTGGATGCACCTCAAGACAGGGGCTGGGGGGGCAAAGTCCCTGCCACTGCAGGAGGAGATCAGGTTTGTAATCATCTGAGGAACCTGAACATATATAAGTCTGTGGGACCTGATGAGATGCATCCCAGAGTCCTGAGGGAACTGGCTGATGTAGTTGTCAAGCTTCTCTCTCCGTGATATTTGAGAACTCATGGCAGTCAGATGAAGTCCCTGGTGACAGGAAAAAGGGAAACATTGCATTCATTTTTCAAAAGGGTAGAACAGAGGACCCCTGGAACTACTGACCTGTCAGCCTCACCTCTGTGCTTGGGAAGATCATAGAACAGATCCTGCTATAAGCTGTGCTAAGGCACATACAGGACAGGGAGGTGATTCAAGACAGCCAATGTGGCTTCAACAAAGGCAAGTCCTGTCTGACCAAACTAGTGGCCCTCTTGGATGGAGTGACTACATCAGTGGACAAGGGAAGAGCTATGGGTGTCATCTATCTGGACTTCTGTAAGGCCTTTTACATGGTCCCCCCCAACATCCTTCTCTCTAAAGTAGAGAGATTTTGATTTGATAGATGGACTCTTCAGTAGAAAATGAATTGGCTGGATAGTCACATCCAGAGAGCAGTGGTCAATGGCCTGATGTCCAGATGGAGACTGGTAATGAGTTGTGTCCCCCAGGGGTCTGTACTGGGACCTGTACTGTTTAATATCTTCATCAATGACACAGACAGTGGGATCAACTACACCCTCAGCAAATTTGCAGAGGACACCAAGCTGAGTGGTGCAGTTGATATGCATGAGGGACAGGATGCCATACAGAGGGACCTAGACAAGCTTGAGAAGTAGGCCCATGTGAACCTCATGAAGTTCAACACGGCCAAGTACAAAGTCCTGCACCTGGGCCGGGGCAATCCCCATTATCATTACAGGCTGGGGATGAAGGGATTGAGAGCAGNCATTATCATTACAGGCTGGGGATGAAGGGATT